>BDSL01000101.1:0-391695 GCA_003116995.1 Yamagishiella unicocca
CGGTGGTGACACTATGGGACAGCAGCGGTGGTGACATGGCGGGACAGCAGCGGTGGTGACATGACGGGACAGCAGCGGTGGTGACATGGCGGGACAGCAGCGGTGGTGACACGGCGGGACAGCAGCGGTGGTGACACGGCGGGACAGCAGCGGTGGTGACACGGCGGGACAGCAGCGGTGGTGACATGGCGGGACAGCAGTGGTGGTGACACGACGGGACAGCAGCGGTGCGTGACACGGCGGGACAGCAGCGGTGGTGACACGACGGGACAGCAGCGGTGGTGACACGGCGGGACAGCAGCGGTGGTGACACGGCGGGACAGCAGCGGTGGTGACACGGCGGGACAGCAGCGGTGGTGACACGGCGGGACAGCAGCGGTGGTGACATGGCGGGACAGCAGTGGTGGTGACACGGCGGGACAGCAGCGGTGGTGACACGGCGGGACAGCAGCGGGGGTGACACGACGGGACAGCAGCGGGGGTGACACGATGGGACAGCAGCGGTGGTGACACGGCGGGACAGCAGCGGTGGTGACACGGCGGGACAGCAGCGGTGGTGACACGACGGGACAGCAGCGGTGGTGACACGACGGGACAGCAGCGGTGGTGACACGGCGGGACAGCAGCGGTGGTGACACGGCGGGACAGCAGCGGTGGTGACACGACGGGACAGCAGCGGTGGTGACACGGCGGGACAGCAGCGGTGGTGACACGGCGGGACAGCAGCGGTGGTGACATGGCGGGACAGCAGCGGTGGTGACACGGCGGGACAGCAGCGGTGGTGACACGGCGGGACAGCAGCGGTGGTAATTCCTGGGTCGTTGTGCGGTGGGATTTGCTGGATGGAGAGGAAAGATCTGGATGGAGATCAGCTGCGACATTGCCCTGTACTGCCTATGCCCGGCCGTCAGCGAGTGTCCTCCTCCCCGCCCCAACCTGCCTGCCCTCTAGCCCCCATCACATCACCGCAGCCCCACACGGCCCCGCTCACCTTCCCTCCGCGCTGGCCAGGTGCAGCGGGCAGGTGCCGTCACCTCGCGCCCGCAGCTCCGAAACCTCAAGCCGGGCAGCCGCAAGACGCGCTTCCAGAGATTCCTACTAGTGGGGAGTTGAAAACAGGCGTGGGGACTCGTGGAGTGATGTTGTGGTGTTGGTGTGGGGCTGTTCGATCCGGCCAGCAAGGCGAGGGTGCTAGGATGGGAGATGTGGGTTCGAGCACCCGAGGGGAGCGCATGTTGAAAACTGCCCAAGCCACCACCTCCACCTCCACCTACACCTCGCATTCGCCCGCCCACTCCAGACCCACCGCAGACGCACCTGTTGCACAGCCGCCACCAGCCGTGTCGCGCGGCCCACGGCCCGAATCGCGAATCGGTGACGCTCCGCCTCGCTCCCCCCGCCGCCCGGTGTGCCCCCGCCCCGCGGCTCCGCCCCGCCGTCTCCGCCACCTCCGCCACCTTCGCCACCTCCGCCCGCCTCCTCGCCATCTTCGTCCACCAGCCGCAGCGCCTCCCCATTGGCCGCCAGCATCAGCCCGCACACTCGGCGCACGGCCAACGGGCTGGGCGGCAGTGACGCCGGCAGCCGCCAACCGCCTTGCAGCGGCTGCATGAACCCTTCCAATGCAGCGCAGCAGCAGTCCAGCGTCTCCGCCAGGAACTGCAGCCGGTGTAAAGATCCGCGGCCTGCGCCTGCGGCTGTAGCACAGGCACTGGCACTGGCAGTAGCCGACGAGCCTGCGCAGTCGCCCGAGCCCCTCACGTATCGCAACGCCGCTGCCAGCGTCGCAGCCGTCAGGCGCAACACCGTATGCCGTTGCCGCAGCAGCCGCTGACTGCGCTGCTGCGACTGCGACCGCGACATATCGTCCGCGGCGGTGGTGGTGGCGGCGCCGTTATCACCCCCGCGGGCGTCGCCGCCGGGTACCCGACGGAGCAGCTGGCGGGCCATGTGGATCAGGTCGTGGAGGCTGTACTCCTCCCTGGTGGCGGCGGCGGCGGTGTCCAACGCGGACGCCACCACCTGCTCCAGGCTGCTGAGGCTGCGGGCGAGGGGGCGCGGCAGAGTGCGGGCAGCCTAAGGGCGTCGGGGCGGTACGGCAGGCAGTGAGGACAGCGCATCGGCGACCCGGGCGACCCGATGAGCTCAATAAGCCAGAACGATGGCTGCAAGATCCCCCCCCGCACGCATCCTGCACCACAACACCAGGGCTTGAATGGGTACGGCAAGCACACATTCGCGCATGGCTCTGGCTCAGCACCTCGCGGCCCTTCCAGGCCCCATATCCCTAAACCCACCACTCCTCCTCCTCCTCGCCCCAGGGCCATTCGGCCACTCGGAGCTCCGGCCGGTCCAAGCAGCGCGAGAGACACACCAACAGCGACACCTGACAGGACCGCGGCCAGCCGCTACCTCTCGCCGCCGTGACGGCCAGGGCAGCCAGCCCCGAAACCAGGTCTCGGAGCACCAGCGGAGAAGCCGTACCCCCCACGACCACGGCCGGCTGCTGCGGCAGCAGCAGCGCCGAAACCAGGCCCGCCGCCGCCTCCACCAGCGGCGGCGGGTAGTGGTCGCAGGCAGCGGCGGCGGTGGCGGCTTCTCTGCCTCCGCTGGTACTCGGCAGTAGCACCGCCAGGGCAGCCGCCAGCACGGAGGCACCTGCAGCAGGGGCAGCGGCTGTGGCTGCGTCACTCCCGCCGGCGCCTGGCGGCGCCACCAGGGCCGCAGCCACCTCCTTCAGGCTCCCGATCAGAGAGGTGCACAGCTGCGGTGCGGGGAAAGGCGGGTAGGATAGCACGGCTCATGATCTCGTTGCGTGGGTTGCATGGGACAGTGGTTGCATGGGACAGTGGTTGCATGGGACAGTGGTTGCATGGGACAGTGGTTGCATGGGACAGTGGTTGCATGGGACAGTGGTTGCATGGGACAGCGGGTTCTCTGACGGTTGCTTCGGAGCAACCCTGGCGGCCCTCCCCCTCCTCCTTACCCCCTCCCTCACCTGCAGCAGCAGCACGCAGCCCTCTGAGGTCACGTGGGGCCAGACGCGCGTCAAGCAAGAGTCAGCGGCGATCAGCAACCACCGCCACATCGGCTGCTGCTGGTGCTGCTGGTGCTGCTGGTGCTGCTGGGGCCACGGCCCCGCGGCAGTAGCGCAGCAGCAGCTGCGCAGCAGCGCCGCTGGTATCTCGGATCGCCGTCCAGCGGAGACCCAGTCGGAGGTCGCCAGCAGCAGCACAAGTTGCAGCGCGTCGGCTGCGGCGCCCTTTCGTGGCAGCTGTAGCAGCGGCAGCAGCTCAACGCCGTCGACGGCAAGGTGCTGGGTGGCAGAGCTGGCCAGGGCGGCGAACTCGGCCCCTGCCTGCCGCCGCGCCTGCTGCTGCTGCTGTGCCTGGCCCGACAGCGCTGCGAGTGTTGACAGCAACGCAAGTACGGCGCGCAGGGCGAGCCGTCCAGAAGATTCCTCGGCCTCCAGCTGTCGCAGACTCTGCTGCGGAGGGGAGGAGCCTGCCACCGCTGTAGCCAGGGCTGAGGCAGCTAGGTTCCGTACGCGCTGCCCCAGAGCCCTTACGCCGCTGCTGCTGCACGCGATGGACCGAGCCAAGTGCTCCACTCCATGACCCACGGGTCGGCGCGGCTTTGAGATCGCTGAGATCACCGGCGTCCCCGCGACCTGCTGAGTGGCCGCCCGACGCAGCCAGCACGCGCAGAGCACCTGCATCGCCAGCTCGAACCCGTAAGGTGGGTCCTGCCGGTCCGCTGCTTCATTGCCACTGCTGCAACTGCTACTGCTGCCGTTGGCTGCGGTGGCGGTTGCGGTGGCTGTGGAGGGGTTGTAGGGCATGGGTTGGGGTGGAAGGCCGCCCATCCCCGTAGCCACCGCAGCTGCCAGGTCCTCCAGCTGCTGCTCGCCCAGCCTAGAGCGCCGCCGTTGGCGGATCAAGGAGGTTGCGCGTCAGGACGGGGGGGAGTTCTTAGGAGGCGGGGCCCAGATGGCCGAGGTTCAAAAGGAGGCCTCATACCGCCCTTCGCAAGTACCTGACCAGTTTCAGCCTCAAGCACCGGGAGCAGATAACGAACGAAAGCTTACTTGCACATGGTAACTCATCATAGCCTTCAAAACGTGTGCCGGTTCCCGCTGCCATAGCGCCTCCACGGCCTCCGCATCCCCGGCAGCCACTCCGAAACCGCATCCCCGCTCCTCTGCTAGCCAGGTCAACCCGCCTTACCGGATCAGGGTGCGAGGACCCTCGTCCTGCAAGGCGCGCAAAGCCAGCGTCAGGCACCGCATCTCCGCAGAGATGCCATCACCGTCGCCGCCGCTGCTTACTCCGTCGACGTCGTCGCTATCCCGCATCATTACCGCCACTGCTGCCTCGCTCGCTTCCGCTGACGTCAGCCGCTTCCCCGCGGCCGCCGCGGCAGTCACCAGCACCCTGCCTGCCAGCGCGCGAATCAGTCCCGGCAACCATGGCGGGGCCGCCGGAGCGCTGGCCACGTCAGCAGTGGCCGCAGACGCGGGGAGGGCAGTAGCGGACGAGCCCAGGCGTTCCACCAGCTCTGCGAGCAGCGCCATAGAAGCCGACTCGAGCAGCAGCACAGGTGGCGAAGCCGCAACAGAGGGCGCTCGCAACGGCGCCGCCTGACCTCCCACGCCGACGGTGCCGCCAGCGGCGGCAGCCGCCGCCCCGAGGGCCTGTACGGCGCACTGGCACACCACCGCGCCTGGCGAGCCGCTCGGCATCAGCAGGTCCGCCGCCGCCGCTGGGCAGACGCGCACGTGGGCCGTACACACATCCAGGACCAGCGCCCGGCCGCTCGCCGAGAGGGCCCACCGCCGCGGCCGTCGCTGCTGCCTCGCTGGCTCGTCGTCGCTGCTGCCGCTGCCGTCCTTGACGGGGTGCGAGCGGGGCGCCATGAGCTCCCCGGCGGCCTCCAGCAGGCCGCACCAGAGCGCCGGCTGCGAGTCGCACGCATCCAGAAGCGCGAACTTGACCTCCCCCTCCGGCGCCACCGCCGCCAGCAGCGTCAGCAGCGTCAGCGCCTTGGCCCTCTGGCCCACAGCGCAGCCCGCAGCAGCAGCGGGCTCAGACAGCAGCACCACGAGCGACTGTACGGCGCCTGACGCGAGGGCCTCGAGGGCGGCGCAGGTGAAGGAGTCCGAGCCCTTGGCGACGACGGCGCCGTCCACGGGCGTGTTTGTGGGCGGCCGCGGCTGCGCGGGTAGGCAGCCGCCCAGCGCCCGCCCTGCCCGTGTCGGCGGCAAGGTCAGCTCCAGATAGGACGTCGTCGCGGAATGATGGGCTGCGAACCCCGCTTTGCCGCTGTGGATGTTGCTCGGGAGCGCGGCGGAGGGCGCCGGCGGCAGCGTTGGCGCTAGGGACACAAAGATGAGGTACAAGCAGTCCAGCGCTAGCGACCTGGCATCTGGAGGCGCCGGTGGCGGCGACGACGATGCACCATTGGGCGCAGCGGCACCCTCGGCCGCTGCACAGCCAGGAGCGCAGGCAGCAGCAGCAGCAGCGCCGCCAGAGTCGGAGGCGCGTGGGGTCGTAGAGGGCGTTTCGGACAGCAACGCCCGCCAGTCGAACTGCGGCGGCGGTAGCGGCGCCAGTGCCGTCAGATCACCGCCGCCGCGCAACGACTCCACCAGTGGCGCAATCCCGCCGGCCGATACCACCATGGCGGCCAGGTCCAGGGAGGGTAGCTGCGACTCCTGGCAGCCAGCGGTATCGGAGCCGGCCTCTAGGATACCGCTGAGGGCCGCCAGCAGGGAGGGCGCGCGCCGGTGGCGCAGCAGTGTAGCGGTGTCACGGAGGGCCTCCGCCAGCTCAGCGGGCTGCAGGTCGGAGGAGCAGAAGGCGGGGTGGCAGGGGCCAGAACGGCGGCATGGCGGGTCCGGGATCATGGGTCCCCGAGTCATAAGGCCCTCGTGCAGCGACTTCCACGGCAACTGCCGGCCGTCACAAGGCCCACAACAGGGGTGCGCAGCATGCCGTTTGTCGAACCCATTACTCATCCGCGGGCGGGTGAGAGTGGAGGCGCGGATGGAGGCGGAGGCGGAGATCTCACCTGCAGCAGCTGTAGTACCGCCCGTGGCTGCAGCGCCACAGCAGCCGACGCCGCCAACTCAATCGCCGGAGCAGCTCCGGCCCGGGTACCTCTGGGGGCTGCGGCAGTGGCCCTGGCGCCGCTGGCGCCGGCGTTGCCGTTGTCGTCGGGGGTGTGGGACGACGGTGAAGAGGAGGCGCCTCGGGCCAGTAGCTGCAGGCAGCGCTGTGTGACGGTCATGACCTCCTTGACGTACGGCGACTCCTCAGGAGCGGTGCCCGGGGGAAAGGACTGCGATAGTGGGGAGAGACGATGCATAAGTTGACGTGGATTCGGGGCAAGGTGTGCAGGAGAATGGCCTGCACATGATGTGGCGTCATGAGGCTCCCTGATGGTGCTTTTCAAGTGCTTACCGCTTCCAGAAACACGCACAGCGAGAGTCCTAGTACTTCCGGAGACACCGTACGCTTGATGATGTTGCTTAGGCTCTCTACAACCCTGCGCTCATCGACGGCGAGGCGCAACTGCTCGTGGTGACAGAGCTGGAGCAGGCCACGCGCGGCCGCCCTCCGCTCCTCGGAAACGGAAGCCCCCACAAGCTTGATAAAGCAATGGTCTGTGACCTGTCGGGCGCAGAGCAATGAAAACCGACACGCATGAGTCAACTGGAGAAGCCTCTCTGACCGCCTCAACGCTAAACACCCGTCCTGTTTGAACACATTAGCAGTTATATTCGGTTTCTTTACTGCTTTTCTGCACTGCGATTCCTTTTCGCTGGTCCCACTCTAAACGCAACCCTTAATGGATTCCATCATTCATAGGGTACGTTGAACTTCCCCATGATCGTAGATGTACCTGCGTCAGGTTCAGAAGTCCACTCAATACCAGCTGTGGCATAGTTCCATCCATCAATGTCGCCGCGAGCCGCGACGGAGAACCATCAGCACTCCCGATGTCCGAAAGTACGCTGGTTGCTCCCGGTGTAAAATAACCTCCATGTGAAAAGCTTCCGTAGTCCATCTCGAGCTGTGGATTCGACTGGAGTCGACCCGACGATGCAGAAAGCCTTCGTTGCAGCAGACCGTCCTGTGCGGAGATATTGCTGCCATCCTCTGCTTCATCTTCCCTGTGCCCAGCCTCTGAGTTGTGAGCCGATAACATGGTCGAAGACTTTTACACAGCGAGCTCCAACCCCACGTTCACATGTGACTACTACCGTGGTTCAATACGTTACTGCGCCAAACACTGATAAAAACCACAGAAGCTGACATGTTATCCATACAGCTTTAGGTAAGAGGTCCACATTTATGATAAACCTATAATCCAGTCGTGCCTCCGTACGCTTGCAACCGTCCCGTTGAAACGATGCCAGTTAGGAAAAGTAACTGTCCCCTATGGTAATCCAGCGTTACAGCAGATAATTTACTGCACAAAAGCTTTGACCGTATCATGCTTGAGGCGTCAGGAGGTCATACATCGCTCCACCAAGGGGCAACATTGGCCCATAGTCACTGGCAGCTGACTGACAGCGTAGCCATCCTCCAAGCCATACAAAGCAACGTTTCCATTTAGTGGGCATAACCTTAGCAGCCGGAACTTGTGACGCGATGCCCCGGCGATGTCGCCTCCGCCCGCCCTGCTGGCGGCCTCTGCACACGACATGCGGATGAACGAGGAGACCTCTGGCAAAATACTGCACACACCGGAGCGGCTGAGGCGCAACTAACGCCTCCAATACAGCCCGCAAAGGCTAGCTGGCGATCTTGGGCGCCCCAGACGCGAGCATCTCGTTGAACTCACCCAAACTAAGCATCTGGATGCCTGGCTCACGGGCCGCAGCAGCGCGTTCCTGGGGCGTGTTGTATCCCCTGCGGAGCAGCAGTTGAGCACTAATAAGCACTATGCTAGTAACACCAAACCGCTGCCGCGATAAAGAGCTGCCAGCGATGGCGGGGGCAGCGGGCTATCGCGACAGCCATTGCGAGTGCCGACCTAATCACATTGGGAGGATGAAATCATGGAATGCTCGCGATCACTCTGCTCACGCCCACGACCAAGCGCGCAGGCGGCTAGCCGCACCGCTCATTGCATTTTGCTGCTGCCCAGGATCTTCAAGAACAGGATTTGCAGCCCTTGCACAGCACGGCGCATCACCCAGACAACATCGCGAGTCAGGTACCCGCCGAACCGCGCGGCGTGGCGCCCACCCACCAGTCCGCGAGGTACAGATTCCACCGTGAAGCCAGGTCCGGTGCTTTCCGTACGGCCAGCAGCGTGTCCAGTCGATCGTCAACAAAATGGAGCCGAGTTGTCGGGGAGGCACAGGCAGGGCGTTGTCCAATTATGCTGCAAAGGGGGGATGTCAGCGGCGGGGTGGGACGAGACATGTGGGTGCCACGGCCCCAAGAGGGACACTTGGCATCGTCGAGGGACGTTAATAGAGGAGATGTTGCGGGTACTTAAAGCTCAAGGCCGGGCCACGCCAACGTCCCATCGGCTCACTGGCTTCCGCCTGCTCCGCCAGCCGCCCTGATCAGCACCCGCGCCAATCCAACCGGCCCTCTCAGATGCACGGCACCACATGCTCACCGCAAGGTCTCTGCCTTCTTCTCCTCGGGCGGCAGCAGGGACGCGAAGAGGTTGGGCGAGTCAGGCGACAGGTCCATGCCCAGGACCGCGCGGGATAGGGCGCTGACTCGGTGTGCCGCCTGCAGCAGCCGTAGTTAGCAGCAATTCGCAGTTGGCAGCAATTCACAGGAGCCGTTGGCAGTAGCCCTTGGCAATAGCCGTTGACCAATAGCCGTTGACAGCAGCAGATCGCGGTCGCGAAAGGAGCTGCAGCACCATTCATATAGCAACCAAAAGCATATGGCAATGTGGTCGGTATCAGCAGGGGCATCAGCAGTCTAACAATCCAGCAATCCAACTGTTAGCGTGGTTGAGGACTGGCGACACAGCCAGCTGTGACCCGCCCCTACCTTAGAGGACGCGATGTAGATGGGGAAGGGGCAAGCACGTAGTGCCTCCGTCACGCCGTCGTACGGCACCTGCAGCGCCATCCACGACTCCGTACGGCTGTTCATCCATTCGTTGCGCACGGCCTCAAACACCTGCGCCGCGTAGGTTTGGGTTCGGCCGGGTCGTGTTGGGTCTGGTCGGGATGGTGGGCACAGGAAGTGTATCTGTGTATTTGACACGGCGCTGCGTTGCCGGGGTGGGCCGCAGCGATGCCGACGGGTAGCGGGGTAGGTCCCTGAAGCTGCCCCAGGGCACGGCAGTGACCCACTAAACCACAAGATCCTGGGCAGCCCCTGGCCTCCGGCTCCGTTACAGAGGGTGCCACCACCGCCCTGCCCGGACCCGCCTGCGTGATGCCGTCCTCGGACTCGTCCCAGCTGCTCAGCGACCGCCCCAGCTCCTCGTGCCAGCGGTGCAGGATTGCATCCAGGGTGGCGGGGCAGGAGGGATCGCGCAGGAGCAGCCTACATGCAGCGGTGGCAAGGGTGTTGGCGTTGGCGGGGACGGGCCCGGGACTCATGGCGGCAGCTTGAGCCAAGGCCCGGTGCGTGTGCTGCATTCAGCGGTCGCGGTGCCAACTAACAAACCGCCAACAGACAACCTCCAGATGCAATCAATGTGAGTAAAGTAACCCAATCAAGCCACATGCGCAGCTCTGAGGATTGGGTGTGTCTTCGGGCGGCGGTCACGCTAGTTGGGTCCTGAAGCCCGTGCTCACGACGTGACCAACCCTTCGCCACACTTAAATCGCAAGCACCTACACACCCCTGCTCTTCATTGCTCGCCCGTAAGGCTCTGCAGCAACTTTTGGCGCACAAGGGTGGACGCACCTGAGCAGCACCATGCTTTCAAAGCCGCGTACCAGCACGGGTCGCACCGTACGCATGGCCTCACGCAGCTTTGACCTCTTGTCCCCCGCGCCCAGCACCGACTCGTTGAACAGCTCCGGCCACCTCAGCGCCGCAGACTTGAATGCGGCGGCGGTAACCTGTGGCAGAACTTCCAGCAGAGTAGCGCGGGGAGGGGGTGCGATGGTGCCGAGGTCAGGCCACGGAGAGCAAGAGCAAATGGGTAGCGTTCCTCTGGATTTAGGTATGCAGCTATTTAACCTGCCTCGGGTTCTGAATCGACGACCACGCCATCGAAGTCTAGCACAAAGACATCCGATGGCGACGACTCGACTGCAGCAAGGGCGTCGCGCTGGCCTGCCCGTGCCTGCAGATGTCGACAATAATATTTACCATGTCTTCCTGTCGCCCGTCGGCATATAGTAGGCGCAGCTGGCCGCAAACTGAGCCGTGTTACGGGGCATTTGCCTAACTGCATGTCTCCTAGCTGTCAGAAATTAAAGGGAAAAGCATAAATATGTCTTTACGGGAAACGCTGCGACGAACTCATACGATGCAAAGGCATCTGTCGCTGAATCCAATATCAAGCTCAGCACCGGCGATCGGTCGCCCTGATCAGCACGGCGTGGCATGTTACATGCACCAATATATATGAAGCGACAGGTTGTACACTGCAGCGTAAGCGCACGAAGCTTTCTTGCAGACCCAGGGTTCATGTATCGGTATGCAGTGCGCTTGAGTGGAAGATTTACACGCTTGCTGCGTTGCACCGATACAGTGTAAATGTCCCCCCCGTCCACTCTGTCCTCTGAATGTGACCTTGACGACGCCTCCTCCTCTATAACCTTTCCTCAACCAGCCTCAGCCTTCCTCAAAAAGAACTATGCCAGACGCTCACGAAGCCGAAGATGCCTGCCCGTTGAAGTCAATTCCTGAACAACTGGTTACAATTTGCTTGGTTAAAACTTCCGCCGTGCATATCTTGCCTGCATATCTAGGAAACAACGCCAATCGCCGGCTTTCCCCCCTGTCCGTGACTGCTGTTGCTGACGAGTGCAGCCCGATGGGCGCCGTCCATGCATGTCCAGCATAACCTGGCATAACGTGCCCTAAAACATATTTACCGCAGGCCATCCACATAAGTACCGTATCCCAAAATAAGACAGGCGCAATTTCGAGAAATAAGATAAGCTCAAAACAGGTGTATGCGTTGCAAAAATGGGACTTTTCCGAGTAAGGTTTCAATCCATGGACGATGTGCTGCTGTCAGTCAGCAGCGCCCGGCCGCCGCCCGTGGCCTGGTTGTAGAAACGCCACATGCGCGCTGCGCGGGCGGCTGCGGCGGCCAGATTGGCGATCCGCCGCTGCTGAGGGTCCTGTTGGAGCAGTTATGGTACCGTTGGGTTGTATCACACTCAGTGCAAAGACGACCGTTTAAGGCCGTTATGTGGCTGCAGAAGGCTCTCATTTCGCCATTTGTTGCTGTTTACTGTGCGGCAGATGGGCTGCAGCTAATAAAGGAGGTCAGCGCATGCTGTAAGGATGGAAAAGCAAAAGCCGCAACATCAGTCAAAGACGTAGTCCCCGTGCTCGCCATCCATCTAATGGGACGTGATATCTTCCCCCCCCCCCGCCCTGTTCCGCCCACACACACCATCGTCGCAGCGCGCCGCTCCGTTTCCTCGTCGTACTGCAGGCTGGCGCCGTTAGTCCAGAACGACCAGTCCACCCGCACCCGGCCGTCCGCTGCAGCTGCGGCGGCGGCGGCTCGTTCCTGAATGGCCGCCACGCGCTGCTGCCATGCCTTGTACGCCACCTGCGCACGTATCGACGGTCGTGTAGGCACCGCACCGCCATGCCGTCAGTGCATGACGACGCAGCAGGTCGGGATGCCTCAGCCAGCCACTGGTGGCCGTCGGGTACCAGCCGAGCCCTCACCTGGAAGACGTTGCCCCCGGAGCGCCCAAACCGCTGCATGACGGACACCTCGATGCGCGCCATGTTTGCCAGGGCGACCTCCAGCAGCGACAGCTGCGGCAGAGACACCTGTACGACATGGCGGCACGACGAAACGCACGTCCCGGCACGACGGCAGGACAGGAGAGGGCCATACTGAGCTGCGGGCCCACCTAGCGACTGGCGTAACCCCGGAGGACTGACAGCATTGGCATGCATCAGCTAGCACGGAACCTTGGGCAAGAAACTCACACAGCCACCCACGTACGAAACACCCACCCACCCAGTGGATGCAGTCCACCGGGCAGCACTCGATGGCGATCTGAGGGTGTACTCCGGACCGGCCAGGCATGAAGGAGGACCGGGCAAGGAAGTGTTGAAGAGGGAGGGCCGGAGGAATAAAGCGTACACGGAATAGTGTATATTCCTTTCCTCTCAAAACAGATAGGACAAACAGACCGCTGCAGGACAGCTGGGGATGGGCTCCGTGGCAGGCGCCGTGATTAGCTGCGAGCCGGCAACACCAGTGATCCGGTTGTGGTGCAAGTGCGTGTACCACAATGGTGACCGGGTTTTTAAATGAAGGTTGAGGAGCAAATGCCCAAATGTGACCGCCCTCTCAATCCCGACCGTCAGGCCCGGCGGCGGCCGCATTCTGCTGCGGGCCGCACACCACACACCTGCAAGGATTCCACCTCGTCGGCCTCCTGCGATATCACGCGGGCCCTGCCGTACTTTGAGGCCTCAATTTCGAAGGACATCGGACACGCGCGGACGCACTTGCCGCAGCCGATGCAGGAGATCTCATCTACAAAGATCTGAGGCAGGGAAGGAATGAGCCGGAGCGCAACCCGACATTCAGTGGCAAATGGATTTCGACGCCCAAATGGACGAATAAAAAACTGCCAAGGTTGACCTACTCGACCTACCATACCCGTGATGCTGCTGCCATTACCTAATCGCTGTCCGTGCCCACACGCTTTAGCTGATGCCCTGGGCAACTTTCGCCCCGACCCGTCGGCCCATCGGACCTGGTCTCTCGGAAACCCGGTGTCCAGGAACGGGTTTATGGCGTTGGACGAGAAACCCGCCAGCGCATCGTACATGCTGCGCTTATCTTCGTCGCTCAGCGTCTGCAGGGTCCGCCAGATTGGTGCGTCAGGTTTGGGGGCAACGACGGGGCCGGGCAGCGGGATAGCCTCAGCTCGCTTTGGGGGACGTGGGTATGGAGGGAGGGACAAAAAGGGCGCGCCCCTGAAGCACACCCCGCGTCGGGCCCACCTCGTAAATCTCGTTGAGCAGTACGCATAGCGACGCCATGTCATCTCGCATGGACTCGGGCGCACGATCGGGGTGGAACTGGCGCATGAGGGAATGGTAGGCGCGTTTGATGTCGCGAGACTCGGCCGTGGGCGGCTGTAGGCGCAGATTGTCATGGAAAACGTATTGATGCGTGTCATTTAGGGGATTACGTGGTAGGTCGCTGGTGCGCGGCGCAGGTCGTACGTACAACGGTTGGAAAGGCAAGGGGTGGGAAACCTAGGATGACCTCGAAGGGATCAACCCATAACCCCACGATCGGGTGGTCAGTCAGCAGCGAAATGTCATCACAAAGGCGTTTCGATGTAGTGTGCTAGAGCGGGCAGTCAAAGGACGGCGGTGGTTTAAAGCTTTCGTAGTAGGGAAGGGCAAAGGGCTGGCAGGGGTGCGGGACGAAGGTATGTTTCGACAAGCTCACCACACCCAGAATGGTGTAGAAGTCCTCGCCTCCAAACAGGCTGGTCATGTCGCAGGAGGCGCTGGCAGCCGCAATGGCTCCCCCGAAAGGACGCCTCGCACCAAGAGACTTAGCTTGCCGGTGTCGGCAAGCGCCGGACAGGCCATACGCTGGCCTTTGCCCTACCAGTCGCCACCTCATTCAAACAATGCTCTGCCTGTACTTATTCAGGCCAACAGATCGTGCAATCGGAGCTGACGCTGACTCTTTCGAAGCGAACCCTAACACCCGATACCAAGCAATTACGGAGTACTCCGCATTCAATAAGCCACCGTAACAATAAATGTATTATGCAATTGCTTAGTTATATGGACGAGGATAGGGCCGGTGAAAATAAAGAACCTCGGTATGGGGAATTTATTTGTAGGATTTTTGGAAACTTTGATACACAGACTTAGCTACTCTCATTGTACTTCTGCGAGCATTTGGAAGACGAGGATGCCGTATAGCGCCGTCAACGTTCGAGACAAAGCATGCGCCCAAAATCCCCCCCCTCCTTTTCGACCCCTGGGCCTCGGGTACGCACCTGCATCACCGTTCGACGGGCGCCTGACAACTTAGAGAGCTGATGTGGAATATATCAACATGTGAATTGTCATTTTTGGTAGCAAACAGCAGCTCACAAGCTGCGGGTCATGGAGGGCAAGGCAAGGGTGGTGAGACCTGGTGAGGTGCGTTCAGTGTTACGATATATTTCAGGGCCATGGGCTAGAAGCCTAGCCGAGGATAAATCAGCTGGACTTCATAGCATTGGTCGCCGGCATGTGCTCGTTCCAGCAGCGTTCTAGCTCGTTAGGCCAGGCGGTGTTGGATTCAGGCTCCCACTTCCCACTCCCCTCTCGTTCCAGCAGCGTTCTAACTCGTTTAGGCCAGGCGGCGTTGGATTCAGGTTCCCACTCCCCAAAAGCTTGTAAATTTTAGTCGTTTGAGCGCCTTACCACCCTCCTTCATGAGGCGTGGCATGGGTCCACAGCATGACGCAGATGACGTCCCCGGCGCCCAGGTATGGTAGCCACGCTCCCGTGCATGCCTCCCCGCGGGACATCACTGTTGCACATGTGCAGCAGCGTCCAAACCCAAATGCTGCATATGCATTTTCTTCTGAATTCTGATAATTTCGGGGATACCCGTTTGGGTTTTAGCGCCCGCCAGCAAGGAGCACTTGGGACTAATGTAGCCCGCGGGGTTCGATGCGTCTTGGTACGCGATTTGCATTGCCAGCCATGTAATACAGGGAGTGTCCTTTCGAGGCAATTAGCTGACGGCCAATCGTCCGTGGCGCGACGCGTGAGGGGTTGGCAAACCGTAGAACCCATTTTACAGAGTCTTGATGATCCTTCCTTTCCTGAAATTGTGCTTTAAAAGTGAACAGTTGGATGTGGTGCAGTGGCTGCACAATTCGGTTAGCTGCCGTGTAATGTCGACCCTGACATGCAGATGACTACGACAGATGCACGAATCCCACTCCTCCGCCCATGTACCTGCTCCCTCATGCTACACATAGGATGCAAGCACTGAAGCTGCCGCACTTAGCTTTCACTTTAATAGTGGCGACGACACCCCCCCACCAACCCTATCGACGAGCTTTGCTGCTTTGTGTTAATCGTCTTCGTAGGAATTCACCACTGGTTAATATAAATTAGGATTCCGGGAAGAACATTTTCGCTTCACTGGAGCATCGCCTGGCTTTGGCTGGACACCGGTCATAGTGCCGAAGGCGGTAGCAGTGCCCTGAGATTATCAGTACTAAGTTCAGATTGGCTGGTAAGTTTAGTACGTACGTAGAAGGAGTGGGTGCGGTATGGGTCGCATTCCCTTTGGTGGTCAGCGCCAGACCCTGGCGCGCAGCTATTCCGGAGCATTAGCCCAAATTCGTACAATTATGTTCTACTTGCGTGCCCGCTTTGCTGCGGCTTCGGCAGGGGGAGTCACGTCCTCCCTCCCCCCCCTTCAGGTCTGGCGGATACGCACATTCCTGCGAGGGCCAAGCAGTATGGAGGAATCAGCACCTCCGCTGAAGGGATTACCTGAAGGGGCGATATTTTGCGGCCTCATTCGCTGGCACCGAAATGAGCTGCGTCCGTCCGGAGCAATTGTCAACCAGGCCTTTCCTGCGCGGATATCGACAGCTGCCAAGACGAAGGACCAACCTGTTGCAATATTCAGCAGGGGGGATGGTAGCGAACCGCTTATGAAGTTCGAGAACATCCGCCTTGGGACGACGGGCGGCAAGTGGCGCATCTCCGGCGCCACGGCTCTTGTTAATAGCTTGTCCCTTGCGCCTGACGCGAAGCACGTTGGGCTCTGGCGCATGACTCCGCCGGACGAGCGCCTGTTTATCTCGGGTTATGGCGACGACGCTGACGGGCGGCATGAGGGTGGCGCTGAGCCGGAGCAACCAAAGCACAAGAAGGCGCATAAGCGGCAAATGCGACAGGAACGTAACCGTCAGCTCAGACAGCTACAGGACACGGGAGGCGAAAGCTCTGGCGACTTGCTTGCCGATGGAGAGGACGGAGAGCTGAATGGCAGCCCCGCAGCAGGCCTGAAGCGGCTGCGAGAGGACGATGATGAAGACGATGATGGACAGACGGATGCAGCTGCCCTGGATGGCAGTGACGTGGCGGCAGGTGCGGTCCGTAGAGGGCTGCGGCGATTTGCGCTGGAGCACACGTGCAGAGTTGGCTCCTGTATGCTGGCGATTTACGTTGTTTAGGATTGGTCAGGACTGAGGACGACTTTATAATCCGTATTACCCTCGTGCATCGCTGCGTACCGTTGAGGTGAACCGTGCAAACTGCCGTGGGCCTCCCATATACGGCAGTAGGGGAGGACTTGGCATACATACACACACTGCGTCCCAGGGCCCCAGCACGCCACCGCGTGCAGCCTGCCTCCACAGCGGCCAGCTTTGCGCGTTGCCGTTCCCGTTCCACCTAGCGGACTCCCCTCTCCTCCCAAGACACCCACCCGATACACACGCACGCGCGCACACACGCACACACAGCTTAGCAGCTAGTTGACACACACGCTGGCCCTCGCGTCCCCTGGGTGGTCGATCCACCCGCGCACTCGCAGGCGGCGTTATGGCCAACGGCACAGAGCAGTTCAGCCTCCAACAGGAGCTAGCAGCTGCCGTGGGCTGCGGACCGCAGTGCGCCTCGCGAGTGGCGGTCACGGGACACATGCGAGAGGGCGGCTACCTAGTGCTGGACCCAGCCTTCGCCGCCTGCGCGAGCCTCTCAGCCGCCGGGCCGGCGCACGCGGCGTCTATCGCCGTACAGCTCTTGGAACCGGACGGCGGCCTCGTACATGCCGTACTGGCGCTCTCCGTCGTACCCAGCGACGACGGCACCGCTGACGGGTCGCTGGTGAGCGCCGTGGTGCTGGGCGGCCTGGCGGATTGGATGCTGCAGCGGGGTGTGGGGAAAGGGTCCGTTGTGCTGGTGGCGCGGACGGTTGGCGGCCTGTACTACATCGCCGTGGAGTCAAATGGCAGCGTAGGAGACGGCGGCACCAACGGTATCAGCGTTAGCGGCGCGGATGCTGCAAGTGCTGGGGGCGCGAGCGCCAGTGGACTTCTGCCTGAGGGCGCGTCGCAAGCAGGCGGGGAACCTGCCGCTGCCGGCGATGCCGCCGCACCGACGGCCGACACGTCAGGCGGTCAGGCGGGAGGCGGCGGTGGCGGCGGTGGCGGCGGTGGCGGCTATATTGTTGCCAGCGGGGACCCCGCGGTCGCCTGCTCGACCGCCGCCGGTGGTGAGCTCCCGTCGATGCCACTGCGCTGTCCTGGGGAGGGGGGGGTTGCGGGCCAAGGCGAATCGCCAAGCGTGGAGAAAGCGGAGCCGTGTACTCTGCCCCGTGTGCGAAGCGGCGAGCTTGGCGCTGGCGGGTGCGGTTCCCAAGGCCCACAGCAGCAGGTGCTGATGCCGCAGCCGCGGCAACAACAGCCAGAAGCGGCCGGCTGCGGCGCCGACCTCGCAGGTGCCCAGGCGCGTACTTGCAGTCCTTCGCAGGCGCCGGACGCAGTCCAAAATCCTTCGCAGGCGCCGAACGCGGTCCAAAGTGTCTGGGAACAGCTGTTCCCGAGGCAATGGCAGCCGGGGGAAGGGCCGCAGTCGGCGCTGCCGGCACAGGTGGCAACTGAGGTGGCGGTCGCAGCAGCTGTGCGCGAAGGGGCTCGTTCATGTCCGCACACAGACGACGGGCACCGGCGCAATGCGGAGGCAGTGGCGCAGCTTCTGCCAGGGAACATCCTCAGGTGCGTTGTGGGCATGGGCGTCAGGAAGTGCTAGGGCCGCGTGCATTTTTCCGAAACTACCTGCGTCGCACAAGGGTGTGTGTTCAGGAGTACCTGTGCCGTGAAGAGGCCCTTCGGCGGGTATCGACCCGTCGTGCCCTGACCCACGACCGGACTCCGCCCTGTTTGACTTCTCGCCCTCCTCCCTCTCCATCTGCCCTACACCCGGGCTTTCTCACATGCGGCGCCGGCGGTTATGGTCGCGGCGGTTATGGTCGCGGCGGTTATGGTCGCGGCGGTTATGGTGCGGACCATCCCCACCATATTTTTCCCGCCAACCGACAGCTGTACGACTTCTGCGACGCACTTGCTGGTGGCGCAGCTGCTTGCCAAGTGGCCCTGCCCGGCCGCCGGGACCGGCGCCGCTGCTGCGTACGGGTAACTGAAAGGATGTAGTCTCTAGGCTAAGGCAAGGACCGTTGGGATTGTTTTATTGCGGTTACGTTGTTTCTTGGGGCGGAAAGACCAGGGGCGGACCTGGTCTTTCGGGTTGTGTGGAGGTTGTGACGGTGATGATCGGGCGCGTGCTCACTGGAGTTGTGACGTCTATGAGCAGCAACTGGTTAACGACTGCCCTGGCGTCATTGCGCTGGATAGGGTTGTGACGCAGCCGCATGTGGTAGCTATTCCCGTGTGTAATAGTATGGCCTCGATTAAGGGCAGCGCTAGGGAGGCCATGGAAGTGTAGTCTGGGCAGGTTTGGTGACCTCCCTGCCGGCATTGGCATATTACATAGCAAGAATGTCGAATGCGTGCTCTGGTTGTTCAATGATACTTATTGTCGTGCGAATCCTGGTCAGAGTGCATAGGTTGTGTGGCAGTGTTGTCCTAGCATATACTCAGGTCAGCTCCTGCGGACTCGCTCGGAAGATAGGCTGTCAATCCTCTTTCCTCGTGGCGGTGTGTGGGTGGGCTACGACACAAGCTTATGCGCTTGTGGTCGCGTGAGGCCATGCCAGTTCGCTCAGTTGACCCACGGGCCGTAAATGCCCGTGACGTCCACCGTTTAAAACAGAGAGTGTGGTCGTCGTGCTGTGGTAACGTCTGCAGGCGGCACGACGGAGGCCGGACGTTTGGAGCGGGCCGCGCACAAGGCTCCGGGCAGCAATGAAGTGGACAGGCGTGTACAGGGTGAAACTCCTACCTGACAACGGAAGTTCAATAAGTGTAACTGCACGTCAGTTGACACGCCAACGTTTTTGTGCCACACGTGCAGGTTCATGAACAGACCGGCAAAGGTGGCACGTGTATGCTGGGAAAGCTCACCTGGAAGCGTTTGTTGACATCCCAAGCTTGCGTTTACGTGCCTTTTGAGTTAGCGCTTTTCAGGTGTCGTCGCCACCACTGCCCCTCGCCGTTTGGTTTTGCACCCGTGTAGCACCGCCTTACAGGTCCAAAGCGGGATGCGCGTACCAAAGCGCAACAGGGTGGGGTGGGGCTTGTTTAGGCCACCTCGCCATGAAGGTAGGCCCAGCCATCACGAAGGACACCACCATGACGATTAGGAAGCAAGATAATTCCCCCGAACTGGAGGATGTGCCGAAAGAGATCTTAAGGACTCGCAAGGCAAAGGAGCTGGCACAGGCTGGCACAGTGACCACAAGAGCAATAGGTTGTTGTAACGGTGCGCAAGAGCAAGAGGTCTGTGCGCAAACCTAACTACCATATATGAAATCTATGTGAGAGTGATGCGGGAGACCTACCAGGGACGGTGTGTGAAGAAAAGGCTTTGCGCGAGGAAGAGTGTAAACGATTGAAGAAAATAAAGGAGGGTAGGGAAGAACGTGGAAGAAGAAAAGAAGAGGAGAAAAGGGAGAAGGAAACTCGTGTAAGACCTTCCAATCTTGTATATATATGTTTGAAAACCATCACTTAACGTGCTTCGGCACAACTGTTAAAATTGGAAAAATACAGAGAAGATTAGCATGGCCCCTGCGCAAGGATGACACGCACAAATCGAGAAATGGTCCAATATTTTTTGAAGAATCTCCCGACCCCTGATCGAATCCATCTTTCCGCAAGCATATGAAACCTGCTGCTGGGCATTACGTCCTGTTACTATGCCTGACGCGGAGACATGACGCGTAGACGCGAACACATGTCATGACGCGTAGACGTGAACACGTCTAGGCGAGTGCTATCATCGACTTTGTGACGGCCTGTAAGACACCGTGCCGCACCCTGCAGCCCGTGCTATGGACACATACATGCCCTGGTCCTGAACCAAATTTAAACGCGGGTGCATAAAGCCAATAGACGTGCTAGAGCTAGCAGCGAGAGACGATGTCCCTTTCCGAGGGGCTGCTCTTCTCCATATGAGTTGAAGGAAGTAGATGGGAAGGCAGATCTCTGCCATACCTTCGAGGGTTTCCTTCCTTTAATACACTTGGATTTACCTTGGTGATGATGGGGAGCTGGATCGCTGCCCTGGCGGTATGGTACGGCCCTAGACCGTGAAATGCATGCTGGCAAGTCAACTAGCACGGCTGCCCGCCTGCCCCATAGGATTAAACCGTCTTTACGGATGAAAGATTACTTTACATAGGTGTGTGCTATAATAAATCCAGCATTCAGTTCCGCGAGACGAAAGCTGACTGAACTGTCGCCTGTATCCGCGAGACGAAAGCTGACTGAACTGTCGCCTGTATCACAGGTTCACAGCACTCATCAACACATGTGGTAAGCTGACGTCCGATCCAGGCCAATTCCTGATATGAAGCAGCATATTGTATGGGTTTGTTCAACAGAATGAGGCAGCTGCGACGTCAACGGCAATCCATTACATGGAATTTTGCGACTGTGTGATTGTCACCGAGCCAGCCGGCTACCAGCCATCCATGCATGTCAAAGGTATCAAGGATCATGCTGTCGTGATGGGGTCTGAACATATGCTTGCCGTGTTACGGCTATGCTAACTAACTATGTCGTCGATCCTATCTTTTGTCGATGCTGCCTTAGCACCCGGAGCCTCTAGTTGTTGACCAGAACATAAACAAAGCAGTAATAAATGACGAAATGGCTGGCTAAGCTGGGCGCGCATCCTTCACGGTCAGGATTACCGTGACGACAGCGATGCTGCGCGGCGGCTATTTGGTCCTACACGAAAACTTTCCTGCGGAGGCCTGTTTCTTGCACGAGCCAGGCGCTGCAGCCCTGCCCTGGGACACGCCGCTGCAACTGCTGGATATGACTCGTGGAACTGGCGTGAAGGCCATCCTTCGCTGCAGTCGTCGGGCTGCGAACGGCGGTGGTCCCTCACCGGAGCTGGGATCTCAACCCACCTAAACTACAGGCTGTTCCACAAGCATTCGGTACTAGCCCCATTGCCGGTGTTCTCAGTGTGCCAGCTGCTCGGCCTGAGCAGCTGGGTGGGGGAGCAGGTCAGTGCAACCCAGCCAGCCGAGAGCTGTTGGTCGAGCTTGCAGGAGGCGTTTAAAAAGCTGGTCTCATGATGGGAGTGCGTGTATGTGATGGGATGTGTGGAAGTCCTGATACGGTATCTTATCCTGTTAACTTAAATCGTTTGGCTTGGCACTGAAAGTTCGATTGAATACACTCCTAACCCTGTCTGCAACCAACTGTAGGTTCACGTCAACATGTAACATGCCCAGTGTGCTAAATTCACAACGGCGCTACCAACTAAGCTACGGTACTCCCACACGTGGGGTCACGACTGCGAGTGGTGCCCGGCAATACCTACCATTAGCCGCCCACCAGCCCATGTATACCATACAGCCGGGTAAGGTCCCGGCCGGCTATAAGGCCCGACCCGGCCCGGTACTACACCTACTAGACGCGGTCCTTTATTCCATTCAAAACCTCAGAAAGAGCTGCATGTCGATTGATCATGCGTAACTGCGACAAAAAGGTAAACCGTCATTCGCATCAGTGGGCTACCATCGTGCCAGTGTGGTACGTCGTATCACTGCAGCCGTGCGAACTCGAGCACAGCCCAAAGTCGTGTGAGGCTCGGGGCGTCGAGCCGCGTCCACGCTAGCCGAGGACGCACTACTATGCTCGCCGCCTACCCAAGCCAGCCGCAGGGCCGGTGGGTGTAGCTACATACCAACCTCCTACCCCACTTCGCTAGGGCCTATCAATACGTCCTCGCGGGCGAAGCTCCTTTCATCTAGCATGACCTAGAAGTCCTGCCTTCCGATTCGACCAGGCAGGGGCGCCGCAATCACTGGCATGCTGGCTAGCTACGCCACACCACCTAACACCATACATTGCACAATTAACGGCAGACAGTCGCTGCCAGGAACTTGCCGAGTGCACCCAATCCTTCCAAGCACGCCCCAGCCCCGTCAATCCGCCTGATGGTCGAGCAATATCTGGGCCTGGATGGGGCGGCTGCAAGACGACTAACATAAGCGCACAGCAACAAATGCACAGCGCAATCGACCACGCAGCAGCTTTATTTTTTTTTTGTAACGGTTACAGTGGGTTCCAGACCAAGAGGTAGAACCATCGGGCGCATCGCCTGACACTGAACAAGACGGAGGAAACAAATACCGACATGCATTATTGTGGAGGTGTGTTCCCACCACGGGCTTGCGCCGGGGGTACCCATTACCCTTCAGCAGTTTTGTCACCCGACCAAGGTCCCGACCGAATGAACCACTCAGCCCCACATCGCATCCCACAGCCGTCTAATCAAAGGAGGGCGCGCAATCAAGCAGCAGACGCCTGCTGGTTAGTGGTCAGTGGTCATCCCTCTATCTTACGTCGAAAGTACGCCCGCATCTTAGCGATGGCGCCCTTGGGCTGCTGCTGCGGGTCTTGATGGGCCGTGCTGGAGTCGGCGGAGTCGTCGGAGCTGCGCTGGTGGTGGTGGTGGTGCGGGTGGTGGTGGTGCAGGTGGCACGGCGAGACGCATCGATGGTGGTGACGATGGTGGTGGCGGTGGTGGTGGCTCTCGCTATCGCTGGTGGAGTGCACTCCCGCCAACTGCTTCATCTTACCCGCCGCGGCGGCCAACTCCTCCGAGCCCACGCTGCTGTTCGCCGGCAGGAGTGTGAATAACCCGCTGCTCTCCTGGGTCTCAGGCCCAGCGGGCGCCGCCGCCGCTCCCGCCGTTCCAGCTGCCGTCGCGAAGGCGCTCCGGCCGCCGCCGCCGCCACCGCGATGGTGTCGTACACTGTTTTCCGCTCCCGCCAGCTGTCGGTAGTCTCGTAGGTCGATCCACTGCTCGGGACCCTGACCTCCGCCCTGCTGGGGCCCCTCAGCTGCTGCCACGCGGCGGGCGTACTGCGCCGCTGCTGATGCCAGCCACTGGTTGCTCACTAGGTCCTGAGAGGACAGGGGGAGGACGAGGACAGGGGGAGGCCGACGGGCAGGGGGAGGTTGAAGGTGCAGAAACGGTAGTCAGAAAGCAGATCCAGCTCTTTAATCAAGCCCGCCACACAGCACCACTCTGCTGCTATGCCTCCCTCCCGCGACCGCTCTGTGAGCGGGGCCGGGGCTCTCACGACCCGCCCACCTACCAGCAGCGTGCTGCGGCGCTCCGGCCGCGGCTGCAGCAGCCCTGCGATCATCTCCGCACAGCCAGCGCTGATGCCCGGGGGCAGCGGCCTCAGGCGCCCCGCCAGCACGTTCGTCACCGTGGCCGCCAAGTTGTTGGGGTGGGCGTCGTCCTCGAAGGGATACCTGCGGGCAGTGAGGGCGGGAGAGCGCGGCGGTTGTGAGGAAGACCCGAGAGAGGGAGGGATGTGGTTGCTAGGATTGGTAATGAGTTGACGGTGGTTAACAGTCGAGTAGCCTAGCTTGTTGGAGCTCTTCCTACACGCCATGTGGGGGGGCACGTTGCAACCCGCGGACCCGCCCACCTGCCAGTCACC
Organism: Yamagishiella unicocca; assembly: GCA_003116995.1. NCBI lineage: Eukaryota > Viridiplantae > Chlorophyta > Chlorophyceae > Chlamydomonadales > Volvocaceae > Yamagishiella > Yamagishiella unicocca. The sequence continues at coordinate 23,788 of BDSL01000101.1, forward strand.
AGGAGGTACATCAGGACGCCCATCGCCCAGGCGTCGACGCGCCGTGCGTCGTACGGCGGTTGTACGGAAGAGCCGATGTCGTAGCCCAGCTGCTGCTGGTGGACAAGCATCTCTGGGCAGATGGGAGGAGGTCAAAGGGTGGCTGGTGGTTAGGAGCCGTCGCATAGGCTGTGTTGTGGTCGCCGGCAGCGAGCTCCGTGTGAGAACTCGAAGTAACATTCGACAGTGGTGTTAAAAAGACCAGACAATGATGATAAAGCACAGTGGTGCTTAAAGGACCAGACACCGATGATAAAAGCGCCTGCACAGCTCTCTCCCACCTCACCTTTCACTCGGACTCACCCTGCCGGCGGCCCCCTACTGGACCCCATCAATCCGCTACACCAACTTCCTGCCTTTTGGTCTGGAACCCACTGTAAGAGTCCCTACTACTACCAGCTGTGGGGCGATACGAACACAAGAGGCGATGCGCCCGACGACTCTGCCATATGGTCTGGGGCTCAATGTAAAAGTTACTACTGCAGCACACGAAGCAACAAGGACACCACGCACACCATCCCTCCAACCTCCTACCGGGACTCATGTAGTCTTGAGTTGTTTACACGAAGGAGGCCACGTGAACGACGCGGTAACATCATCACCAAGTCCCGTGATGTATGTACCGAGGAAGGCGAGGGGAGGAGAGTGGTAGGGCGGAGGAGGGCAGGGCGAGGACGAGGACGAGGGCGGTGAGACGCGGCCGGGGTCCAGGGAAGCATGGCCAGGGGAAACATCGGTCTTACCGCTATCCCAAAACGATATTGGCGCCCTCGCTGATACACACTGGCGGACGAGCGGGCATCGTAACGACTATGCCGCACCGCGCCAACCGTTAGCGCCCGTTCCAGTAACGGCCCCCACGCCAAAACCACCCTTGTACCCCACCCGGCCATGTCCCCGCGCCTTCGCATGAATGCTGCCCTACCTGGAGTGCCGACACCTAGGGTCCTGGCGGAGGTGAGATGCTTGGACAAACCGAAGTCGATCAGCTGCGTGGTGCGCGCCGCAGGTGGGTGGAGGGCAGAGGGCGGCGGGGCGGCGGCGGTAGCAGGTTTGTGAGTATCGCCCCGTCGGTCCCTCCCGTGCCGTACCTAGGAGACCCTAGGAGACCTGGCGGACACGCCCCTGTCCGGCCCACCTTGAGCTGGTGGTTGGCTCGCTGCACCATACAGTTCTCCGGCTTGATGTCCCGGTGACAGAAGCCGTTGGCGTGCATGAACACCAGCCCGCGCAGCTGCAGGCGTACGGCAGAGGGAGTGAGTTGCAAGGAAAACGCGTGTACGACAGAGAAAACCGTTTGGAGGGAATGGGTGAGGCGTTGCGGGGCCGGACACGAGCGGGAACGGGAACCAGGGGCGCTGTACGTGTGGGCGGGAGGAGCCAAACACAAGCAAGGGATGACGGAGGTAAGGCTGAGAGCCGACTGGAAGGTGCCGGCAGGAGGAGCGACGACCCCTAGGAGGGACACCGGAATTCCGTCCTTCCCCCGCCCCTTCGGGACGCCCTGCCGCCGGCCCAGCCTCAACGCCCGCCCGCCGCAACCGCAACCGCAACCCGCCTCACCGCCTGCGTGAAGTAGAACGCCGCCATGTCCTCGGGCATGCGGCCGCCGCACTCGTTGAGCAGGTCCAGCAGGTCCGGGCCGCTGATGAGCTCCCACTGCGGGGCGGTGGGTCGCCGGGCCGAGCACGCCTTACTCTCCACGTATCATGCGCCATAGCGTTCGTGACGTCGACACGGCAGGAGGTGCCTCGGCCGAGATGACATGATTGCACCCAGGTGGGTTACGACTCGCCTACTAGCTCAGCCCTTCTTCCTGCGTCTCTTTCAGCTCCAGGCGATGCGCCCGATGGCTCTTCCTTCTGGTCTGGGGCCCATTGCGACTTCTACTACGACGCACGTCTCGCCCGTCGCCCTCAAGAGACCTGCAACCAGTGGGCCCCAATACCCACAGTAGCCGCGCCCCCAAGCCCTGCGAGGATGGCCTGCCGCCCTCGCCCGCACAGCACGCGCCCTTCCCCACGCGCCCACCCACCACGATGACCAGCTGCTGTTTCTCCGCAAACACGTCCAGCAGCCTCACGATGTTGTCGTGGCTCACGGAGCTACTGAACGTAATCTGGGGGCGGGGAGGAGTGTGGCAGGTAGGGTGGTGGGGCGGCGCTATCGGCAGGACTGTCAAGCAAGGAGCGGGGCGGAATTGGCTGTGCTCGGTCCATGCACCCACCTCTCTCTTGACCACCTTGAGCGGCACCTGGTCCGGTCCGTGCATGACCTGCTGGCATTTGGGGCGGAGGGGTTCAGGGCAGTGGGGCAAGGGGGTTACAGCGCGGCAGGGGGGTTACAGCGGGGCAAGGGGGTTACAGCGGGGCAAGGGGGTTACAGCGGGGCAAGGGGGTTACAGCGGGGCAAGGGGGTTACAGCGGGGCAAGGGGGTTACAGCGGGGCAAGGGGGTTACAGCGGGGCAAGGGGGTTACAGCGGGGGGGAAGAGGGTCAAAGACTGCCCGCAGTGGTGATGGCTGTAGCATCGTGCAGGGTAAACAGCAGTGAGAGACGATTGAACGTTAGGTGGGGTTCGGAGCTGCGCGGTTGCCTGTGCGGTGCGACTGGCAGCGCCTTCAGGCGGCAGCGGCGGCCGCAGCAGCGGCTTACTGTAGGACGAGGGGAACACTGCCTCACGGCCTCGACAGAGCTGATTCGGCGCAACCTGGCGGCCGCAGGAACAATGCTGCTCCCAAGACGGCGGCTGTGGGTGCTGTGTCGCGAATTGCCGAATCACGAACCATGAACCACGAGTTACACATATCAGCTGTATGTCAACGCCTTCGTAGGGCTGGGAGCCGGGCCACGCCAGTGCACCCTTTCGCATCATCGCGCTCGCCTCACGTCACATGTTCCGGGTCGCGCCCCACTACACGAGTTGCCCTAGCGCAGGGCTGCACCGCTAGTTGTACTGGATTTCGCAGTCGCTTCGCGGCGCAAAAGCCTCATTACCTTGAGCGCCACGTAAGTTCTCGTTGCGCGGTCGTCCGCCGCGTACACCACCGCTGTGCCGCCGCCTGCGGGATACGCACGGCCGCACACGCGGGGGGCAGAGCCGAAAACCGATCAAATGAAGGGAAGTGTCCGACGAGAAAATACCGCGGCGATTTTTACCGACGCTATGATGTCCGTCAGCCTCCATGCTGGTACAGTCCAGCAAGCCGAGCATGCAGGATCATGCTCGGAGGAGAAAGCGAGGTGAAGCTTACGGTTAAGCTCGCGCTCAATTCGGTAGCGGCCATTGTTGAGGGTTGTGTTGCGGGGCAGGGAGATTGGCTGTTGCTGGAAGCCCCCGTTCATGATCCTCTTGCTGCGGACTTGCGGAATATTCCCGGATGCGAAGGAGCACCTCTGCACGAAACGCCCGCGTCCGGCGGCGTCTGGACTTGAGAGCTGAGATGTAAGCTGTTACGAGCCGGGGTGCCGGCTTCGCTTCAAAAGTGTTGTCTACTTCGCTGACAAAAATATCTCGAAGCTAAGCGAATCAGGTTGTGCGCAAAGGAAGAAATCTGGGCTGACCCACGGGACGGCCAATGAATGGGTGAGAACGGTCAGGCAAGATTGAGACCTCGCTCCGTCCTAGAAAACGAACATCAAATTACAACAGCGGATGAGCCAATACGTCAGGATGTCATTTCGATAAATACAAGCACATACAGTTCGTGTGACGCTCGTCGCGTACAGCAGCGCGCGAGCAGCGCACTGGAACCGGTCGTTTTCGACCCTGACGGCCTTCGCGAAGGGAGCGCGCCGCGCCGGATAGCGAAGAGCGGCTGTAGGAATTTAATTTAAGGCCTTCAGAAGTTGCGATAAAAAATATGATTGGACACGTTGCTGCCCCTACCATCATGGCTAGTCGTTGCCTGTCCTTGCACCTCCGCGTCTGTCCGCCCACCAAGGCGCCAGATGCGCACCGCACGCCGCTGCTGGGACCTCCCGCGCCGCCGAGAAGAACCGAAAGCCACGCAGGCAGCCAAGAAGGGAGCGCGAATGGACCGTTTGGTCATCCCAGCATGCCGATAGCCATGTGCAAAGGACACTGGCGGCGGGAAAAATGTTTCTGCGTGTCTGTTGAAGCGCGGCCACAAAGCACGGGTGCCTGGGTGGTCCGCGAAGCTTGGTGCATTTGAAAAATATTTTGCTATAAGCGCCCAACGCCATGCTCCAAGGCTCAGTACAGTGGACAATGCCGCGCTGGAATGATATTCAGCACCGCAACAGGGCTGGTCACAGACGCCCACCCGTTCCCCTCACCCATTCCTGGACCACCCACACCCACACGTCCAAGGCAGTCCCTTCCCAACCTAACACGCCATTACGCCTTATTGTAAACCTATCACGCATTGTACTTTGGAGTCGCCATTTGTGTGACACCCGCATCATGTCAAACGCCTCATCTCCCTCACACAAAAGCCTTGCACGCGGCCAGCGCCAAAACCGACCGCGCACTGCTGCGCCAGCACCAGGCTGCGGACCCGTCCCCGCGGCGCGACCCTGCTCATCAATCACGGCTGCCGTGTGATCACTGCCCCCACGGTCGCCAACACGTGCCACCACGGCTGCCCGCCGCGTCCACGCGTCTTCCCCCATGCCCACTTGCTACTTGCCGCTGCTGCACTTGCCGCTGCTGCCGCCCTACGTCTCCACGTTTGCTCCCCGCTCTGATGCATGCCTTTTGGCGCCGCTGTCGCCAGCACCAGCACCGGCAAGGCGAAGGATGCGTGCGTGGAAGACCGTGCCGCCGGCCTCTCTGCCGCCGCTGCTGTCACCGCCGCTGCCGTGGGCTGAGTCCGCTGTCGGCTCCGCGGGGCTGAACAGCAGCACGTCGCGCTCCCTGGCCCCCAGCTCGCCGTACAGGTCCAGCAGCCCCCGCAACCGGAATGACCCCGTGGTCACAGCCTGGACCTGCAGCAGCATCAGCAGTGGCATCAGCAGTGGCATCAGCAGTAGCAACATCGACAATAGCATCAGCAGTGGCCCCAGCAGTAGCATCAGCAGCAGTAGGATCAGCAGCAGTAACAGCAGTAGCAACATCAGCAATAGCAGTAGCAGCAACGGGAGCAACCAAGCGGATACTGTACACCAAAACACCTCTCCTGTGCGCGCTGCCTCCTGCCCCTAAAGCCCCATCACCGCCGCTCTCCCTATTTCCGGCCCTCGGGGCCCACCGCCCACCTGCCGCCGCCGCCCGCCCACCAGCTGCTGCTGCTGAGCGCCTGCCACTTGACACACAGCTGCCGCCGGTGCCGCCCGCACCAGCCAGACTTCCAGTGTGCCGTTATACCTGTTGGCCGCCAGCTGCTGGAACACGCCGCCCGGACCCACCATGCTGCCGCTGGGGACGAGGCGGCCGCATGCGATGTCCGCCGTACCGAGGACCTTTCCATACCGGTGGTCCCAGGCAGGACAGGTGATGGAGGCCACGTCCGCACCCACATCGTTGGACCCACCATCACTGCCACCAGCACCACAAGCCGCCCTCGGCACGTCCGTGACCGCACCGGTAGCAGCGGCGGTGGTAGTGGTGGGTGGGGAGGAAATGCCCACAGGCCCTGGTCCGTTTGCCGCGGATGGCCTGTGTCGCCGGGCGCCAGGCTGCTGCTGCTGTGGTGGCTGGGCCTGGCTGGAGAGGTGAGGGGGCGGCTGCGGCACGCGTGCGAGGTGCGCAGCAGGGCACTGCGGCAGTGGGGGAGGGCACTGCGGCAGTGGCGGAGGGCACTGCGGCAGTGGCGGAGGGCACTGCGGCAGTGGCGGAGGGCACTGCGGCAGTGGCGGAGGGCACTGCGGCAGTGGGAGAGGGCACTGCGGCAGTGGCGGAGGGCACTGCGGCAGTGGCGGAGGGCACTGCGGCAGTGGGAGAGGGCACTGCGGCAGTGGCGGAGGGCACTGCGGCAGTGGCGGAGGGCAGTGTGATGGCGGGGGGCAGTGCGATGGCGGGGGGCAGTGCGATGGCGGCTGCGGGCTCCATCTTGTGCGGACAGGAGCGGGGGGCTGGCTTCGGCGGGGGGGCCCGTCAGCGGGCTGCGGGGCTCGTGGTGGGTAGCAGGTGGGTGCAGGGCGAGGGGCAGGGTGCGGCGGCGGCTGGTGGCGGTGTGGCTGCTGCTGCTGGTTAGGGTGCTGGTCGCCCCAAGGTGGGGGCCCAGCGAGGGCGCCCGGAGGGCGAGGGTGGCGCCACTCCCGGTTGACGCGCCGGTCGTGCCCGACGGGTCGGCCGCGATTGAGGTGTGGGCTGCGAGAGCGGTCGCTGCAGGCGTCCCACCCCCGTCCCCGCAGCTGCCGATCTGGGCTGACGCTCCAAGCCCGCCCTCGTCGCTGGCCCGGAGACCAGCTGCGGCTTCTCGGGCGCCTCCGGCTCCTGCTGCGGCTCCTGCTTTGGGTTCGTTGCTTCCTCCGCCCGGGGCTTCTGCTTCGGGTCTGTTGCTTCCTCCGACCGGGGCTCCTGCTTTGGGTCTGTTGCCTCCTCCGGCCGGGGCTTCTGCTTTGGGTTCGTTGCTTCCTCCGGCCGGGGCTTCTGCTTCGGGTCTGTTGCTTCCTCCGGCCGGGGCTTCTGCTTCGGGTCTGTTGCTTCCTCCGGCCGGGGCTTCTGCTTCGGGTCTGTTGCTTCCTCCGCCGGGGGCTCCTGCTGGGGCTCTTGCTGCGATGTGACATGCTCCGAGCCGAGGGCTCCGGACCGCCCTGACTACCACCCTGACCACCGCCCTGGCCACCGCCGTCATTTGTCCCGCGGGTGAAGGCCGAAGCAGAGTCCGCTGATGACTGCCCGCCGAGGTGCAGACCGCCGGGCCCCTCAGGCCGCTGCCCGGGGGAGGTGCCGCGGCCTCCCTGCGCCACCGCATCCAGGTGCTGTTGCGGGCTGCCGGCCGCCTGGGGTGCCAGCTGGGCCCTCGCGGCGTGGGTGGCTGTAGGCGGGTCAGTGGCCTCACCGTTGAGCTGCCTGGGGCTGCCGGTAGTCGCTCCAGGGAGGGAGGGTGCCGTGTGCAAACGGTCGCGCAGTGGCCAAAGTGGCTCCTCGCACTGAGCTGTAGGGGCCGCCTCCTCCTGCTGCTGCTGTGGTGGCGGCTGTTGCAGGCGCAGGTGTGGTGGCAGTAGCATGTCTGGCTGCGAGCCGTGCAGCAGCCGCTCCAGGTCCAGTCCGTCGTCCTCCGCCACCTCCCACGCCTCCGCCAGCTCCCGCCACCAGCCCGCCCCGTAGTCTCGCAGCAGCTGCTCGCCCGGGGCGATGTCCCGCAGCGCCACCAGCACCGGCAGCACCAGCCCGCGCACGGAGATGGGGAGCACCTGAGGCACGTAGCGGAAAGAGAAATGAACAAAGCAGTGGTAGCAGGGCAGAAGGGTAAGGGTGATGAGAGGGAGGATGAGCAGCCGCCGCTGAGGTCATGAGGGACAATGGGGTCATCGATATTCGACGCCTGTTCAGCCTTCCCCAGCCCTCATAACTCTCCAGCTCCCCTTAGCATCAGGCATGCACGTGTTGCAGACGGCCTTTCCTGGTGCTTCGCGTACAAGAGGGGAGGCCTCACACCCACGCACCATGCAGTTGGGCTCTGCAGGCTTCTCGGCTCTAGATGACTCAGCTGCCACCGGCCCCTCCCGAGGCATCTCAGCTCCATCAACTGGCTCCAGTTTGGCTTGAGAACCGCCATCACAGGCCCAGCCAGGAGGCAAGACCCGTGGGTCGTTGACGAGCGCCGCCTCATTTCCGTACCCGAGCATCAGCAATTCGGTGATGGGTTCGGCTTCCGAGCCATGCTGTTGCTGCCGCCAGCTCGGAAGCGGCAGCCGGAAGGACCGCACCAGCACCTCCCACGCGGTGGCCACCTTGTCCCCACAGCCTCCCGTCCGCCTCAGCATCTCATCCCTCAGTGCAGCGTTGCTCCACACGCCCGAGGCCGTGAAAGCATCAGCTGCCTCCCGCGGCATCATGTAGCCGCCCACTACGCCCAGCACCCAGCTCTTGTTAATGGTGGCCGCAGCGAACAGCCCCCTACCCCCTCGGGCTGGGTCAGGTCCGGGCACCACCAGGCTCGAAAGCAGGGGCAGGGCTTCATCCCCGGGGAGCGGTGCATCCCAGGCCATGGTGAGGTTCAGGAAGCGAGCGAGCCGGTTAACCATGATAACACGACGGAGGCCATAGCGCATAAAGGCATCCACTACCATGTTCTCCATCTCAGCTGTGAGTCCGGGCCGGTCAGCAGCGCCGCCGCCATCGATGCCAGGGATGTGGATCTGTTTGGAGGCGGGGTCCCAAGATGCGAGACCGCCTCCTGCAGCCCCCGCCGCTGCGCGCATGCCCTTCTCCCAGTCCTCCATCGCACGGCGCACCACGGGGGCCAGGTCGGGGTGGAACGTGAGGCCGCACAGCCGCAGCTCGCCCGGCTGCAGCGGCGGCAGGCCCAGCTCCGCCGTCGACATGTAGCCGTGCAAGTGCGCGTGGGTTAGGGAGGCGGCGGGCAGCGGCAGAGCTGCGGCGGCAGCGAGATCGCCGGCAGCTGGCGCCTCGATGGGGTTCTGCTGCGTAAGTGTTTGGGCTCCCGCGGCTGCAGCTTCTTCGGCAGCGGCGACCACTGGAGGCGGCTCGCTGACAGCTGGTATGCGCGCCACTTCTTCGGGCGCAGCGTGCAGGGATACCGCCCCGGCCTCGGCGGCCGTTTGCTGAGCGTCAGTGCCAATGCCGTTGCCGTTGCCGCTGCGCAAGATCTGCAGCTCAAACTCGTACCCCTCCTTGCCCTCCAGTGCTCTGAACAGCGCCACGTCACCAGGGCTGGCGTCCAGACCCTTGGTAGGTGCCAGGCGGATACTTGCCCAGCTGCGAGAGGTGGAACCCTGGAGGCACGTCGGGGGAACAACGTTGCGGTGTGGGGGGGGGGGGCAATCATGCAGGAAGCCGTGCCACACAGACACACACGCACACACGGACGGCAGCGTCCTGGCTCGTCTAGGCAAGCCCGGCCGACACCTGGGCGTGCAACACAGCGAGATGCCCCTGAGCTCACTGACACCTCAGCGCACCCTCAAATGAATCAACAACGCATCGTCGTGTGGCGCTGCGTTGAGTACCGCCCAGGATACCGCACCGTCGCGCGGTGCAGCCCCTTCCGGGGCCCCGACACCCGCCTCACCATCCAGCCAGGCATCGCTCTGCCCGCATGCCGCCCGCCCATACCGACCCCGACAGCCCGCGTGTGCCCTAGCTTCGGTCGTCGGCCATTCCTCCCGTCCCACGCTCACCTCCCAACGCCGGCCACTGGCGCGCTCCGTGATCGCGATGCGGCAGCTCTGGTCGATTGGCAGGTTCGAAAATACGCCGCCCTCCCGGACCATTTGCACTGTCGCCCGGATTGAGCACCTGGGCGCCGAAAAGTCGCTGCGCACCAGGACCTTCCCGAACCGCTCGTCAAACTCGGGTGCGCCTTCCGCCGGCGGACCGGGCTGCTCCCGCCCCACCGCGTCATCCACGACCCTGCTGCCTCCGGCCGGGGGCAGCGGACCAAGGCCAACGCCCACCACTCTGGATAGGGTAACAGGAGCCCCCGCCTCCGCCCCCGCCTCCACCCGTGGCCTTTTGGCTGCCTGCTGCTTGCCGCCTGCGTGAGTCCAGGGCCCTGCGGCTGTTGGCGACGGCTCACTCGGCGCGGCGCCGCCCTGGTCACCCCGCAGGTGCTCCTCGCCCTCCTCCTCGTGCTGCTGTTCGTGCTCCCCCAGCAATAGCTTCCGGGACTGTTTCCCTTCTGGTGGTGGCGTTTCGCGCCGCACTAGGTTCACGACGTGTCCGCAGCTGGGCACGTAGCTGAAGACAACGAAATCACCACACCGCATGCGCGACGACGCCAACCACGGCCCGAGCCCCAAGATGTAGGTGGGAAGCCTGCTCCGGGCAGCAGTCCTCAGATACTGGACCGCACGCACTTTCCGAGGCATGCTGCTCCCGCCACAACTGCCGGCGCCGGCTCCGGGACAGCGCACCCGCAGTGGCACCTCCCTGCGACCATCAACCTCCCTACAAGCACCGTACTTGAACATGTGTTCTGCCGTCGCCGACCTGATGCACAACATCGACCTGCTGAGCATCCCCTCAGTGAGCTCTATGCTTTGCAGTTCCAGGGCTGCGGTTTTGCCGCTGTCGACAACGGCGTTGGGCTGGGAGGTGCCGCCCTGGGAGGCACTGCCTGGCGAGGAGGGCGCTGCCCTTTGCTCGGAGGTGGCTGCAGCCGTGCACGGACCCCGGCTTGAGCCCGGGGGGTCCCTACGTGGCGGTGCTTCTTGCTGGTTTCGGGGCTTCTTGTGCGAATGGCGCCCAGCCCCGGCAGCATCACGCGGGCCGGCAGCTGCAGCCGCTGCAGCTGCCGCGTCAGCAGCAGTAGCAGCAGGAAGAGAGGTGGTTCGCGGTAGGCTGCCGCCAGTGGTGGCGCTGAACTCCGCGGTGGCTGTCAGGGAGGGAACGCATGCAGCTGCCAGCTCATGCCCGCTGCCCCGACCGGTGATGACGTCGGTCAGCTGCTGGGGATCAAGGTGCTGCTGTTGCTGCTGCAGGGCCGCTGTTGCCGCCTGTAGCTTGCCCGGTGAGGCGACCTCCAGCAAGAAACTCTGGGGCGGCTCAAAGCACAGCTGCACCACCGCACCCTCACTCAGTCCCAGCCCCTCATACCAGCCCGTCAGGCCGTGCAATTTACAAACCAGGACGACACCGCCGGCGCTGGCAGGGAGCGCCTCAACCCCTGCAGGCGCCTGAGGGCCTTGCTGCCGTGACGGCGACTTTGGCGGCCGCGCCTCATCCCTCATCGGAGCGGCCGCGTTCTGGCCGCCTCGGGCGCCCCAACGAACAACGGCGCCCGCCACTTCGCCTCCACCACCGGAGGTCGCATCCCGCAACGCCAGCGGCATGCTCCAGGGGAAGGCTGTGAGGTCTAGGGAGGGCACCAAACCCGCATCCAGCGGGAAGTCCCTGTGCAGGAGGAGGTAGCCCCCTCGGAGCATCCTGGCAGTGACGGTCACCCGGACGCTGAAGGCCCGCGGCGAGGAGGCGCCCTCCGCACCGGGCTCGGCGGCCGGTGCGCTGTGCTGTGGCCCGCTGTCGCCAGCTCCTCGACATCCATTTTCCTGCAGCGGGTTGGCGGTGCAGATAAGGCCCATGTGCACATCGCGCACAACAGCTGCCGTTATCGCTGCGACTGGTGGCTTCGGAGCATGATGCACGGCAAGACCCGCAGGCAAGGAGCGTGCTGACATGAGGTTCGGCGGCTGCAGACTGGTGGTGGAACGTGGCTAGGCAGCCGTACAGGGCTGCACGAGGTCTCGACATGAGCGCAGACACGCCGCTTGCCTGTGTCGCCACCATTCGTTGGACGACCCCTCCGCCGGTGGAGACGGGAGGAGCGCCACTGCCGGTTCAGTCACCGCCTTGCTGTCCCGAAAACTCTCCCTGGAGCGAAGTGATGGGGGATCGGAAAATGAAGGGGAATTGGGCTAGTCCGCGAACACAATCATGCCACGTTGTGGAGCACCGGAAGGTAAGTCTGATCGGCACTGATAGAGCTAGGGTTGCAGCAACATAAGTGCCGTTGCGGGTCCCAGAAGACAGACTTGCAGCAACCGGATAACCGTTTACAAACGACGCACCTATCTTGGTATCTGCTACCACAACTGCGCCATTTGCAGCCTCCTGCTGATTCCAGAGAATCCACTAGGGCACGCTAGGGCACACTCGAATTCGTTACGCCTGAGACACGTTGGTAGGATGAACATAATGGTTGACCTCGTGGTCATGTACTTCAGGATGTCAACGATGCAGACGAAATAAGCTGAGGACATGATATGCACGATGTCATGACGACACTCATTTGCCGTCGCACAACCAACGAGCCCGCCAACACCAATTGCACCAATTGCATTATGCCCCAGATAGCTCCCGCAATCGCACATAAATGACCATCACCACAGGTTCGACACGGCTAAAGGCTACAGTTTTACAACGCATGGTCCTGGCCATTTCGGGCGTTCAAACACTTCGGCGACTGGCTAGTAGACTATTGCCAGCCTATGCCCTGACTGTAACACGTAGCGAGCAATTCAGTAGCCACTTAGTAGCTTAGTATAGTAGCCAGTAGTCGAGATGTCCTCACCTGCTTGGTGGCTCAACAAGGCGCGACTTGCAGCACTAGAGCAGGCTAGTACTCCGCCACCCACAGCAGCACGGGCTCGTGATCTCGTCAGTAAATCCAACGCTGCACTAATTAAAAGGTCGCCATCGCCGCGACAACCGTTGGAAAGCGTGTCCTGCCAAGCCCAGAATAACAGGCCTGGTGTACTCTCATGTGGATAGCAATTGAGGTGCCGCCCTGAATGCTCAGTTTCATAGGATATTGAATGACGTTTGGGTTCGTAGGTATTTGTCGTTTGCTCTGAAGCCTTTTTTGCGTACGGCAATCGGGTAGTTGCATGCCCTCCCACTGTCCCACAGCAGCATCGCCAGCATGCGTCACAATTCCTCCATATAATTATTAGTGTTGCTGGTTCATGGCATATGGTTTTGGCGATGTGCGTGTGCCGCTGTCCCACCCTTGACCCTCCTTACCCGCGTGTCACGACACAGCGAGTAACCATCACAGCGCGTGCAGAGTGCGTTAGTTGCCGTACGCTAAGGGCATGAGTTGCGCCCTGCGGTTAGCGTTGTCTGGTAGATGTGGTTACATGGCTTTGATTGCCGGTAATGACGGTAGTTATATTAGTGCTATTGTTGCAGTAGATGTGAAGCCAACGGACACATGTGCATGTGTCGGCAGCAATGGTAGATGTGCTCCAGGGATGGCAGTTAGCCACGTTCGGGAGCGCACCTAGGCCCGCTGCCTGGAATGCCCAGGCAGCGGAGTTTGTCGTCACAAACTAACAAAGTCTGGAAGAAACAGCCCTGTACTGACAAATCGCTGTAAGACTAGTGCGTACCTCCGCCCATTCTCTCAACAGCATCCACAACTTGCACGTCGCAGTGTGTTGATTGCTCAGCCGTGTCTGGCAGTCTTTTCGCTCTCTTCACTCCAAGAGCCGACGCACGCGCGTCGGTGCCGCGTCCGGCAGCCAGGCGGCCTCTGGAGCAGCGAATCCTCGACAAACTCCGCTGGACGTCAGACCAACCTGAGGTTTGCGAAGTCTCGCAACTAGGGGTCACCAGTAGGATAGAGACAGCACTAGCGAGGCTAGCAGCATTTGTCTTGAGTCGGCAGGACACTGCCGCCATCCTGTTTTGCTCGTTGCTTGAGAAGCAATCGTGGCACCTAAGCAAGTAGAGAAGCTGGCTGCGCCCCTTCCCGTACCGTTGTTGTCTCCACTTCTAGCGACTACGCCTGGCACTTCTGCTCAATGTCTTGCTGCTAGTCTTCTTCAAGCTTCGAGCAACTACTGATGCCAGTGATCAGGACTTTCCCCGCGTTCCCAGGATTGACGACAACACCGACGAGACCAACACCGACGGTCAACCCGGGCCAGCGTTACATTTGGCATCTGGTTCGTCTGGTGCATCTGGCTCATTTGGGACCGGCGAGGCCGGGAACTTTTCACTTGTCCGCAGCGGGGCTGCTGGAACCGGCGAGGCCGGGGACAATTCAGGTGTTCGCAGCGAGGCTGCTGGAACCGGCGAGGCCGGGAACATCCTGAGATCCTGCAGCGGGGCTGCTGGGATCAACGAGGCCAGGAACGCCACTCCGTCTTGCGACGCAGCGGCTGGTACTGAACTCGGTTATCTTCAAGGCGAGGCGCCCGAGGAGGAGCCACCTGCGAGGAATCTACCTGCGCCCTTCACCGTCGCCGTCGTCCGCCCTTTCGCCATGGGACCCGGAGGCTTCAGCAAGCCACCACCCTACTTGGGTCAACCAGGTGATTTCGAAAGTTGGAGGGTCCGGTTTGATGCCCACAAGCAGATGGTACTGTGCAATGGCCAAATGGCGGCTCAACCAGCTATCCTAGCCATCACCTTCAACGCAACCGTCCTCAACGTGGGGCCATCATCACCTTTCGGCACCTGGGTGATGGACACCTATGCGGCGATTCATGCGGAGCATGAGCAGAGATTCCACACGTTGGCACCGCTGGGGGCGGTGCCACGCTCATATCTGGGCACTGGCTACATGAAGGCGGACGGCACCATTGTCGCGGACCTATGGGACACCTGGATTGCGGCAGCAAAGGCGTGGTTTGACATCGCCGACCCCATGGCTCGCGGCCGTGCTGAGAGTTTCAAACAGCTCCCAGAGGAGGCGCCACATGAGGCCGGCCAGCGGTACTCGGAGATCATCAACAGGCTGTCGAACGAGGATGCCTGTGCCAAAGACAAGGCCAGGTGGTTTCTCGTTGGCCTGCACGACCAGGCAATGAGGCATTGGGTAAACCAACAGTTCCTAGCCCAGAATGGGCCGGCCGGCATGGACCTTCGAGGCCGTGCTGGAGCTCGCCAACCTATACCACATGCGGAATCAGCTTTCGCCTATGTTGTACGGGGCTGGCGTCGTGAAGAGCAGGGCTCACTCGATGGCCACCACTGCAGCCGGGGGCGCATCGGAGGCCATCGGGTCCGCCGTCACCAGCCTGCACCTGGGGGAGCTACATTAGTTTTTGGAGGCACAGCGCCGCCAGATGGACATGCTCACCAATCAGATGCAGACCATGGCCACGTCAATGGCCACCGCCGTGCACGGGGGGGCGGGGCCCTCTCGTCATGGTGCACAGCAGGGCAACTGGGGGCAACCGGCCGGGGGCCGGGGGCAACCGGCCGGGGGCCGGTGGCCCAACCCCAGCGGCCGTGGTCAGCATGCCAGCGGCCGTGGAGGCGAACGCGGTGCAGCGCCGGGCCGGGGGCCCAAGCTGAGCATCAACGACCCGGGCCCTCTCACGGGCAGCCTGCCGCCGTGTGACTACATGAACTGCCAGGGCAAGTGGGAAAACCACAGCCAGGACTTCTGCTACCAGGCGCAGCGGGATGGCCTCCCGACCGCCAACATCAAGCCACCACCACAGTTGCCCGCGCGGGGCATGCGCAACATGGCAACCCGAGCCCAGGAGGCACAGCATGACGAGGAGGAGTACGACCCGCGCGTCATGTTGTGCAGCAGGTTGGTCGGAGGGGCTGAGGGAGAATGGTGGGGCCGTACACCTCGCTCGTCTCAACCAAGGCGCAGCTGCTGCAAGAGCAACGACGCAACCTGCAGCTCGAGGTGCCCTCACTTCTACCGCAGCTCGTTGTGTCGCCAGCGCCGGTCAATGCAGCACCGTCACCGTCTGCACCGTCGTTGCCCGCAGCCGTGCCCGTCTTAGCCGCTGTTGCATCCGCAGCCCTGGCCGTGCCCGCCATGGTGCACACCGCCAACGTCGTCCGGGACCCGCTGCCCGTTGGTTACACGCAGCAGCTGCCAGGGCAGCTGCCCAGCACCTTGCCAAGGGCAAGCAAGGCAGCAGGGGTCGTCGCCAGGTTTGAGGTCAGCCTGCCTGGTGGGCCGCACTGCGCATGAGGAGGAACTGGAGTTCACGGCCGAGGAGGAAGCTGAGATGGCAGAGCTGGCGCAGGCGGAGCTGCCACCACCACCACCTTCCACCCTCACATCCCAGTCAGGTGCCGGACCCTTGCACCTGGGGCCTCAGTACGGCCAGCCGGCCACCGACACCTTCGCTGAGATGGCGAGGCTGTTGGCCGCCACCATGGATCTGACAGTACGGGCCCTGCTGGTTGGGACACTCAGCCGGCTCTCTGGCAAGCACGCTACGGAAGCGCCACCCAGTCCCCAACGGCCGACGCAGTGTCCGCATGAAGGGGATGCCGACAGCGAAACCGGTGAGATGTATGAGGGCCCCCTTCCCTCGGCAATCGAGTTGGAGCGGATGGGCATCCGCCCCGTGGCTTACAAGGGCGCCGATGAGTTTGGGGTCAGGAGCCTCGACCGTCAGGAACGGGCTGTCCACCGGCAGCTGCACCGCCACGGTTACCAGCCGCCACGACCGCCGCCGCCATCGTCGCTTCATAGCCACCTGGAATACCCAAAGCCACCACCCAAAGCTGGGCCACAAGGGCGCCTGCTGTCTCCGAGCCTGGGGGGCCCAGGACCATCAGCGCCGCCAGCCATCACATCGACTCATGGGCGACTGCGGTCCCCGGGCCCGGGGGGCCCGGGCCCGTCAGCCCCGCCCATAGCAGCACCACGCGGGCAACAGCAACACCCGGGTCCGGGGGGCCCGGGGCCGGCCCTGCCGCCACCATGAGGGCGCTCGAGCCCGCCTGCCCAGCGTGTGGCGCATCCAGGCTATGAAGGTGTGCACTGGTCTGCCACGGAGCTAGTGCGGCCGCTCATGCCACCAGGGTTGGCCGCGGTCGGAGGAGCACGGCAAGGCCCTCCCGCTGGTGATCGTCGTGCTCCCCCGCCTGCCCGGGGGGCTGGCAGGGAGCAACAGCGGGAGAGGGCGGCGGCACCATGGGCGCGGAGCATGTCCCCCCAACCGCCACCACACACGCGACGCCGGCAGCAGGACGTGCAGTCTTGCACCTACCACCCATCGCCAACTGAGTACCCCCGGGTGCCGTTCGTCGTCTGCGGACCAGAGCCTTGGCAGCTACGCCTGGAATTTCACCAAGGCGATCCCCAGCGCACCAAGGCTGGGCGCGCTCACACCGTGGGGTTCGACACCGGCCTCCGCGCTTACGCCGTCTTCCGGCAGGATTTTTCCTGGAGCGAAGTGGGCTAACCTACTCCACGGTGCGCCGGCCGAACATCTATGACTGGGAACACCGGGAGCACCAGGCCCTGGGCTCAGTGTCAGAAGGGCACCTGCAGTTTTGCCTACCCTCGTGGCAGCACATAGCAGTCCGCCCGCCACCTTCCGCCTCCAACTGCTTCTGGCCAGTGGTGCGTGACCAGGAACACGACATTGTGCTTGGGAATGCCTTCCTGCATCAGCACGGACAGCTAGACCTCGCCACAGGTCAGCACATCGGCACCCTGTGGCTGACCAACTTCGGCGCAGTGGAGGCCGCCACCTTTCCCCTTGTCTCGGGAGTCGCTGACAGGATTGTGTATGCGTCTGCCAGTGTGGGGAAGGCCGCACCATCGCCCGCGCCACAGCCGACTGTGCCGTCCGTGCATCAGCTGCGGATCCGCCAGGCCAAGGCAGCAAACTGGCGGCACCGGAATGCCTGCCGGCACCTGGGCCAATGCGCCCTGCAACACCTGGAGAGGGACCGGCAACGCATGGCTGAGGAGCAGCAGCAGCAGCAGCATGACTCCAAGAAGCTGTGGCGGTTGTCGCAGAAGTGGTGGGGCCACTCCGCGTCACCCGCGGACGAGATCCAGGCAGCCTCCCCGCCGTGGCCGCCTCGGCCCGCCAGGTGGCCCACAGCTTGGACAGCACCACGGTGCTGGCTGGGCACGGGATTATGGGCAGCACTGCTCCTGTTGTCGTTCCTTGCCCTGCACGCCAATGCGGGCAACGAGCCACCCTTCCGCCCGCCTGTTGAGGGTTTCAACGCCGCTCACTGCGACATCTTCAGCCGTGCCCCAATGCTGGCGCAGCTACGGAATCGCGTGGCACCAGCTGTACCACCACGCGGGGGGGTGGGCCTGCGGGGCTCGCTCATCCCTCCACCACCTACTGGACCTGCGCTTCTGAGCACACCTACCAGACCTGCACTTCTGAGCAACATGCTGGCTGCCCGGGGGGCAGACCTAAGCTTGCCAGGAGTGGATACTGAGCCAGACCGCGGGGCAGTTTGGCTGGGAAGTGCTGACCGTGAGCCGGACCGTGGGGCGGTCTGGCCGGGCAGCGACGCGGGCCTGCACCTTCCAGGAGCTAGCCATGAGCCGCGTCGCTGCCCGGCCAGACTGCCCCGTGGTCAGGCTCACGGTCAGCACTGCCCAGCCAAACCGCCCCGTGGTCTGGCTCGGCATTCACTCCTGGCAAGCATAGGTCTGCCCCCCGGGCAGCCAGCATGTTGCTCAGAAGCGCAGGTCCGGTAGGTGTGCTCAGAAGCGCAGGTCCGGTAGATGGTGGAGGGATGAGTGAGCCCTGCAGGCCCCCCCCCCCACGTGGTGGTACAGCTGGCGCCACGCAATTCCATAGCTGCGCCAGCATTGGGGCACGGCTGAAGATGTCGCAGTGAGCGGCGTTGAAACCCTCAACAGGCGGGCGGAAGGATGGCTCATTGCCCGCATTGGCGTGCAGGGCAAGGAATGACAACAGGAGCAGTGCTGCCCAGAATCCCGTGCCCAGCCAGTGCCACGGTGCTGTCCAAGCTGTGGGCCACCTGGCGGGCCGAGGCGGCCACGGCGGGGAGGCTGCCTGGATCTCGTCCACGGGTGGCGCGGAGTGGCCCCGCCACTTCCATGACATCCGCCACAGCTTCTTCGAGTCACGCTGCTGCTGCTGCTGCTGCTCCTCAGCCATGCGTTGCCGGTCCCTCTCCAGGCATTGCAGGGCGCATTGGCGCAGGTGCTGGCAGGCATTCTGGTGCCACCGGTTTGCTGCCTTGGCCTGGCGGATCCGCAGCTGATGCACGGACGGCGCAGTCAGCTGTGGCGCGGGCGATGGTGCGGCCTTCCCCACACTGGCAGACGCATACACAATCCTGTCAGCGACTCCCGAGACAAGGGGAAAGGTGGCGGCCTCCACTGCGCCGAAGTTGGTCAGCCGCAGGTTGCCGACATCCTGACCTGTGGCGAGGTCTAGCTGTCCGTGCTGATGCAGGAAGGTATTCCCAAGCACAATGTCGTGCTCCTGGTCGTGCACCACTGGCCAGAAGCAGTTGGAGGCAGAAGGTGGCGGGCGGACTGCTATGTGCTGCCGCGAGGGTAGGCAAAACCGCAGGTGCCCTTCTGACACTGAGCCCAGGGCCTGGTGCTCCTGGCGTTCCCAGTCGTAGATGTTCGGCCGGTGCACCGTGGAGTAGGTTAGCTCACTTCGCTCCAGGAAATCCTGCCGGAAGACGGCGTAAGCGTGGAGGCCGGTGTCGAACCCACAACATGACTTCCTCCTTATCCAGGAACCCACAGACTTCGCACGCTAAGTTCAGCGACGGCACTGCGAGCCTGGGGTCCTCGATGGGGTCTAAGTCGGGAAGGTGACATGGCCTGAGGTTGGTGACATTCTCCTTGCGCTCAGTGCTGCACCGACCCCGCAAAGTGGCCACCCCGGCTGCTGTCACCTCGATGACACGAAGGACGTTCTCCCTGGTCGGAACCTGAAGAGTGCTACGGCGGTTGCGCTCCACAACATACACGTAGTCACCTGGCTCATAACGACCGAAACGTGGCTTGTATCCGCCCGCGCGCACCCGAGCATACCGGTGCTTGTCGCGATGCTGGGCGATCAGGAGATTGCCCGCAGCAGCTGGCATCATGTGGCGCACCGCCTCAGCACGCAGGGTGAGGTATTGGTGAAAGTGCGCCTCCTGTGCCACATCCAACGACGCCTTGAACCGTTGACGCAGGGCTGGCGGTACGACTGGCTCCACCCCATAGAGCAGCACGTACGGCGAGAAACCTGTTGAGGCTTGTGGCGAGCAGTTGTAGCCAAGAGTCAGCCAGGGCAAGTAGTCATCCCAGTTACGCGCTGAGCCTTCAGCCGCACAGGACTTGCAGAGCGACCGTTTCAACACCTGCACTATCCGCTCAGATGCTCCATCTGCTTGGGGATGGTTAGGCGAGGTGCAGCGATGATCGATGAGACACTGCTCACACAGCGCCACGAAACAGCCTTCCCACTCAGTGCCCCTATCAGTGCCCACCTCTGCTGGGGCTGAGAACCGTGACAGCACTCGCTCCAGGAATGCACGACCAGTCTCATTGGCGGTCTTGTTCGGTAGGGCTATGAGCTCCACATGCTTGGTGAAGTGCTCAATGCACACCATGACCATGGTGTTGCCTCTAGCCATGGTGGGGAAGGGACCAGCCAAGTCGCAACCCCAACGATAGAAGGGGCCCCAATGATAGAAGGGGCCCCGTATAGGCAACGGTTGGAGCTCCTCTGGCCGCACGTTGCTGGTCACATTCACTTGGTCACACAGCTTGCACGAGCCAACAACGTTGCTGACATCCCGGGTCATACCTGGCCACCAGAAGCTCGTCTGCAGGAGTCCAAGAGTGCGCCGCACCCCGAAGTGCCCCAGCTTGCTGTGCCCGTATCCAGGATGCGTTATCCAGCCCCCCACCTTCGTCCATGCATGACCATTCAGGCAAACGTCCTCACAGCTTGAAATCGGTTTCAGTTGTGTCTGTGCGGAAGTGCCAGTCGTGATTGAGCTCTAGTAGGGTGCAGGGGTCTGCGGCGGGTGCACTGTGGGCAGGTTGAAGCGGCGGCGTTGGATACCAGGGTGCAAGGTGCAGCGTGTTGAGAAGGGACAGAGCAGGGGCGCGGGCAAGGGTGTTCGGCGGAGGGAAGGGGTGCTGGACTACCCGGGGGCCCTGGCGCAACCGCGGTCCTTTGCAGTGTGCTGGCCTGGGGTTGGGTAGGAAGTGACACATGTCGCACGCTCATATGAAGAGGACATATGGGCGTGGTAAGGCGCTGGGACAGAGGGCTGGCAGGCGTCTTGCGTGGGAAGGGATGCGGCGGGGTTGGTGGCATAGGGCCGGGGGCTGCGGGTCGGGATAAGCGCAGTGGGTTCTAGGACGGGTGCTGAGTACTGTAAGGCTGGAAACAGCTCGGAGCAATGCCAGGGCGGCGGCCGAGATGGCAACGTGGGAGACGAGGCGCTTGTGTGGCCTGACTCTGTCGGACTGCAGTCGGCCATGCCTGAAGCTGTACTTGGGCCCTGAACTTGCTTCTGCGCGTGTAGGTCAGTGTGTGGACAACTGTGTTATACTGATAAAAACGTTTTCCACGAGGTTTCTTGACGCCCTGGCGATCTTGGGATATGCGGCCAGTTGGCGGGGCGGCGATGCCTTTACAAAACGTCCATATCCTTAATATGGTTCGGTGGCTGCGCCTACATTCCACGCGCACTCCTCATTCAAGTGTCTTGATACACTGGCCCACCGGCCATAGGCCCCATCCCGCAAGGCCCTGCAGGGGCTTTCCGCCAGTAGGCGCGTCACGCGCAATCTGCTCCAACAAATAGTTATAGGCGGCAACCCGTCCCCTGTCCACTAGTGTAATGTGCGCAACAAATCGATAGCGGCTTAGTCCTGTTGCAACGGTAAACATTTCCGGATCATGAGAAGAGCTAGCCGGTTCCAATCACTTCCGCTAAGCTGCGTTCCAGCAGCCACACATAGTTCCGTTCGAAAGCCAACGGCCTTCAAGACCAAGCCTTGCCTTGACTTGGTGTCCGAGGCGCAGCTGACACACTGGTGTACGCCCCAACCGAGCACTCACGAGGCACATGAACAAACGAACAAACCGTGCCGCGGAAACATTGCGCGTTGTAGCTAGTATACAGCTAGTCGATGAAAGTCTCATACAAAATGAAGAAGAAGAAGAAGAAGAACAACAACAACGGCAACACCTGTTGATGTCTGGACACTCATGCCAAGTCTTGTCTTTCCTGTTGGGCAGCAACCAGCGCTACAGGGAGAGTGCACGACACGGCTGCTCCCGTCACTCCACCATGACCCCCTCCTAAGGCAGGCAGGCAGCTGCTGGCAGCATATCCCACATTGCGCAACTAGCCGGTCCCGCAACTCCGCCCACGTCCCTCTCCTTACCATCCTCCCTCACGTCCTCCCTGGACATTCGGCCTGGCCCTTGTCAGGCAGCAGGATCCTCCAGGTCATGCGGGGCTTCCGCACTGGGTCTGCCGCCGCAACCGAATCGGTCGCCGGTGCGGCGCTGTGGGACCCGTCCGGAGGCTCCAGGGAGGAGCCGGATGGCCGTACAACGCGGAAGTCCCTCCAGGACCTGATCGGCTGGGAGCCGAACACGGAGGCGGGGTCGTCCAGCGGGGCGGCGGGAAAGGCACCCATGAGGGGGCCGCCGCCGCCGCTGCTGCTCGCTCGCCCTGCGGCGTCCAGGCCTGCTGCTGCGTCCTCTTGCTTTATCCCTACATGGAGCCCCGCAGCAGAGGCTGCCCCCGACCCGCCAGCCCTATCGTCGCCAGCGGCTGCAGGCGCCGCGGGGTCTTGCCGCCCGACGCTCTGGCCGTGATCTGCTGGGAGCGACTGTGCTGCCGCCCCTGCTGCTCCGCCGTGCGGCGCTGCGGCTGAGCGCCCGCCCGCCGCCTGACCGTCCGACCATGCCGCCCAGCGCGCCTCCTCCTGGGCCCGGCCGCCGCCGTGCATGTAGCCGGGAGAGTGCCGGCCGCCATCGGCGGAGCTGCGGCCGAGCCCACCGCCGCGCCACCGGCCGCCGCCTGGGTGCTGCGGAACCCCAGCCTGCCTGCCTCCGAAGTACTCGTCGCGCCAGGCGGCCCTCTCCGGGCTGCGCGACCTAGGGCGCGGCCCAGGTCCAGGGAGGTACCTGGCGCGGGGATCCATGCCCCCGTCCCGCAACTCCCAAGGCCTCTCCCCGCTCGGTCGCGTCGGGAGGCCGCCGAAATGGCGCTGCTCCCTTTCCCTCTCCCGGTCCACATTCCGCATGCCGCCCATACGGCGCTCGTGCTCGAAATTACATTGCCGCTCCAGCTCCCTGTCCCCCTCCCAGCTCCGTTCTCGTTCTCTGGGCCCCTCCCAGCTCCGTTCTCGCTCTCTGGGCCCCTCTCTGCCCCCCTCCCAGCTCCGTTCTCGTTCTCTGGCCCCCTCCCAGCCCCCGTCTCGGTGCCGGCCTCGCTCCCACCCTCCTTCTCTTTCCAGCCCCTCCCGCTCCCGCGTCGTCCGGGTATCGTCCCTCTCCCTGCTCCTGTTCCTCCGCCCGGCTTGCGGCGCCTCGGCGCCCCTGCCTCGCCGTTCCTCCGCTCGCCGCTCCTCCCCTCGCCGTTCCTCCCCTCGCCGTTCTGCTCCTCCGACCCGCGCGCCGCAGCCCTGAGGCGCAGACCTCCGGCCCTCCGCGCCCACCGAGCCGTCAGAGCACTTCGCAGCTGCCTCGGTGGGGGCCCGCCGCATCAGCTCCGGCGGCGGGTTCGAAGCTTCCCGCTTCACCACGACAGAGGCACCGTGCGGTTCACGGACGGACTCCGATAAGCCAGCAGCGGCCCCGGCGGCTGAGAGGCGCGGCGGCGGCGGCAGGTACCCCGCTGCGGACTGCGTCTGTCCGCTGACGTTGCTGGGATAAGCAGCTGATTCAGGTGGCGGCTTCTCAGTGGGGGCGTTGAGCGCTGCCGGTTGGAGCGTGGGCGGTGCTGCTGCCGAGTCGTCGGCAGGCACAGCGGGCTCGCGCCCCCCCCAGAGCACTTGCTCTGGCGTCAGCCCCTCATCCTCTAGCATCTCCCACGCCTCCGCCAGCTCCCGCCACCAGCCCGCCCCGTAGTCTCGCAGCAGCTGCTCGCCGGCGGCGATGTCCCGCAGCGCCACCAGCACCGGCAGCACCAGCCCGCGCACGGAGATGGGGAGCACCTGAACAGGGGGAGGGTGATGAAGAGTGCTCGGAATGGTACTACTCTGCCACGGCATTAGCACTTCGGCGCGCTTAGTCCGGCAGCCGTAGGATCGTGGGGCGCAGCCCCGGTTGTGAGCCGCGCTGGCGCTCTACGGCAGGCCGGTGTCTGACTCGCTGGACGAGCCAGGACGTGACCTAGTAACATAACCCCGCTCACCAGGCAATTCGCCTTGGCCGCGGCTTCCAGGGAGTCCACGTCGTTGCCGTCCACCCAGGCACGTGGTTGGACCCGTGGGTCGTTGATCAGCGCTGCCAGGTTGCCGTATCCCAGCATGGACAGCAGGGCCGCCGGCATGGACGACTCTGGGGGGGCCGGGGCGGGGCGCATTCACGCGCACGCATTGGGGGAGAAGGGTTAACCGAAGCGGTTGGAGCATACGCGACGTGCATACCCCATCCTCTACGGTACCCTGTGTATCGATTCACGGGACAAAACAGATGCCCAAACACAGCCGTGTACAGCTCGACGGCTGCCCCTGGGGTGCAATTGCCGCACGAGGCTAGGAAGGGCCCCCAGCGTACCTTCGCCTGCAGCCCCAGCAGCCGCCGTCGCGCCTCGCTGCTGCGGCTGCGCCTCCGCCTCCCACGTAAGCGGCCACAGGAACGAGCACATCAGGTACTGCCAGGCGGTAGCCGTCGCACCCAGCTGCGCCGCGATGGTGGGCCCCATACGGCGTTGCAGCTCGGCCTTGGCCTCAGCCCCGCAGGCTCGGAAGCCCAGAGACTCGACGCGTCCCGCCGCGGGTAGCACGTAGCCACCCGCCACCCCCAGCACCGCGTTCTTCTTGATGGGGACGGCGGCCTCCAGCCCGTAGCCGCCGCGGGCAGGGTCCGGGCACAGCCGCAGCCCGTCGATCCACTTTGGGTCCTCTGGTAGCTTGGCGTCGCTGCTGCCGGCCTCCCCCTGGAGCCCCAGTAACCGCGCCAGCCGGTTACAGATGATGTTGCGGCTGAGGCCGTGGCGACGGAACGCAGCCGCCCAAGGGGGAGTGGGTTGGTCGCCAGTGGCGGCAGTGTGAGCCGCCGCACCGGCGACGGAGCCGGCGTCCACGGCCGAGTCGACGCCGGCGATGAACATCTGTCGCTTCACGACGTCTGTTCGCGCCAGCGGGCAGCCAAGGCGCTTCTCCCACTCCTCCTGGATTCGGGGCACCGCCTGCCGCATCTCCGGGGGGAAGGTGAGGCTGCAAAGCCGCAGCTCGCCGGGCTGCAGCGCCGGCAGCTGCCCGGCAGGCACGTAGCCGTGAAGGTGCTTGATGGAGGCAGCTGGCAGGACGCACGGCACGGCGGCGGCGGCGGCCGCCGCCGCCGAGGCCGCTGCAGGCTCGCCCAGCTGCGCAGCTTCCGGCGGTGCACCGGCCCCGGCGGCGGCCCCCGATGCTGCTGCTGCTGCCGCCGGCACCAAGGGCATCCGGATGTCCGGTGCAGGCGCCGACGTCGTGGCGGTGGCCACCGGCCTCCCGGACGGGCGCCACGAAGACCGGCCTCGGCCTGCCCCTGCCCCCGTCCTTGCGCCCGCACCGTTGCTGACGTCAGCTCCTCCCTTTGAAGGGCTGCCCGAGCCAGGGCCCGAGCTACAACCCGCGCCAGCGGCTGCTGCTTCCGTCACGGGCTCCACCTTCACGCGAGCACACACCGGCCGAGGCGACAGCGGTGGCGGCGGCGCCATGCCCGGCTGCTGCTGCGGGGCCGCTGCCGTCGTCGCACTCGGCGCCGAGACTGCACCACCGCTGCCACCCGCCGGCGGTTGCGCTCCGGAACCACCGCTGTCGCCTCGCCACTCACCGGGCGGTCGGCCTAGCCGGCTTACCAGCGGCATGTCATCCCAGCTGCTGTAGTCGAGCCCGTCAATGGCGCGTCGAGGCCCGTGCCTTCCAAGAGGCACGTCATCCTCGCTGCCGCTGCCATCGCCGCCGCGCTCTGCTTTCATCGCCGCGCTTCTTTGACCTCGCGACCAAGGTGCCGCCTCCGCCGCGGCTGCTCCCAGCTGCCGCTCCTCCCGCCGAACCAGCGGCGCCGCCAACTGCTGCAGCCGGCCCCCGTCGCGGCTGCTCGATCTCCACACGGTAACAGTAAACGTCGTGTCGCTGCCCGCTGTGGGAGCGAACTGGACCACGTCCCTGGGCTGCATGCCCATGAAGCGCATCAAGCGGGTCATCTGATGCAGCCGTGTTTTTCGCGCTCCGTGAGGCACGAGGCCGACCTGCAGGCCCGGCGAAACCCAGCCGCGTCAGGACAGGATGTACGGCACGGTCAGGAAAACGGACGCCCCCCCTCCCCTGGAGCGACGCCACATCGCGGGGCGCCGGCCAGGGACCAACCGGGTCTAGGCCCGGGCCCCAGATCCAGATCCAGATCCCGACCGAAACGCGAACGACATCGCTCTGCTCCGGCGCACGGCGTCCCCGTACCCCCGCCCCGTTGCCTACCGTCCCCGTACCCCGGCCCCGTTGCCTACCGTCCCCGTACCCCCGCCCCGTTGCCTACCGTCCCCGTACCCCCGCCCCGCTGTTTGACTCGTCGTAATGGCGCGAGGTGCTCAACAATGAGACAACAAGGTCATATGTACAACATATGAAAACCATATGCAAATCCAAACAACACTTGCGATCCATAATACGGGGAATGGCGGAAACAACATGACCCAGCACTGACACCGTGGTACAAGGGAAAGGAGCAGCGCGGAAATGCAGGTTGGAACCTGGGGCGAAGTTGGTAGTTGGAGAAGGAGCGGAGGAGCCCAGTCCCATCCCAGCCCCGACCCGCCAATACGGGGAAGGGGTATCTGTGCACGTTTCCCTGACACGATGCATTTAACAACGGCGTGACGATCATGAGTCGCCCCCGACTCATAGCCACCCACCTGCATGTCCTCCTGCTCGAGGACGTACGTTCCACCCAGCCTGGCGTCGGGACCCGCCGTCATCATGACGATCTGGACCACATTCTCGTTCGCCCACAAGTCATTGGGGTCGCGGTCCACGGACATAACGCCGCCTGCGAGTGCGCGGGTGGATCGACCACCCGGGGGACGCGAGGGCCAGCATGTGTGTCAACTAGCTGCTAAGCTGTGTGTGTGCGTGTGGTGTGTGTGTGTGCGCGTATCGGGTGGGGGTCTTGGGAGGAGAGGGGAGTCCGCTAGGTGGAACGGGAACGGCACCATGCGCAAAGCTGGCCGCTGTGGAGGCAGGCTGCACGCGGTGGCGTGCTGGGGCCCTAGGACGCAGTGTGTGTATGTATCCCTGAACGGGGCCCGGGCGCTGCGTGCGTGGCATGCCAAGTCCTCCCCGACTGCCGTATATGGGAGGCCCACGGCAGTTTGCACGGTTCACCTCAACGGTACGCAGCGATGCACGAGGGTAATACGGATTATAAAGTCGTCCTCAGTCCTGACCAATCCTAAACAACGTAAATCGCCAGCATACAGGAGCCAACTCTGCACGTGTGCTCCAGCGCATATCGCCGCAGCCCTCTACAGACCGCACCTGCCGCCACGTCGCTGCCATCCAGGGCAGCTGCATCCGTCTGTCCATCATCGTCTTCATCATCGTCCTCTCGCAGCCGCTTCAGGCCTGCTGCGGGGCTGCCATTCAGCTCTCCGTCCTCTCCATCGGCAAGCAAGTCGCCAGAGCTTTCGCCTCCCGTGTCCTGTAGCTGTCTGAGCTGACGGTTACGTTCCTGTCGCATTTGCCGCTTATGCGCCTTCTTGTGCTTTGGTTGCTCCGGCTCAGCGCCACCCTCATGCCGCCCGTCAGCGTCGTCGCCATAACCCGAGATAAACAGGCGCTCGTCCGGCGGAGTCATGCGCCAGAGCCCAACGTGCTTCGCGTCAGGCGCAAGGGACAAGCTATTAACAAGAGCCGTGGCGCCGGAGATGCGCCACTTGCCGCCCGTCGTCCCAAGGCGGATATTCTCGAACTTCATAAGCGGTTCGCTACCATCCCCCCTGCTGAATATTGCAACAGGTTGGTCCTTCGTCTTGGCAGCTGTCGATATCCGCGCAGGAAAGGCCTGGTTCACAATTGCTCCGGACGGACGCAGCTCATTTCGGTGCCAGCGAATGAGGCCGCAAAATATCGCCCCTTCAGGTAATCCCTTCGGCGGAGGTGCTGGTTCCTCCATACTGCTTGGCCCTCGCAGGAATGTGCGTATCCGCCAGAACTGAAGGGGGGGGAGGGAGGACGTGACTCCCCCTGCCGAAGCCGCAGCAAAGCGGGCACACAAGTAGAACATAATTGTACGAATTCGGGCTAATGCTCCGGAATAGCTGCGCGCCAGGGTCTGACGCTGACCACCAAAGGGAATGCGACCCATACCGCACCCACTCCTTCTACGTACGTACTAAACTTACCAGTCAATCTGAACTTAGTACTGAGAATCTCAGGGCACTGCTACCGCCTTCGGCACTGTGACCGGTGTCCAGCCAAAGCCAGGCGATGCTCCAGTGAAGCGAAAATGTTCTTCCCGGAATCCTAATTTATATCAACCAGTGGTGAATTCCTACAAAGACGATTAACACAAAGCAGCAAAGCTCGTCGATAGGGTTGGTGAGGGGGGATGTCGTCGCCACTATTAAAGTGAAAGCTAAGTGCGGCAGCTTCAGTGCTTGCATCCTATGTGTCGCATGAGAGAGCAGGTACATGGGCGGTAGGGCGGAGGAGTGGGATTCGTGCATCTGTCGTAGTCATCTGCATGTCAGGGTCGACATTACACGGCAGCTAACCGAATTGTGCAGCCACTGCTCCACATCCAACTGTTAACTTTTAAAGCACAATTTCAGGTAAGGAAGGATCATCAAGACTCTGTAAAATGGGTTCTACGGTTTGCCAACCCCTCACGCGTCGCGCCACGGACGATTGGCCGTCAGCTAATTGCCTCCGAAGGACGCTCCCTGTATTACATGGGTGGCAATGCAAATCACGTACCAAGACGCATTGAACCCAGCGGGCTACATTAGTCCCAAGTGCTCCTTGCTGGCGGGCGCTAAAACCCAAACGGGTATCCCCGAAATTATATGAATACAGAAGATAATGCATATGCAGCATTTGGGTTTGGACGCTGCTGCACATGTGCAACAGTGATGGCCCGCGGGGAGGCATGCACGGGAGCGTGGCTACCATACCTGGGCGCCGGGGACGTCATCTGCGTCATGCAAGAGGGTACTGTGGACCCATGCCACGCCTCATGAAGGAGGGTGGTAAGGCGCTCAAACGACTAAAATTTACAAGCTTTTGGGGAGTGGGAACCGAATCCAACGCCGCCTGGGCTAAACGAGTTAGAACGCTGCTGGAACGATAGGGGAGTGGGAAGTGGGAGCCTGAATCCAACGCCGCCTGGCCTAACGAGCTAGAACGCTGCTGGAACGAGCACATGCCGGCGACCAATGCTATGAAGTCCAGCTCATTTATCCTCGGCTAGGCTTCTAGCCCATGGCTCTGAAATATATCGTAACACTGAACGCACCTCACCAGGTCTCACCACCCTTGCCCTCCATGACCCGCAGCTTGTGAGCTGCTTTTTGCTACCACATATGACAATTAACATGTTGATATATTGCACATCAGCTCTCTAAGACGTCAGGCGCCCGTCGAACGGTGATGCAGGGGCGTACCCGAGGCCCAGGGGTCGAAAAGGAGGGGGGGATTTGGGGCGCATGCTTTGTCTCTAACGTTGACGGCGCTATACGGCATACTCGTCTTCCAAATGCTCGCAGAAGTACAATGAGAGTAGGTAAGTCTGTGTATCAAAGTTTCCAAAAATCCTACAATAAATTCCCCATACCGAGAGCTATGACTGGGTACCCACCCACCACTTAAAGGCACGGTGGGACGGCCAAAAGTGAGCGTATTCCGCTAAAGTGGGACGCAATGTTTGCTACCCACCGACAAATCCTAAAAACAGAAATTGTAATACTTATGAAGCTTGTTTAAAAATCAAAACTTGTCTGCCGTTCATGCTTTCCAATTGTAACAGGTTAAAGCATCAATGTGTTCACTCCCCGTGCTGCTGTTCGTGCTTCCCCAGCAATAGCTTCCGGGGACTGTTTCCCTTCTGGTGGTGGCGTTTCGCGCCGCACTAGGTTCACGACGTGTCCGCAGCTGGGCACGTAACTGAAGACGACGAAATCACCACACCGCATGCGCGACGACGCCAGCCACGGCCCGAGCCCCAAGATGTAGGTGGGAAGCCTGCTCCGGGCAGCAGTCCTCAGATACTGGACCGCACGCACTTTCCGAGGCATGCTGCTCCCGCCACAACTGCCGGCGCCGGCTCCGGGACAGCGCACCCGCAGTGGCACCTCCCTGCGACCATCAACCTCCCTACAAGCACCGTACTTGAACATGTGTTCTGCCGTCGCCGACCTGATGCACAACATCGACCTGCTGAGCATCCCCTCAGTGAGCTCTATGCTTTGCAGTTCCAGGGCTGCGGTTTTGCCGCTGTCGGCAACGGCGTTCGGCTGGGAGGTGCCGCCCTGGGAGGCACTGCCTGGCGAGGAGGGCGCTGCCCTTTGCTCGGAGGTGGCTGCAGCCGTGCACGGACCCCGGCTTGAGCCCCGAGGGTCCATACGTGGCGGTTCTTCTTGCTGGTTTCGGGGCTTCTTGTGCGAATGGCGCCCAGCCCCGGCAGCATCGCGCGGGCCGGCAGCTGCAGCCGCTGCAGCTGCCGCGTCAGCAGCAGTAGCAGCAGGAAGAGAGGTGGTTCGCGGTAGGCTGCCGCCAGTGGTGGCGCTGAACTCCGGGGTGGCTGTCAGGGAGGGAACGCATGCAGCTGCCAGCTCATGCCCGCTGCCCCGACCGGTGATGACGTCAGTCAGCTGCTGGAGACCAAGCTGCTGCTGTTGCTGCTGCAGGGCCGCTGTTGCCGCCTGTAGCTTGCCCGGTGAGGCGACCTCCAGCAAGAAACTCTGGGGCGGCTCAAAGCACAGCTGCACCACCGCACCCTCACTCAGTCCCAGCCCCTCATACCAGCCCGTCAGGCCGTGCAATTTACAAACCAGGACGACACCGCCGGCGCTGGCAGGGAGCGCCTCAGCCCCTGCAGGCGCCTGAGGGCCTTGCTGCCGTGGCGGCGGCGACTTTGGCGGCCGCGCCTCATCCCTCATCGGAGCGGCCGCGTTCTGGCCGCCTCGGGCGCCCCAACGAACAACGGCGCCCGCCACTTCGCCTCCACCACCGGAGGTCGCATCCCGCAACGCCAGCGGCATGCTCCAGGGGAAGGCTGTGAGGTCTAGGGAGGGCACCAAACCCGCATCCAGCGGGAAGTCCCTGTGCAGGAGGAGGTAGCCCCCTCGGAGCATCCTGGCAGTGACGGTCACCCGGACGCTGAAGGCCCGCGGCGAGGAGGCGCCCTCCGCACCGGGCTCGGCGGCCGGTGCGCTGTGCTGTGGCCCGCTGTCGCCAGCTCCTCGACATCCATTTTCCTGCAGCGGGTTGGCGGTGCAGATAAGGCCCATGTGCACATCGCGCACAACAGCTGCCGTTATCGCGGCGACTGGTGGCTTCGGAGCATGATGCACGGCAAGACCCGCAGGCAAGGAGCGTGCTGACATGAGGTTCGGCGGCTGCAGACTGGTGGTGGAACGTGGCTAGGCAGCCGTACAGGGCTGCACGAGGTCTCGACATGAGCGCAGACACGCCGCTTGCCTGTGTCGCCACCATTCGTTGGACGACCCCTCCGCCGGTGGAGACGTGAGGAGCGCCACTGCCGGTTCAGTCACCGCCTTGCTGTCCCGAAAACTCTCCCTGGAGCGAAGTGATGGGGGATCGGAAAATGTAGGGGAATTGGGCTAGTCCGCGAACACAATCATGCCACGTTGTGGAGCACCGGAGGGTAAGTCTGATCGGCACTGATAGAGCTAGGGTTGCAGCAACATAATTGCCGTTGCGGGTCCCAGAAGACAGACTTGCAGCAACCGGATAACCGTTTGCAAACGACGCACCTATCTTGGATACCTTCCTAATGGCATCTGGCTGCGGGTGATCCTGCATCTGGCTGCCGTAGGGGCCCCCTTTCGGCCGCATCTGGCTATCGGGAACCCGCATCTGGCTGCCGTAAGGGCCCCCCTTCGGCCGCATCTGGCTGCTTTGAAACCGCATCTGGATACCGACGAAGTCGCATTTGGCTGTCAGCCTCCTCGGCCGCATCTGGCTGCGCTCAAAGCCGCATCTGTCTGCCTAGAAAGACGCATCTAACTGCCCCCTCCGCCGCATCTGGCTGCCGCCTCAGCCGCATCTAGCTGCCAGCGCCCACCCCCTTCCCCGCATCTGGCTGCCTCCCAACCCGTATCTAGCTGGCAGTGGCCCCCCCCTTCCTCGCATCTGGTTGCCCTGAAAGCTGCATCTGGCTGGCAGGAGGCCCCCCCTCAGCGGCATCTGGATACCCCAAAACCCGCATCTAGATACTGAAGGTGCCCCCCTTCGGCCGCATCTGGCTGCCGGTGGTCCGGCATCTTCGTTCAGGTGCCTACCCGCATCTGAGGCCCGGTAATACCCTCCTGCTGCGCCTACATTCCACGCGCACTCCTCATTCAAGTGTCTTGATACACTGGCCCACCGGCCATAGGCCCCATCCCGCAGGGCCCTGCAGGGGCTTTCCGCCAGTAGGCGCGTCACGCGCAATCTGCTCCAGCAAATAGTTATAGGCGGCAACCCCTCCCCTGTTCACTAGCGTAACGTGCGCAACAAATCGATAGCGGCTTAGTCCTGTTGCAACGGTAAACATTTCCGGATCATGAGAAGAGCTAGCCGGTTCCAATCACTTCCGCTAAGCTGCGTTCCAGCAGCCACACATAGTTCCGTTCGAAAGCCAACGGCCTTCAAGACCAAGCCTTGCCTTGACTTGGTGTCCGAGGCGCAGCTGACACACTGGTGTACGCCCCAACCGAGCACTCACGAGGCACATGAACAAACGAACAAACCGTGCCGCGGAAACATTGCGCGTTGTAGCTAGTATACAGCTAGTCGATGAAAGTCTCATACAAAATGAAGAAGAAGAAGAAGAAGAACAACAACAACGGCAACACCTGTTGATGTCTGGACACTCATGCCAAGTCTTGTCTTTCCTGTTGGGCAGCAACCAGCGCTACAGGGAGAGTGCACGACACGGCTGCTCCCGTCACTCCACCATGACCCCCTCCTAAGGCAGGCAGGCAGCTGCTGGCAGCATATCCCACATTGCGCAACTAGCCGGTCCCGCAACTCCGCCCACGTCCCTCTCCTTACCATCCTCCCTCACGTCCTCCCTGGACATTCGGCCTGGCCCTTGTCAGGCAGCAGGATCCTCCAGGTCATGCGGGGCTTCCGCACTGGGTCTGCCGCCGCAACCGAATCGGTCGCCGGTGCGGCGCTGTGGGACCCGTCCGGAGGCTCCAGGGAGGAGCCGGATGGCCGTACAACGCGGAAGTCCCTCCAGGACCTGATCGGCTGGGAGCCGAACACGGAGGCGGGGTCGTCCAGCGGGGCGGCGGGAAAGGCACCCATGAGGGGGCCGCCGCCGCCGCTGCTGCTCGCTCGCCCTGCGGCGTCCAGGCCTGCTGCTGCGTCCTCTTGCTTTATCCCTACATGGAGCCCCGCAGCAGAGGCTGCCCCCGACCCGCCAGCCCTATCGTCGCCAGCGGCTGCAGGCGCCGCGGGGTCTTGCCGCCCGCCGCTCTGGCCGTGATCTGCTGGGAGCGACTGTGCTGCCGCCCCTGCTGCTCCGCCGTGCGGCGCTGCGGCTGAGCGCCCGCCCGCCGCCTGACCGTCCGACCATGCCGCCCAGCGCGCCTCCTCCTGGGCCCGGCCGCCGCCGTGCGTGTAGCCGGGAGAGTGCCGGCCGCCGTCGGCGGAGCTGCGGCCGAGCCCACCGCCGCGCCACCGGCCGCCGCCTGGGTGCTGCGGAACCCCAGCCTGCCTGCCTCCGAAGTACTCGTCGCGCCAGGCGGCCCTCTCCGGGCTGCGCGACCTAGGGCGCGGCCCAGGTCCAGGGAGGTACCTGGCGCGGGGATCCATGCCCCCGTCCCGCAACTCCCAAGGCCTCTCCCCGCTCGGTCGCGTCGGGAGGCCGCCGAAATGGCGCTGCTCCCTTTCCCTCTCCCGGTCCACATTCCGCATGCCGCCCATACGGCGCTCGTGCTCGAAATTACATTGCCGCTCCAGCTCCCTGTCCCCCTCCCAGCTCCGTTCTCGTTCTCTGGGCCCCTCCCAGCTCCGTTCTCGCTCTCTGGGCCCCTCTCTGCCCCCCTCCCAGCTCCGTTCTCGTTCTCTGGCCCCCTCCCAGCCCCCGTCTCGGTGCCGGCCTCGCTCCCACCCTCCTTCTCTTTCCAGCCCCTCCCGCTCCCGCGTCGTCCGGGTATCGTCCCTCTCCCTGCTCCTGTTCCTCCGCCCGGCTTGCGGCGCCTCGGCGCCCCTGCCTCGCCGTTCCTCCGCTCGCCGCTCCTCCCCTCGCCGTTCCTCCCCTCGCCGTTCTGCTCCTCCGACCCGCGCGCCGCAGCCCTGAGGCGCAGACCTCCGGCCCTCCGCGCCCACCGAGCCGTCAGAGCACTTCGCAGCTGCCTCGGTGGGGGCCCGCCGCATCAGCTCCGGCGGCGGGTTCGAAGCTTCCCGCTTCACCACGACAGAGGCACCGTGCGGTTCACGGACGGACTCCGATAAGCCAGCAGCGGCCCCGGCGGCTGAGAGGCGCGGCGGCGGCGGCAGGTACCCCGCTGCGGACTGCGTCTGTCCGCTGACGTTGCTGGGATAAGCAGCTGATTCAGGTGGCGGCTTCTCAGTGGGGGCGTTGAGCGCTGCCGGTTGGAGCGTGGGCGGTGCTGCTGCCGAGTCGTCGGCAGGCACAGCGGGCTCGCGCCCCCCCCAGAGCACTTGCTCTGGCGTCAGCCCCTCATCCTCTAGCATCTCCCACGCCTCCGCCAGCTCCCGCCACCAGCCCGCCCCGTAGTCTCGCAGCAGCTGCTCGCCGGGGGCGATGTCCCGCAGCGCCACCAGCACCGGCAGCACCAGCCCGCGCACGGAGATGGGGAGCACCTGAACAGGGGGAGGGTGATGAAGAGTGCTCGGAATGGTACTACTCTGCCACGGCATTAGCACTTCGGCGCGCTTAGTCCGGCAGCCGTAGGATCGTGGGGCGCAGCCCCGGTTGTGAGCCGCGCTGGCGCTCTACGGCAGGCCGGTGTCTGACTCGCTGGACGAGCCAGGACGTGACCTAGTAACATAACCCCGCTCACCAGGCAATTCGCCTTGGCCGCGGCTTCCAGGGAGTCCACGTCGTTGCCGTCCACCCAGGCACGTGGTTGGACCCGTGGGTCGTTGATCAGCGCTGCCAGGTTGCCGTATCCCAGCATGGACAGCAGGGCCGCCGGCATGGACGACTCTGGGGGGGCCGGGGCGGGGCGCATTCACGCGCACGCATTGGGGGAGAAGGGTTAACCGAAGCGGTTGGAGCATACCCGACGTGCATACCCCATCCTCTACGGCACCCTGTGTATCGATTCACGGGACAAAACAGATGCCCAAACACAGCCGTGTACAGCTCGACGGCTGCCCCTGGGGTGCAATTGCCGCACGAGGCTAGGAAGGGCCCCCAGCGTACCTTCGCCTGCAGCCCCAGCAGCCGCCGTCGCGCCTCGCTGCTGCGGCTGCGCCTCCGCCTCCCACGTAAGCGGCCACAGGAACGAGCACATCAGGTACTGCCAGGCGGTAGCCGTCGCACCCAGCTGCGCCGCGATGGTGGGCCCCATACGGCGTTGCAGCTCGGCCTTGGCCTCAGCCCCGCAGGCTCGGAAGCCCAGAGACTCGACGCGTCCCGCCGCGGGTAGCACGTAGCCACCCGCCACCCCCAGCACCGCGTTCTTCTTGATGGGGACGGCGGCCTCCAGCCCGTAGCCGCCGCGGGCAGGGTCCGGGCACAGCCGCAGCCCGTCGATCCACTTTGGGTCCTCTGGTAGCTTGGCGTCGCTGCTGCCGGCCTCCCCCTGGAGCCCCAGTAACCGCGCCAGCCGGTTACAGATGATGTTGCGGCTGAGGCCGTGGCGACGGAACGCAGCCGCCCAAGGGGGAGTGGGTTGGTCGCCAGTGGCGGCAGTGTGAGCCGCCGCGCCGGCGACGGAGCCGGCGTCCACGGCCGAGTCGACGCCGGCGATGAACATCTGTCGCTTCACGACGTCTGTTCGCGCCAGCGGGCAGCCAAGGCGCTTCTCCCACTCCTCCTGGATTCGGGGCACCGCCTGCCGCATCTCCGGGGGGAAGGTGAGGCTGCAAAGCCGCAGCTCGCCGGGCTGCAGCGCCGGCAGCTGCCCGGCAGGCACGTAGCCGTGAAGGTGCTTGATGGAGGCAGCTGGCAGGACGCACGGCACGGCGGCGGCGGCGGCCGCCGCCGCCGAGGCCGCTGCAGGCTCGCCCAGCTGCGCAGCTTCCGGCGGTGCACCGGCCCCGGCGGCGGCCCCCGATGCTGCTGCTGCTGCCGCCGGCACCAAGGGCATCCGGATGTCCGGTGCAGGCGCCGACGTCGTGGCGGTGGCCACCGGCCTCCCGGACGGGCGCCACGAAGACCGGCCTCGGCCTGCCCCTGCCCCCGTCCTTGCGCCCGCACCGTTGCTGACGTCAGCTCCTCCCTTTGAAGGGCTGCCCGAGCCAGGGCCCGAGCTACAACCCGCGCCAGCGGCTGCTGCTTCCGTCACGGGCTCCACCTTCACGCGAGCACACACCGGCCGAGGCGACAGCGGTGGCGGCGGCGCCATGCCCGGCTGCTGCTGCGGGGCCGCTGCCGTCGTCGCACTCGGCGCCGGGACTGCACCACCGCTGCCACCCGCCGGCGGTTGCGCTCCGGAACCACCGCTGTCGCCTCGCCACTCACCGGGCGGTCGGCCTAGCCGGCTTACCAGCGGCATGTCATCCCAGCTGCTGTAGTCGAGCCCGTCAATGGCGCGTCGAGGCCCGTGCCTTCCAAGAGGCACGTCATCCTCGCTGCCGCTGCCATCGCCGCCGCGCTCTGCTTTCATCGCCGCGCTTCGTTGACCTCGCGACCAAGGTGCCGCCTCCGCCGCGG
Source organism: Yamagishiella unicocca (assembly GCA_003116995.1). Lineage (NCBI taxonomy): Eukaryota > Viridiplantae > Chlorophyta > Chlorophyceae > Chlamydomonadales > Volvocaceae > Yamagishiella > Yamagishiella unicocca. The sequence goes on from BDSL01000101.1 coordinate 60,393, forward strand.
CTGCTCCCAGCTGCCGCTCCTTCCGCCGAACCAGCGGCGCCGCCAACTGCTGCAGCCGGCCCCCGTCGCGGCTGCTCGATCTCCACACGGTAATAGTAAACGTCGTGTCGCTGCCCGCTGTGGGAGCGAACTGGACCACGTCCCTGGGCTGCATGCCCATGAAGCGCATCAAGCGGGTCATCTGATGCAGCCGTGTTTTTCGCGCTCCGTGAGGCACGAGGCCGACCTGCAGGCCCGGCGAAACCCAGCCGCGTCAGGACAGGATGTACGGCACGGTCAGGAAAACGGACGCCCCCCCTCCCCTGGAGCGACGCCACATCGCGGGGCGCCGGCCAGGGACCAACCGGGTCTAGGCCCGGTCCCCAGATCCAGATCCAGATCCCGACCGAAACGCGAACGACATCGCTCTGCTCCGGCGCACGGCGTCCCCGTACCCCCGCCCCGTTGCCTACCGTCCCCATACCCCCGCCCCGTTGCCTACCGTCCATGGCCCGCCTTCGCCTAGCAGCGTTAGCTGCACCCTCTCGCCCCTCGCCCGCAGCGCCGCAAACACGCCGTCACCGCTGCACATGCCCGCCGTCAGCGACAAGACCGCTTGCTTCGCGTCCGATGCCGTCAACATCTTTCCGTACAGCGGGTCGAACCCGCTGGCCGCCCCCTGCTGCTGCTGACCACCGCTGTCTTCGACACGGCGCCGCTTAGGCGGCCGCTGCGGGCCCGGATCGCCAGCCCTGGTCCCAGCCACGGATCCGCCAGCAGCACGCCCCGCGGCGCCGCGCCTATGGGCTGGCCTGGCGCCGCTGCCCTCGTCATTCATCTGGCCCCGCTTAGCTTGAACTCCATCACTGTCGCCCTCGCTTTCACCACCACTGGTGGAGCATCTCGCGGCATCGTCACTGTCGCCTCCCCCGCTGCTGTCGCCTCCCCCGCTGCTGTCGCCGCTCTCGCTGCTGTCACTGCTACTGCTACTGCCGTCGCTGCCGCCGCCGTCGCTTCTCCTAGTGCCGTCGCTGCCGCTGCCGGTGCTTCTGCTGCTGTTGTCGTTGCCGCTGCCGTCGTTCGTCTTTGGGTCTCCCTCATCGCCGTTCTTATCCTTATCCTCGTCCTTGCGGTCGCCGCCCATCAGCCCATCCCCCCGGATCGCCTTCACCACCAGCACATCCTCCCCCGGCCGCATCTGAATGCTCACGGCGTCGCCGCTCTGCAGCTCCTCATCCTGCATCAGCCGCCGCAAGCCGCTCAGCCGCCACAGCACGCTGCGTTTTTTCTTGTCACGGTAGTCGTACAACCCGACTGTGCAGTCGTATACCTTGTTGCTGCGCTCGTCGAGCACTTGCACGTCCGTAGTGCCCCGAACGGGTGCTTGGACAAGCCCGTCAAAAAGTCGGCTGCCGGACCTCCCCGAAATGGCTAGTGTGCCATCGCGGACCATGCTCCTGTTCAACGTTATGACCTCAGGTAGGGAGCCGGATCCTGCTCGGGGACCTCCGCAGGCCACGCCGCCGCCCCTAGGCCCGTTACCGTTGACGTCGCCTATTCGCTGACGAGGGCCGCCGCAGCTAGCCGCAGCTCCAGCGGCGGCCGCGGCGGCCGGCGTCTCGCGCGGCGAGGCAGCACCCCTGGCATCCGGCGGCGGCTTATCCCCTGGGAAGAGCAGGTTGCCGAGCTGGTGCACGACCGCAATTGTGAACCGGCCGCTGTCGTCTTGTCCGAGGTCGACAACCGTACCTTCCGTCACTTCGTACGTGTCCTGTGGGCAGGGTGGGGAGAGGGGTTCAGGGGCCAGTGCCGGCGGTGGGCATTGAGGCCGCCAAGGAAACCGGCGGCGAGCTGCTACCGCGTTAAGTGGGGTGGACTGGGCTGGCGAGCATTACGAAAAGGGGGAAGGGAGCAGCACTGACCATCCAGCTGCGTAGCTTCCGCAGCTGCCACGTCAGCTTGTAACCTTTGCGTACATGGCCTTGCAGCACGACGTCGTGCGTGCTGCCGCTGCTGTCGTAGAGCCGCACAGGATACCGCTTGGCATCGCCGTCACCAGGCTCTAGGTCCCCCACGGCCTCGTGCTGCCGAAGCATGGACTCCACGAGCCTCCGTCCATGGCCACGTCCTGCGCATCTTATTGGCAGTGAACCCTGCTCGGCCAGGCGGTAGGTCATCGTCCGGCGGAAGAGGACTTCAGACCCCGGCTGGACTGTCGCCAACATTTGCGCTCCTCCAGCACACCAAGATGCATAGGTTGGCTTATGTATGGAGTGAACACATCACCGCTCCATCCCTTCATTGAACCGGGGACAAAGGAGGTTGGGTCCAAAATGGTTGTCAGAAACAATTGATCCAGGAGCACGCTTTCCAAACGTTTGGTTATCAGATACAGTCAACGGACGCGCCACATTTGTCAAATGGCTTCACGAGCTCAACGCTATAATGCAGTTGACTGCCGGAGCCAGGAATCTGGCTGGATGTCTCACCTAACAGGAGAGATAACACTCTACGGAAGGAAAAACTATTTCAGGAAAGAAGAGTATCGGTCCAAGGACAGTCAGCTTCGCCAGTCCTTTGCCTGTGTCGTCCGACTCAATCTGAAGTTTTGGTTCGCTGGCCCTGAGACGGGATCGGGATGCAAGACGACTCCTCTGACCGACTTACAAAGTCCGGAACACCTGTCCGACCTGTCCACATCCCAGAAAAACCCTCGCCGCCCCGCTGATCGGCTTGGCGATCCCTCAACCCACCCCATAAACCTCAAACCGAAAGTCCGCCGAACTTCACTCCGAACTTCACTCCGAACTTCACGCCGACGTCTGACTGATCCTTCGCACCCTCGGGGAGTGCAACAAGGCAGTGGGGCTGTCGAAACTCCGACGAGGCCTCCGGCCCTCCCCTCAGCCCTCCCTGGGCATCCTCGTGGCCCCAAGAAGCTAGAGCCGAGCCCCCCCCGTCGGGCCTCCAAAACGGTCTGCATGGCTGCAATCCGACCAAGCGCATGCAGAAACACCCCACCTGGTCGGGGGTCGCTTGCGCTGTGCTGGCTGATCCCTGGCTGGCCTGGAGGGCCTGAGCGGCTCCTGCCTCGTGCCCTTCGTGAGCCGCTTGTCCGCCTGTCTGGTGCCTACTGCGCCCGGGGCTGTTTTTGGCTTTTTCTCCCGTGCGGTCTGTTCCGCCCAGCTGTTTCCGTTGTCTGCGACCGTGTTGGTGCGTGTGCCTGGGGTGCCGTCTGCCCGGATTTGCGTTTTCCCCAGTCTTCATGGGCTTGGTTTGTTGGGACTGCCCGTCTTGCTAAAGTCCCTTGTTGGGACTGCCCGTCGTGCTGAAGTTCCCTTTGCTGGCTGGTTGTTTCGGACGGGGCGTTTTTTCGCGGGTGGGTGGTGCCGGGGGTCCGTCCCCAGCCCATTGGTCCGGGCTGCTGGTTGGCCCAGGTCCCACCGTTTTGGGGGCGGTGGGCCTCGGGGTGCCTGGGTTGTTTATCGTCGGGGCCCCACCTTGGTTGTGGTGGTGTTTCCTGTTTTCCCCTTTACCTTTGGGGGCGTCTGCTGGCTGCTAGCCCTGGCTTGTCGTACGGTGAGGTCTTCGTATGGGTCCAAACTCCCCTTGTCTTGGGTTCACCCGGCGTCGCTGTGCTTTCAAGGCTTTCCTGCGCCCTTGGGGGCGTCTGTTGGTTCGAGCCCCGGCTCTCATTGGTTTGAGGCCACGGATATGGGCCCCTCTTCTGGTCCTGGGTTTGCCGGGGCTTGAGGACACCGTAACATATTATTGCTATATCGTGATCAGAAAGCCGAACAAATGCCCAACAATTACAACGACGGTACGTGTCTGGACCAATGCTCAACCAGGTCGAAAGTAAGCATTCCGTACATGGCAACGTGGTGCGGCAGCACCACCTCTTCAAAACCCTATTTCCCTAAACCCTAGGTCCAACTTGGAAGTTGTTCAGGTAATTACCAGGACATTGGCATCCCTCTAATTTGGCCCGACCAGAACAGAAGGTAGAACCATCAACCCTGACACTGAAGGCAAAACAGCAGCAGCCAGCACCCCAGGGGGAATTTGCGCTAGAGGCCCCCCTATCAGGAACCAACCACCAACCAACCTAGCAGACCAGCAACCGACTAGCAGACCAGCAACTGACGAATCAGTGGAGCGGCGCAACGATGTTTAGTGGTAACGTAGTCCCAGCAGTCCTCTGACCTGGGAATTTGGCCACACAGCCCCACACACCTCAGGGAAATCCGTACAGTAGTGCCCCCCTTAAGTCCGTGTCTACGCAGCCGAGCCCCACAGGGCGCTGCCCCCCTGCGCTGCTGGTCTACCTGCCATTGACCTCCTCACGCACGCCCCTGACACGCAGTTTCTGGGCTAAAGCAGAGCGGTGCAACGCCGTCGTCACACGGCATCAGTGCAGTCCACTTGCGCAGCTGAACCCGCCATTGGTGCAGCACAGGTGTCAAAGCGCGTGCAGACATCCACAAGCGTAACCTGGGACCCAGGGTTGCTGCGCAGTACTTCTAGCATATATGCCATACCGTGCGCTGCAGCAGCAATGCGCCCTCTAATTCGTTCTTTAAGACCCTCCGTCGTCTAATTCGTTCCTTTCAGACGCTCCATACGGTGGCGCGTGCCCATCGACTCATACAAGCACACCGCACATCAAACCGCTAATGATTAGGAAGCCTTGGCGCCAAGGCCGATAACATGCGCCTCCGTGTGCGTGCTACACCCGGCAATTAGCTGAACGAGACAATGCCAAACATGCACATCCTTACGCCATTAACGCGCAACCTCCGTCTTATTTTATGCGTGGCCTCAGTAAGCCGCACAAAACATGCCCGGCCCCCTCGTCAGGTTTGGTGCTACTAGCTCCCCGTCGTGTTTGTATGCCAAGGGCCCTACGCACCGCCCAACAATCAGGCCTGAAGAGCATGCAGCAGCTGCGGCCCCAGCCTGTACGGCCTTACGCGGGCGGATAATCGGCATAGTCGTTCAGTACACTGCCATGGTTAGCACCAAATTGCGTAACCGCGGCATACAATTCGGCCGGCTCCTTCCACCAAGCCGCCCCGTAGTCTCGGAGCAGCTCCTCACCCTTTTGGATGTCCCGGTGCGCCACCAGCACCGGCAGCACCAGCCCGCGGACGCAGACGGGAATCACCTGAGGCACGTAGCGGAAAGAGAAATGGACGAAGCAGTGGCAGCAGGGCAGAAGAGTCCGAGTATATGTATGGCAGGTCATATTCCTTTGGGCTGGCAGCGAACCAAGGCGCTTTGAAACTTGTCCTGGACCTGCGTCACCTAGAAGCCAAGCCTAGGGTCTAGCGTGCATGACTAACTGCATCGGACGACATCCACATGACGGGCATGTCAGGCGTGAACGGGAACGCACTCCCCTACAAAAGGCGCCTGGCTGCCGGGCAGTGTACTCATCATCGCACCCGTACAACGAGCTGCAAGGCACCTCACCGTGCAGTTGGCGCCCTCGGCCTCCGTCTTGCCGTGCTCCTCACTCCCACACTCGCAAGCTCTGGTCCGGGGATCGTTCACCAGCGCCGCCAGATTGCCGTAGCCTAGCATCATCAGCTCTAACGGTGGCGGGGGGCCTGACCAGGGAAGAGGACAGTATGGGTTCAGCGGCCAGGAGGGTACAGGCAGTGGAATTCAGGTGGGAGCCAAGGCCAGACCAGGAAGCTGTACGGCAGAAAGTGTGCCACTTTGCCATCTTCATCGCGAATCGCACGTCCCCAGCTGGCGCATATGGTCATCCCAATATGGCACCCAGCGAGGATGCTACACTTCGACATGGACCCACCGCTGTTAGTGGCACCCGCCACTGTGTTGGAAGTGGGTGTGTTGTAAGTGGCGGGTGCCAGTGCCTCTTGGCCGACATACGGCATACGGAATGACGCTGCGAGGAACCTCCAGACTAGTTCATCGATAAGACGCTTATCGGCCGTTGCCGACTTCTTGCGCTGCCTCAAATGTTCCAGTGAACCCGTCGGCAGCGACCTCCAGCCCTTTTTAGCAAACTCCTGGGCAGAATCCTGTCGTAGAACGTAGCCAGTCACGACGCAAATCGCGTCACAGCGCTTGATGTCTGCAGCTGCGAACAGCCCAAGCCCGCAATCACCGCACCGGCCACGCCTGACCTTCTCAGGACCTGGATCGACCGGGACCTCCGGCAGCTCGACGCTGTAATCGTCTGCCGGTATCCCTAGCAGTGTCGCCATGCTCCACCGAATGACATGGGGGTTCAAACCGTACTTTTTGAAGGTGTCTTTCCAAGGCCCTGCCGCCGCGGCCTCCTTGTCAGCATTGGGCCCGCATGCATCGACGCCGGGAATCCAAAACTGTTCGCCGGCCGTAGGTAGGTCGCCCAGGGGCCGCCCTTTGGCAGCCGTGATCCAATCTTTCCACAACCTCATGGTCTCGAGCACATAGGGGACCTCTGGCGGGTGGATCGTGAGGCCGCACAGCCGCAGCTCGCCCGGCTGCAGCGCCGGCAGGACGCTGCAAGCACCCCCAAGGTGGGTAATGGAAGCTGCTGGCAGGTTGGCTGGATCGGGCACAGAGCCTTGTGCAGCGACGCTAGCCGTCAGCCCTCCCAGGCTCGCCCCTGTCGGCACCGCTCCACCTTCAGCCGCTCCCTCCAGCGCTGCCAAGGGCGGAGGTGGCGCTGGCTGCTGCAACACGTCTGGCTGCAACGGCTGGTCAGCGATACCTCCACCATGGTCGGCGGCAACGACTGCCGGCAGGTTGGGAGGATGGAGGGCAGAGGCGCTTGCAGCGGAATGCGCCATCAGCCGACGGTCTGCTGTATCGACCCGTGCTGCGCCCGTCGGAGCCACCAGCGCCGGATGTGCCGCTGGTGGCTCCGCGAGCGTCTGCGGCCGTTGCTGCTCCAGCGCCGGTGTGTCCCGTGGCGCCTGTGTGCCATCAGCGCAGGCTGCGATCGTAGAAACAGCAGCGGCGGCGGCCGCAGGGACCGCTGCTTGGAGCAGCGTGCGCGTGGGCTCACCGCCATCAGCGTTGTCTCCGCCAACGCGCCCGCCGCCGCTGTCTGTGCCACCGCCGTTGACATCATTGTCACCGCCGTCATTGCCCGATGCTATCACGCGCTCCACTGCCGCTGGCCCCCCCGTCGCCACGGAAGGCACTGCTGGCGGCTGCAGCTCACCCCTCTGCAGCGGTGGCTGGTCGCTGCTAGGCCCCCCACGATGGACGCTGGGGGATGCCGACAGGTTGGCTGGAGAGGGAGCGGAGCAATTCGCAGCTGTAACCCCAGCCAAGCCCGTCACTGTAGGAGCTGCTGGCTGCTGCACCCGCGGCATCTGTGGCCGTTGCTGCTTTTGCTTTGGCTCAGCGGTATCATGTACCGCCGGTGCGCGAATGGCGGCGGCTGCGGCGGGTGCAGCCGCAACAGGGGCGGGCGCTCGTCGAACCGGCATGCACGCTGGCGCACCACCCGCGGCAGTCCGGCCTGTGTCGCCTGGCCGCCCCGCCGGAATGTGCTCGATGTAAAAAGTGTGGATGTCGTTGGGACAGCCACGAAAGGCGTAGATGTCGTTTGGCTGAGCACCGAAGTGGCGCATGACCTCGATCATCCCGTTGATCTGATACAGGCTGGAATTCTTTGCGCAAGACCGGTGGACTACGTTGACCTGCATCGCTCACAGCAGCGGTTGGGGGTCCACACAATGTTGCCGCCGAGCAAGCCCACGTCAAGCGGCCAACGAGGAATACAGCACACTTCATATTGGCCTACAGGTCCTATCCCAGCCCAGTGGTGCCATGGCAAAGCAGACATGTGCTGGACAATAATTAACAAGTACATTTGGTCGCGACTGCGTTCTAACTGGTAAGGGAAGCCCCGGTGACCTCTCCACTGCAGCGGTCCAGAGATACGAAAGATCAGAGCGCCCAGACCGGAGATACACGGAGAAACGGACTGCCCTTCCCACTTCATACCTTCCACTCGACAGGTGGCTGGCCATCGCAAATGTCGCTGATCAGCAACAGCGGTCCAGTGTAAGGTTCCGAGCCCGCCAGCGCAGCAAAGACGCCGTCCGGGGGGTCACGCATCGGCTTGGTTATCACAAAGCGATTGTACGTAGCTGTAGGCGTGGGGCACAAGAGGGTAGGCCGCATTCCGAATCGCCGATTACCGGTGTGAGGAGTAACGATAAGGCAGCGAGTCCGTGACACCGGAACGCCACAGTCCAGAGCAGGTAGCCGCAAGAGTGGCAACCATGTTGGGCAACGATCGCCAGTCGGCGCGTGACCCCTCTCTGCTGCTTAGTTGCGAGGGAACGCATGCTCTTACCTTCACTATCGCAGAGCTTTTTGCTGTTGTGCGCACCCCACGGGCTGCCAGCCCCGCCGGCAACTTCCTGGCGGGCCCGTTCGCTGCCGCAATCGTTCTCATCGATGCCATCGTCGCCCCCGCTGTCGTCATCGTTGCCGCCCTCGCCTCCATTGCCGCCCTCGCCTCCACCGCTATTGCAGGTGTTTCCGCCCCCTCCTGCAACGGCTCCCACCACATCCCGACGACCGGGCCAAGGGGGCATAGGCTGCCCGCGACCGATAACCCTGGCGGCAGCCTGTGCGCCAGCTCCAGCCTGTGCGCCAGCTCCAGCCTGTGCGCCAGCTCCAGCCTGTGCGCCAGCTCCAGCCTGTGCGCCAGCTCCAGCCTGTGCGCCAGCTCCAGCCTGTGCGCCAGCTCCAGCCTGTGCGCCAGCTCCAGCCTGTGCGCCAGCTCCAGCCTGTGCGCCAGCTCCAGCCTGTGCGCCAGCTCCAGCCTGTGCGCCAGCTCCAGCCTGTGCGCCAGCTCCAGCCTTGCCAGTGACAGCCTGTGCGCCAGCCGCGGCCTGTCTACTCTTCGAAATCAAGGAGGCGCTGATCTTGCCGCAAGGAAGGCGGATAAAGTGGACACAGTCGTCCTCCTGCGCGTGCTGACCTTCCAGCCAGCCTTTGAGGCCCTTCAGCCACCAAGCCGAATCGTGGACGTGAAACGCAAGCTGCAACACCCGGCCTTTGTCGCCCGCGTCGCCTGTGACTTCAACTTGCACAGGTGTCTTCGTACCGAGGGGGTTATCCGTCCCTACTAGGAACTCCTTTGCAGATACCAGCCTCCGCACATTTAGGCGGTCATTTTGTAGGCTGTACTGCGAAATCTGCAGGAGCAAAGATGGAGCACCATCAGCAGGGCCACCGGCGCCGCTTCCATCAGCTCTGCCTCCGTTGGGATGTTCGCCTGCCGCGGTGCCATCACCATCTTGGTTGCTGGCTCGACGTCGCTTCCCGCCACCTCCGCCGTTCTCGCCATCGCGCACCGCATCTCGGCCGTCCGGCGACCCGTGGCCACCAGTTTTAACGCCTTGCAGGGTGTGCGACGGACCCGGAGGGCAGGCCGCCGCAGGGCTGTCATGCTTCCTGGGCCGCTTGCGCGCGTGTCCGTCGCGCACTGCCTCGCATTGCGGGGGAGGCTGTTGCCAGCGCGCAAGCGCTGATGCTGGTGCCGACGGTACTTCAAGGTTCGTTTGGGCTTCAGGGCGTGTTTGCGAGGGCGGGGGATCGTCTGACAAGGCTTGAGCGCGATTGTTGATGCGAGGCGCCTCCGAGCTCTGCACTCGGCCAAGGGATGCCACGGGGCCGCCCAGGCCCAGCGGAACCACGGCAACTGACGTCCGGCCAGCCTGCTTACCGCGGGGTGTGCAAGATGCAACCTGTGCGACCGCGTCCGATTGTGCTGCGCAGGCTGTTGCGGCCTGAGGCACTCCCTTGGGCCGACAGCTCCGGCCATTCGCCTGCCTGTCAAGGCCACCTGCTGACAAGACAACCGAGCCAGTAGTCGTTGTAACTGTTTCAGTGTTGTTGTTCCAGACTGCGATTTTGACGAGGCTTTCGGACTCGACTTCGATGCCACTGTCGTTGTCGGGGGCCGGAGGTGTCCCTGCATAGGAGGGAAGCGGTTGTCTGTGGAGGGAGGAACAGGCAGCTGACAGGGTGGGAGACTGCCAAAGGTTATGCGGCTGATAGCAAGGCCACCACAGGGTCGCGGTGTCAGCATAAAATGGCGCGCAACTGCACCTGCGGTATGCTTCTTTTGCGTGTCCGACTGTCCTTGCTCTCGATTCATGCAATTCCACGCTCCCAAGGACACGGACATCGTGCAGCCGGAAGTTTGTAACCTGGCCGAGGTAGAAACAGTGACCAAGGATCGCGACAAAGATGGTCGCTTGATCGGCACCTGGGCCCAACGTTCTACACGCGCATTCCAGGAGAAACGTGTCCTTGTAAACTTGAAGCACTGAATATAGTCGTCAGCCCATCACCATCGCGCGGTCGCGAAAGGGCGAAAGGCCGATAGCTATGAGCCATGGGCATCATCGACTGGTCGAGTAGCAATCATAATCGATCTGGCTGTCGTAGCAGGGTACCGCGGTCAAAGCAACTAAGGAACATGACAAGCGTAACGCCGATTTTAGACCCTAGCTCGTACCTGCTGGATCCAAGCACATGCAGGCAATGATCGCTGCACTGTGCCAGTCAAACACCGTTGCAGTTTTGTATCGTGCATTATGATGCAACCGCCTCAGTCGGAGGGTCTTCGGCTACACGCGAAGGCACGCATGATGGCATGACGTCTGTGGGGGTGCTCCTGCAGCGTTTGAAGTGGCCCGCCAGCTGCGTAGACCATACTCATATCCACCCGGCCGCCACCTCCTGGTACAGACGGCCAAAGTTTGTCACAATCTGTGGCCTTATCCTTGGGCGCGTATGGGCCCTATGGCCGAAGTTAACGCTGGGTATCTCAGCAGCTCTCAGCACTCAACTGCGTGGACATGCCCCATGGGCAGCAGTCGAGCAGAACGAGGGAAGAATGGGACGAGTGTCCAGCGAATCCTCCTTAGTGCCTTTCCAAACAGTCATCTGGCGCTGTCTGGCACATACACCGGTATGGCAATGATATAGATCCCCCCTGCAAGGATTCCTGACAGGATGTACCTGAATGTATTTAGGCAGTTTACGCATTATTGAACCTGATAACAAGCAGTGTATGTGGGGGCCCATTAGCACTTGCGCCATGGACACTTGCTTGCGGCTTTGCTTCTTGGAAGGTCTGGAATCAACGGTCACCATGCAAGCAGCATAGCTGTGCGATGCTGGGGGCGCCGCAGGGCAAGCATTTAGCGGCAAACAGCAATACACCAAGGATTACAAATGTATTATGGAATGCTCTCGTTGAGCACCGCTCAGCGTTTCTTCTTCCAAGATACTGCTAGAACCTTTATCCGGGCGGTGAGCTCGGAGGGTATGAACGGGCCTCAGATGCGGGTAGGCACCTGAACGAAGATGCCGGACCACCCGCAGCCAGATGCGGCCGAAGGGGGGCACCTTCAGTATCTAGATGCGGGTTCCAGATAGCCAGATGCGGCCGAAGGGGGGCCCCTACGGCAGCCAGATGCGGGTTCCCGATAGCCAGATGCGGCCGAAGGGGGGCCCCTACGGGAGCCAGATGCAGGATCACCCGCAGCCAGATGCCATCAGGAAGGTATCCAGATGCCGCTGCCAGCTAGATGCCGTTCAGGTACCCACCCCCTAGATGCCAGATGCGAAACGTCTGTCATACCCTCCTGTGAGCTGATGGCCTGATCCATCCACGCGCTTCGGCCGTAAGATTGCATTGCGCCGGCACGGCTGGCATGGCAGCACCTGGAACGAATACTATTACATGCAACGTGATAGGGCCCTGTCTTATGGCTTGGGACGGCCTGGGAGCTGTTGGGACCACCTCACAGAACGCTAAGTTCCTTACACCAGTTGTCGGTAAATGTCTCGCATGTCCGTCCTTGGCAACTTGCCAAACATATGCAAGGCCACGGCAGCGCACAGGCACGCAAGGCGGCGATAGGTTTGCACGCGATGCATATAAGCTTTAGGGGTCTAGGTGTGAACAGGGGGTATATATAGAGGAAACGGACGGTCAGGAAAAGACACGGAAGCGTGGGGAAAGAAGGGGGAAAGGAGGGGGAAACACGGAGAACACGTGGACACAAGAAAACAAGGGACAACGCCAGGCCCTGCCAGGCCCTGGCCAACCATATTGTTATGGATACCTGAAGTGGCAAGGAAAGCCCTGGAATTCACAACAATATGGTTGGCAAAGCCAGGAACGGCCGGGGAACACCTTAAGGATCCGGCACGGCCTGGAAAGGCTCAAACAGCTTCGTTCGTGCTCGTTTGTGCCAGTGTCTGGCCATTGATTTGAGGGCAGGGGTGGGATCTTCCAGGTTAAGGGCACAGATCCGCAATGTTCCTTGGGAAATACATTGTGCAAGGGCTCCCTCTCCTAGCCTTTCTCGTGCAGGCCTTTGTTGACCCGTGTTTACAGGTATTACACTCTCGGTGACTTAACCGTTACTGTAGCAACTTTTCTAACGAGTCCTCGTTTACAGGTGCTGCTATGGGCATGCAATGACTATGCTCCACGTATGCTTTCGATCTTGGTCCCTGCTCATATGGCCACATATGGCAGACCGAGCTTGCCTGCGCGACATGCATGAAGTAACGTGTTATAACGGCACCAACGCAAGTTCTCTAGGCGACCCGATACGAATTTGCGTAACAAAGACACTGTATATCTTCCTGTTACAGGGGGGGCTGTCCACGGCCCGCAGTTTGGTTCCTGCTCGCAGTTAGTATGTGTGGCGGGTCTAGTACTGCTTCCCCGAGCCACCGTTTCCGGTAGAAACTGCGAAATGGAATGTGATTACATGCAATCCTTACACCTCGGCAGGAAAGTCGGCAGGATACTGGATATACACATCTGGGGTTTCATCGTCGCACAGTACCAGTACTGTAATCGCCTCATAATACCCATACACACTGCGGCAATACTCAAGCGGTCTCCAATCCACAATATAGTACTTGAATATCAGACAAGCTTGTCCTCTTATCATAATACGTCTCACAATTGTATGTCCCCTCAACTTTCGCTGTTATCATCCTGTCAAGCGCTTCGACGCGTTGCCTTTCTACTCTGATTTTGGTCTTACGTGTCTTGGGTGAAATGTGTGGATATTAAGGGAAGAGGTTTCTACCTTGCGCTGGACAAAGTCGGTTCTGCTTTGGCGCGGACCACCTATCTTGGCAGACAACATCTGCAGTTTATAGGCCAACCCGCAACATTACAGGTGTTTTTAGCACAGCGCGCAGGCCTTCCTGCGTGCTGGTCCTACCATGATCAATACAAGCCCGGCTAGGCGGCATTCATCCTCCAGGTATGCACCGCTTGACCATAGATGCTGCGATGGAGGTTTAAGGGCGGCAGGCTCGGCGTTTCAAAGTTATGGTTTGGAAACCTACCTTTCATTAGGCTGTGGACAACCAATAACCAGCTGCTGAACATTCCTAATGCTATTAAATGCACTTTCCCTAGATGAGGTGCTGCGATAAAGGGAGCAGTGCTTTCCATGGTTGTTAATCAGTCGATAAACACCCCGTAATGCTGGTCCGGCTGCTGCAAGATGTCAGCATCACTCTCAACAAAGGAAACAGTGCTGTCCGCGGTTGCTGCTCAGTTTCGACCCCGGTTTATTTTGGCCGCGGCAGACCCTGGGGAGCATGAGATGATACGCGGTCACAGGATTTATCGCATATTGGCTTGCGTGGTCTCGCCCCTTCATGCCCTTGTTAGCATTTGCAGTATAAAAGTGTTATTTCATTATTCAAGACATATGGCTCCCCTCCAGCTTTGCCTTGCGCGTTTCCTACTGTGCCCCCCCCCCTCAGAGGGACGCAGCGCAAATGGGAGGACGTAACAGAGTGGCCCTTCCAGTTCATCATCTTGCCTATCCTTGTGGCCTTTGCCTTTTGCCTGGTACTTTTCTTAGGTTCCAAGTAAGTCTGCGTGTCGGGGTGAAGGATGGGCGTGGAAATACCTGGTGCAATGGTGGTGCGGAGGGTCGGCGTCGGGTATTGTTGCGAAGGTTGGGCTAGCGGTATAATGGGTTGGAGTGTGGCGCGACGTCTATAAACAAGGACCTATGTTTCTGTCATGAAAGGTACATGCGGGTCGAAAGGGGCGAGGGTCCAAATCGCGGGTTACGCGGGACCATCGCAAGGCAGGCCCTGCAAAGTAAGGGAAAGCCCGTGATGAAGTTGGTGAGGTTCTTGCAGTCCCCAGCTGGGATTTCCCCCTGCCGCCCAATATCGCGACACCGCGACCCCCAACCTGCTCCTGACCTCTCGACTACCCCCAGGCACGGGACACGCCTGGCCGCCTTTCGTACTTGGTTCCCCACCAACTGTGCGTCCGGGAAGTGCACAAAGGCGATTGCAGTCGACAGTGAAGGGGGAATCGTTGCAGGTATTTCGGGCGCCGGCTCGGTGGCCGGCGGCGCCGCCGGCAGCTTTCATGGCGCGCTGAGCGGCATCTCAGGGGTAAGTTGAGGATGGGTAGGTTCGGTGGTTGGGTGGGTGGATGCGGGTGCCTGCGGGGTTTTAGGTCATGTGCCCGCACGTGCGTGCTGCTGCTGCCTCGGTACACGGGTGAGGCCTGTGCTCGCTGCGCTGGTTGCTGTCGAGTGCCAGGTGTGATTGAGAGGCGATGGGTCTCCATGTGCGGTGTGATGCAGGCGTATCTGGCTGTGCTGCGCTCGCCCCTTACTGCGCCCTGGCCTCCTCGCCACCCCGCCCCACCTCCCCGCTCACCTTCCCGCAGCTCCTCAGACTGGACACGTCGCGGGGGGGTGCCAGCGGCGCCATCGCCGTGTCCCTGGACGACACGGGGCCGGTGTCAATCGACCCATTAGACCAGCGCAAGGTACGGCACGCTAGCCGTACAACCCGCTACTAACGACCTGCACCCGGACTCCCAACGCCCGGGCCCTTGAACCGGTTCTGGATGCAAAGGCTATCCTGTGCCCGGGCCGGGTTACTGCGCTGCGTTTCCGGGTACACCCATCCCTGGCCGCAGGGGGTAGTGGGTGGCTAGGGGACCGACGCTGGGGGCCTGGCCCGTGCTGTCGAGGACGCGCACCGTGTTGGTACGGAAGTCGTACAGCTGGTGTCTATGATCGGAGTTTGCGCGGAGTTCCTGCATCCCCGTACGCATGCGGCGGTCAACGGCTCGGGGAGGTCAGGGGTATGCGAGTGATAGCGTTATTGCATGTGCATATTTGCTGCAGCTAGCATGTGTCCTCACCGGCGCTTCCTCGCTCACACGCTCGCTCGCTCGCTGTACTCCCCCCCCATTTGCTGCGACTTCGTAGTTCGACTTCAAGTACTGGATTGCGGAGGCGGAGAAGGTGGTGGGGGTGCAGTCGAGGGATTGTGAATCAAACTACGGCTGGCAGTACCTGGACCGCTGGCGGAAGAGCCGCCTGGACTGGTGCACTGCAGATGACCCAGCGGTGCTGGCGCCGTCGCCGCCCTTAGGAGGCGGCGAGAGCAAGGCGGCGGGGGCCGCTGCAGCTGGCCGCCGGCTCCTGGGGGCCACCAACGTCAGTGACAGCGACAGCAGTGGCGGCGGGGACGACTCCGCGCCAGCAGCCGGCGCGGAGTCCACCCCGGCAGCGTCAGAGGGATCGGCGGCGGCGGCGGGTGGCGCCACGTTCATTCCCTCGTCCATCTCGCTGTACCCTTTCCACGACAAAGACTCGTACCTAATGTTTGCGGAGAGCAGAAACACCGTCCTTGACACCAGGTACAGCGCGGAAGGACAGCGCGGAAGGGCAGCGCGGAAGGGCTGCGCGCAAGCGCGCAAGGTTGCTTGCATGAGCATGAGCATGAACAACGTTGCTGAATGGCGGCGCTGTACTTTTGTGTCGTGCTGTGGCCGGTGTGCGGTGATGGTGGCCACCGCGGCATACATGGCGGTGAGGGAAGGCGACAGACAAGGCGGGCAGCGTCAGGGGTCCGGAGCTTGCAGCGCTGCCGTGGCCGATCCCACCCACCGGCTCACCCACCTGCTGACCCACCGGCTCACCCACCTGCTCACCCACCTGCTCACCCACCTGCTCACCCACCTGCTCACCCACCATCTGCTCACCCACCTGCCCACCCACCATCTGCTCACTCACCTGCTCACCCACCTGCTCACCCACCTGCTCACCCACCCATGCTGCGCTGCCCCCGCAGGGACTTCTTGGGCTCCCTGGCACGGGAGGTGCCCGAGGCCCGCCGCGGGTCGTATCGCGCGGCCTGCCGGGTGGGTCACCAGGCCCCCGGCTCTGAGTACATGAACCTGGAGTCGGTGAAGCGGTGGACCGGAGATGCGCTGCAGGTGGGAAGCTGGGGCAGGTGGGGAACGGGAACCAACAACGCAGCCTGCAGTGGGCGGCCGGCCCTGCCCGCCGCTCAGGCGCCTGTGGCCGGGCGCTTGTGTTGTGTGCAGTGTGTGCATCCGAAAGAGGGCTACGCGTCCACGCCCCGTTCTCGTCGCACGGCGCTGCCACCAGCTGTCCGCTGCCACAACCTGTCCATCTGCCTTTCGTGCCCTCGGCTGCCCCGCGTCCGACTCACGGCGGCGGCCGGCTTGCCTCGCCTACCCCTGCGTGCACGACAGGCCCAGGAGTACGGCAATGTCTCGGCGGCGTGCGCCGTGAATGCTAGCAGCGGCGCGCAGCCCAAGCCGGGCGGGCCGGTGATGCAGCCCGTGCTGCTGCTGTCTCGCTGGGACTCAACCAACGCCTTCCGCACCGTTGAGGTGGGTTGGCGCCGTACTGGCTGTCCGCCTCCGTGGCCTCATGGGTTGGCGGCCCACCCATGGGTTGGCACCGGGGTTTGGCTCGTGGTGCTGACTTGTGTATTGGGCACCAAGCCGCCTGCATGTTCCGCCTAGTGGGTGTGGTGTTCCTGGCTGCCCGCCTGACCCACGTCACCCGCCTGCCGCTGCACGTCGCTTCGCGTGTCATCGTCCTACATCGCCTGCACAATAAACTCCCACAGGAGGCGGTGAACACATTCATCGCGCTGGCGGTGCTGGACGATCCGGAGATTGCGAAGAACGGCCTGCAGGTAAGGAAGGAGGCTCCAGGGAGGGCCTGGGAGTCGGCAGCTGAGGCGCACGGTGCGGCGTGGAGCTGCTTGTGTCGGCAGAGGGCACCCAGGCCGTTGGCAGTTAGTTGTGGGGTGGGTGGGCTCTCCCGGAGGGCGCCGCTCCTCTGTTTACCTTGTCATCACCTTCGCCGTCCATTTCCCCGACACACGTACCGCGCCCAGGTCGCCATCGCGGACGGCAAGTCGGAGGGTTTCTACCTGGACCTGTGGGCGAGCCTGTCCCGGCCGTACCCGCTCCGTATCCTCTCCCAGGCACCGTGGCCTCCGAACACGTGTCTCAAGTAAGGCTGTGGTGGTCCGCTCGGGGTTGGGAGGCGAGCTGCCAGTGGTCGGGGGTGGCATAGAAAACGGTTAGGATAGGACATGGATAGGAGTGGTCCCGGGGGGGGGCGGCGCACGGGTGCGGGGGCCGGCAGCGGTCGGGCGAAGGTGTTTGTTCGGGATGGGCGGGCCCGTGGCCGAGGAGGGGGAGTTTGTGGACACCGGGATGGCAGTGTGCAGGGAGGGCGGGGTGGCAGGAGAAGGCTGTGTATTGAATTTGATTTCCCGCGGCTGCCTCTTACATGCCCCTGAGCCCACGTGCCCCTCCCCCGCCTGCTCGGTGACTCTCAAGGCACGCGGTCCACAACACATACGAAGGCGCCTCCATCCTGACCTCCATGGGTGTGGCGAAGCGCACGACGTGCAGGTGCGGGCGCCAGGGGCTCGGGTTGCGCTGGTGGTGCTGCTGCTGCGCATGCGGTGGACCCATCTGCTTCAGCTGCACGTACATTAACCCCTGGCGGCGGAGCGTTGCCAGTCGACCAGGCACACGCGCATCTCGCCAACCCCTCCCCATTCGCACCACACGGCGTTACCACACACACATATCCCCCCACCAGGTTTTCCAGCATGCAAATTTAAACGTGTCACCCAAATGCTTTTTAGTTGTTTTACTTCCAGTGCTTACCCACGGGTTTCCCCTCACGCCTCCGCCTCCCCCCCACACACGGTTCGTTTTTCTGCCCTCCGTTTCCTACGTCATGTAAACGAGTCTTCTCGCTACTCCCCCCCCCCACGCACACGCGCAGGTCCTCTCTGGTGATTGCGACTGCTCTGTGGATGCGCCACATGCTGGGGCCGGCCGTGCTGTCGAACGTGCGTGGCGCCTACAGCTCGCAGATGCAGAACAAGGTCGTGACCCGCAAGGTGCGCTCCGCGCTCCGTTGCAACACGTGGCGAGGTGGAGAGGGTCCGGTGAATTGACACCTGAGGCGGCCACCTCATCGAACAAGCGGCACTCAGTCTTGCCTCGTCACTTGCGTCCCCCACCCCATTTGCCCGCATGAGGCCTCTCTTGTCCCGACGGCCCTCATTCAAACAGACAGCTCACGTTGCCTGCTGTTGCCTGCCCCACCTCACGTGATTTGACGCGCAGACCGTTGTGTGGATCAGCCGACGCAACTTCGAGGGGCTAGCCCAGGCAAACCTGACGCCGTGGCAGGACCAGCGGCGCTTTGAGAACGAAGGTAAAGCCGCGGGTCGATGGCTCCATCTGGGTCAGCATGGGTCCATTCATCCATCTGGGTCAAGATGGACATGGGTCCATGGGTCCATCCATCCATCTGGGTCAAGGTGGACATGTGGGTTCGAAAGGGTCGCGTTGATGAGGGGCTGCACCGGCGGCACCCAGCGCCGCAATTTTAGATGGGGTGAGGGTGGAAGCGTTGCTGTGCTGTGCCGCGAGCTGCGTGACACGTCACCTAGCAACATCGACATGACGGCCGTTTGCTGTCTACGTTGCAGGCGAGGTGGTTCTGGAGCTGCAGCGCGAGGTGTGGCGGTGGAACGATGACGCATGCCTGCGGAGCGGTCTGACGAAGTCGTTCGGGGCAGGAAGGCGCAGGCAGCTGCGGGGCCTATCGGCGCTGCTGCGCGGCAACGCTGGCAAGCAGGAGGTGCGCTCCGTCGACCTGGGGCTGCAGGCCGGTGCGAGAGGGTCTGCGGCAGGTGACTGGCAAGCCGCCGACGGGGGCAGTGACCTGTCTGGATCTGGATCTGATCAGGCGACCGCGAGGGGCGGCCGCCGCCTGCAGGCCGCTGCTCGCTGCCGCCAATCCAACGTGTTCTTCGACCTGCGCGTCGTCGAGCTGAACGACATACCGTTCTTCCCAGACCAAGTGCAGGTGGGTTGGGTCGGCTGGCTGTGCGCTGCTGAACATCATGGGGAGTGTGTCTGGCCTGGGCAGACCGGACCGGGTCGTAGCCACGAGGGTGCTGTGGCCATCCACCCTCCCAACCACTGCACCCACCCAACCATCACTCGGGTTGAGTGCCTTTTCACGTTGGGGTTACTTACCAACCCCCTGAGGCGTGCTTGGGGCCACCCACGCACCCATGGTATCGTACAGCCACACACAGCCACACATCCTAGAGTCTGAAGCCTTACCCTCACTCTGCTGTGCGTCCCTGCTGCCCGTGTCGTGGTGCTCTCCGACGTCAGATCCTGGGCCAAGCAACCATACTTGCAGGAGCCCACGGCACCGGCCTGGCCAACATGGTTTGGTTGCCCCCCGGCAAAGGCGGCGTGCTGGAGGTGAGGGATGTGGGGGACCTCTCGGGTCTGATTTGCACTTATGTGCACCTTGCATGCTGATAGGCGGTCCTTCCACGGCCCCGGCCTGAAGCGCGGCCCTCCTGTCCCCCTCCTTCCGCGCGCGCAGCTGCATCACAACTCGGCTGGAAACGACCACTACCACAACCAGGTGCGGTGAGGGACCTAGGCAGTCCGTTACAACTTACAAGGGTCATGTCTTGTGTAATGCAGCGACCCCCACTGGGCGTGAGGTACTCGGTCAAGCGTCAGCAGGTTGCGAGGAAAACCCACCAGGAGGTTGGGCTGTCCATTCGTCGATTCTCCCCACTGTGTCGTGCATGGGGTGACACTGCATGCGGGGGCACCGTTGGCTGGGAATCCATGCTAGCCGTGTATAAGTAAAAAGAGGAGAAGCGGAGAGGGTGTAGTAGCGATCGAGTAGCGATCGATCGAACCAGCGCGACCCCCCTCTGTTTTAAACGTTTTTTCGGACATCCACGGGTTTCCCTCGAACCCCCCTCGGGTCGCGCTGGTTCAAGACACCGTGTTGTCCACTCTCCACGCCGCGACTCCCGCACCCTCCCTCCCGGAACTGCTCCCCCCGGCACCTACGGGTTTCCCCTCACCACCCCGTGGCACTGCTGCCCCCAGGCGCACCTGCTCGGTCACAAGTACGTCAACGTGGAGAGCGATGGCGACCGGGTGGACCTGCCGGGTGCGGCGGAGGGCTTACGTAAGCTGCTGGACGAGCTGGGGACGTAGCAGCGGCACGTGGTCGTGTTTCGTGCATGTGCAGGGCGGGCGGGTTCAGGGTGGGAGGGTGTCCGCTGGGGGCGGCGCTGCGGCTGTCCCAGCGGTCTTGTGCTGAGGAGAGGAGGTCACTGCTGAAGAGTCGGCGGCGGATTCGACCGCGGTGGGAACTGCTGTTGCGGAAGGTGCCTGAGTGGGGTGAGATGGGAGGAGGGCTCAATGCGAGTCGACTAAATGTTCACGGCGACGCCGTCAGAGGGGTGAGGTTTGGCGAGGGAGGGGGCGCGCGACAGCTGAGGGCATAGAAGGACGGTATCGTGGGTTCTGCAGCGCGCATCACTACTGTTGCGGCGACTCCTTGTGTCGCGAACGGAATAATTTGTGGGCACGAACTGGGCGACGCAACTTGCCGTGTGGCTTCGCGGGCGCCTGATTGACGGATCGTACAGAGGGATAGGCCAAAGGGGACTGTGGTGAGAGCGTCGGAACCGGTGTTGCCCAGGAAGTGGCTTCGCAGCTGCCATTGATCACGCGCATCCTTTGTTGGAAATCCAGGGCCCCGCGGACGGGAGTTTGGTGTCAATAAGTGTGGGTTTGACCGTTAGGCGCCGAGTTGCGTGCAACCAGCGATAGCCAGTAACAGCCACCTGGCTGGGGGTTCGTGCCTGCCTGCCGAACGTTGTTCGATCAGGCCTTTCATTTAATGGATTGCTATTTACTGAGATCGTAATACATGCCAAGTCCAAGAGGAGGTGAGCGATATCCTGCCCTAATAGAATCTGGAAAGGCGATCATACTCCAATGCTTCTCTCTACCTAATGATGTGCAACCGAAGTTAGCGCTTGGCCTGTGCGGCCTACTGAAAGGTGGTATTGGGTGTGCCCTAATTGGTACCTGGAGGAGTACTGCTGGTGATATTGTTGGCAGAGGCATGGCAGGGTGCCCCTTGTAAATCATCAAGGCGACAAGATCACTGTCAGTACCGCCAACCGACAAACATGAAGCGAACGAAGACCGGACGTGGATGTGACACGTCCTATAAACACCGCAGTCACTGACACCCTGGCCCCACAGCAAAGCGGAGCAGAGGAGCCTTTGATGTACGCAACTACGGCTACCTGCCGAGGGCAAGGGACATCCATGCTTCATCTCTTACTCTGTGGCGCGACTCACAAGGTGGCTACGGCAACCCGTAATAGGGTTCTGGGGTTGCGAGCAGGAGTGGCACCCTGGCCCCAGAACTGCTCAGGACAGGTCATTGGTAGGATGGTTACAGTGTGTACACAGAGCGATGGCACATTGGTGATCAGCGACCAAGTACATGATGAAACTTGGTATTGACCCGTTCTCTCCCCTTGCAGGCGAGGAGTAATTGGGGCAAGCCCTTCGACGTGAAGACAGGATGGCAATAACCATTAAGCCCTACAGCGTCAGCACCGAGGTTTATCTGCATTTCGGACCTAGCAAAATAATTACAGGACGATCGGTACATGCAGTCACAAAACGCGCCGAGGGTCCCGACTCGCGACTCCCGAGGCCATGCATGACGAATGTGTACGGCATGGGGGGAGTTATGGAATAGGGGGATACCCAACGCTAAGAACTGAGGATACACGTTTCGTAAGCTGCACAACCAGTGAACTGCCTTCAGTTTCGCGCGACAACAGGATGTAACAAGCTGTCAGGTTTTCCCCCCGTGCGGTTGTTTAAAATTAGGCCACAGCATGGTTCGCCATCCAAGCGAAGCTGTGCAATCATGAGCTAGCCTCAAAGCATCAGCTTGCAACCAAACGATTATAATGTACCGCTATTCAGTGTGCAAGATACGTATCTGTCGAGGCTGGCACGTCGTCTGCGCAGGAATTTTTTGGGGGATGAAGCATGTAAAATATAGTGCAAAACGATAACACTTTTTCCGAGGAAGCGACAATGACATCGGATGCAGGTGGCGGAGCGGCCGACGCTGCCGCCCCGCCAGGTTCCAACGCTGCCGCATCAGGGCGAACTGCAGGAGAATCGCAGCAAGAGCCCGCAGCGCCCTTCCGCGCTGCCGCGCTGCCGCTGCCAGGCCGAATCGCCGTGCGTATCCGATGGGACTTGCTTAAGAGCCGAGGCTGCAGCAGGCTAAGCAGCGGGCTGCGCGATCAGCTCAACGCTTCCCGCCGTGGGCCGGCGCCGCTCACCGACATCGAGTTGACCAGCATGACTCAGCTCCCCGCGCACATGCTGCCGCTGCTGCTGCAACGACGTCCTCAGCTGCCAAGAAATAATGTCGCACAAGGCGACGGCAGTGGCACCACCGACGTGTGGCGCCTGGTCCAACATCCTGGTGGGGCATCACCTCCTTGCCCGCAGCCGGCGGCAGCCACGGGCTGTGCAGACCTAGAGCAGGAATGCGCCGGCGCTGGCCCTTGGCCGGGGCTACGACGGGGTAGGGGCAGCCCCAATGGGGGGAGAGCGGGAGCTGCTATGATCCAGTCTGGACTTCCAAAGGGCCGGGACCAAGCGCTAGCCCCGTTCGACACAGCGTCGGCGGCAACAGCAGCAGCAGCTGCAAGGAGGCGATCAGCGGCGACAGTAGCAGCAGCGGAAGGACGGCGGGTGATGACAACTGCATCGACGGTAGCAGCGGCGGTGGCAGAACGGCGGGGGACAGCGGCGGCGCTGTGCTCCAGGGCGGTGACGTCACCTTCGACGAGGCTGCACTCGGGACGAGGCCGCTGGACCACAGCTGGCGGGTTTCCTCGGACGCATCACGCAGCTTGCCCGCCAGCTACGGTGTCAACAGCACCGGCGCCCAATTCAGTTCCCTTTGCAGCCCTTGGCGGCTTACCGGTTCGTCGCAGTAACAACGCGGTTAACGGAGCCAAGCCGTGGACCAGCCGAGCGGGCGTCGTGATGGCGGCCAGTACCCAGCGCTTGGGGCCTCTTAACGGCCAAGCAGAGGGCGGCGCTGCTCCCAGCACCTCTTCAGCCGGCCGCGGCACCGCCCGCTTCCTCGGCTCACCGGATCTGGAATTGGACCCGGGCGCACTGCCTGACGCTCGGGAAGCACAGCAGCAAGCTCTTGTCCGTGGCGAACGCATCGGCGGCGGCAGCCCTCACAGCGCTTCAGCCGGCGGCGGCTGCCCCCGCAACGAGGCAGCTGCTGCTGCTGCGGCCGCCTCCCCCGCCGCCCTCGCCGGTCCCTTGCCGCCGGCCCACGCCCTGACCGATACGGCCGGGGACTATGAAGTCGGGATCCTGCCACGGCCATTTGTGACGCGGGTCTTCGTCTCGGCCGCCATGCGGCGCCAGGGCCTCCTGCGGCTACAAGGCACCTTCGGCACAGATACCGGCCTGGCGTCGGCGCTGTCACTGGGCGGCCCGCCCCTGGAGCTGACACTGCGTGACGGCGCCAGCGGCTCACTGATGACCGCGCTCGTCCTGGTCTGCGGCCCTGTTGGGACCAGCCTCGCCGCCGCCGCCACCGCCAGTAAGGAGGAGCCGTCTTCTCCCGACCTTACGGTTTCGAACCCTAGTGACGTCGGAGGCGGGACCCGCGCAGTGGCCGGCTGTGGCCCTCAACCCGTTGTGTGCCGAATGCGGGGGCTGCTGGAGTGGATGCAGCTCCGTGGTGTTGTGGAGGGCTCCCGGGTGATGGTCCGCTTCGCTCCGCCGGCCAGCTTTTCCCTGGACGTGGAAGCAGGGCCGGACGGGTCCGAGGCGCAGGCGGTGGCGCCCAACCAGGCTGCCGGCTGCGCTCCGGAACCAGCTGCCGGCTGCGCTCCGGAACCAGCTGCCGGCGACCTGGACACGTGGCACCGCGCGAGCCCCATCCGCGCGTCGTGCGCCGCGCCGCACCCTCCACAGGTACACCCACAGGCGCCACACCGCTCGCAGGAACCTGTCGCAGCTTGGGGTGGCTTGGAGGCAGCGCCCTGCGGCACCGGGGGGCGCTCTGGCGCCAGCACCTTGTCCAGCGGCGCAGTTGCTCAGCTGCAAGGACGCAGCACGCCTCCGCACGAGGCCTCAGAGGCGGCAGCAGCGGCCGACCCATATGACGCCGCTAGTGGGTTTGGAACGAGCTCGGGGCCGGGGTCCAGCCCGCCGCTGCAACTGGAGGAGCAGGAGCGGCAGGAAGGTGGCGGCGGTGGCTGCGAACCGTCTGGCGCGAAAGTTGCGGCCGCAAGGGGGCCCAGCGGCGGGCAACGGACGTGTCAGCCGCCGCTGAACCTGCGCTCGCGCATCAAGGCGCAGTTAAGGGGGCCCGCGGCAGCGGCTGCTGTAAGAGGGAAACGGCAGCTCGCTGCTGCGGTGGATGGTGCTGCTGCTGCTGCTGCACCGCAGACGCAGGCGCCCGCTCCGCAAGGCCCCGCTGCGCCCTCCCTCGCAGCACCCACGGCGGCCCTCCATCCCGCGCCAACCCCACCGCGCGCCCGCTACCCCACGCATCATCCGCACACCTGGGGACGACCCGGCCAGCCCTTTCACTCCGCACCGCACCAAGCGGCCAAGAGTTTAGCTCGAGCACCAGGCAACAGCCCGCTACCGCCCAGCGCGCCTTCCTCCTCCCCTGGTTCCACTGCTGCGCCCGGACCAGCCGACCCGGTCCCCGCCTTCGACGCCTGGGGCTGCGGCGCCCGCCACTTCCCGGCGCGCCTCTGCAGCGGCGGCTACCTACGTCTCAAGGCGGACGCCAGGGACGCAATCTTGCGCGACCTCTCGCCCATGGTTACCAGCACTGCCGCCGCCGCCGCCGCGGGCCCCGAGCGGCCACTGGACCTGCTCGCAGTGGAGCAGCGGCGGGGCGGCCGGGCGGCGCGCTACGAGCGCCCTGTGCTGCAGTTGATCGTGGGCGCCCGGATGATCGTCACCAAGGCCGGCGCGGACCTGGCCGGCGTGGAGCCGCTGGTGCGCAGCTGGCGCCTGCGGGTGGGGGCCTCCCTGGACCTCGTCCGGCGGCCCAACGGGCGCCTGGTGCTGTTGCCGCCGCCGCGGCCCTCCCGCACGCGACCTGGCGGACCTGGGTCAGCCGTGCAGGGCCAGCAGCAGCAACAACTCGTGAGTGCAGCCGGACCAGCCGCCGGCGACGCGAGCGCCGGGGGCCTGATGGCGCCAGCGCCAGCCCTGCCTGGAGCAAACCCGCACATTGCTGCACCGGCTGGTGATCAAGGTAGCTCGGGCGGCCGCGGCGGAACGGGTGGCCTCTGCGCAGCCAGCGATCGCCCTCCGGCCCAGCTTCCTCAAGTACGTCATGCCTCTGGGCTGGGCGAAAACGCGGACGCCGAACCGGCGATGCCGCCGCCGCCAGCAGCAGCAGCGGCGGCCTTTTCCGGAATCCATGTACTCCCGGAGGCGTGGTGCCGGCGCAACGGCCGGCTGCTGCAGCTGCCCCCGGCCGCCATCGCCTGGTACTTCCCCCACCTTGCGGCCCTGAAGCACATTGACACCCAGCCGGTGGACGGCCTGTGGGCGGCGGCAGGCTGCTGCTCCTCCGTCGGCGGCGACGACGCCTCCAATCAGGCCGACGGCGACACTCGTGCCGAACAGCTGATCGCCCTGCGCGGCGTGACCCTCAACAGGCCCAGGGGCTCCCACTACTCCATGCTGAACGGGCTGCAGGAGGTGCTGACCAGATGGGGGGTGGCCAACGGCGACTTGGTGCAGCTGCAGCGTAGGCCGTGTGGGGAGGGTGTTGGTGGTGCTCATGACCGGCTCGTGCTAGCGCCGATGTCACGGCCGCCCGGCGTAGTCGGTGCCCTGTCCAGGGAGGGCCCTTACGGCGGCGGCGGCAGTGGTGATGGCGCCTTAATGCCGGCGGGAGGCACGGCCCGGACGTCACGGAGCGATGCGAAGAGGAAGCTGGGCGGTGCGCAGGAGGACGGGGATGAGCAGGAAGACGTGGGCGAGCTTTTTGCTGGCGAGGTCGTGGACAGACCTGCGAAGAAGGCCCGGTGGCGGCGGCGGTCTGGAGAAGCGGCAGCAGAGCCTGATGGTCAGGCGGGCGCCCTCCCTGCTGCCGGCCCCCATCACGGCAGCGAGCACCAGGCCTCTGCAGGTACGTGCACGCGCCACGGTGTTGACCTGCCTGGGGCCCCGCTCAGGATGCTGATGTGGGTATTGAGAGGGGAGGGCCTCACCGGCTCGGGCTGCAAGAGCTTGGCATTCGAGTGCGCGCAGACAACGTAGCGGCCAGGGCGCCCACGGTTATCGCCCGAGTGAGTAATTGGGGTGTATACGTACTGGTGCCGCTGCATTGAACCGTTGGCAGGTGAGGCCGCCTGCGGAAGGCACCCATCGCGACGAGCCGGAGGCGACGCGGAGGGGCCAGCGCCGGAGAGCCCCTCATGTGGCTTGCAGCTGCAGCGAGGGACGGTCCCGGGGATTGACTGCGGCGCAGCGGTGGTGGCGGAGGCGGCGCTCCGCGCCAAGGCGACGGAGCCGGCCGCCACAGCGCGTGGTGGTGGGAGCAAGTCGAAAGCGCGAGGAGCACGGGGCCAAGGAGTGAAGGCCCGGGACCTGCCGGAAGGCCACAGGTGGGCTCGTCCGTCGTGATTCTGGGGACTTGGGCGAGGAGCCTGTGGCGGAGCGGCGTGTGATGTGGGTCGCGTCGACAACGGCTGACACAAAAGGGCCGGGTGATGTGGGTCGGATCTCTACGTCCGTACGATGGCGGCGTGAGGCCTGATGGGGGCTCGCGCCACGTCACGCCGCCGCCACCCCCCACCGCATCCTCTCTCTCTCTCGCGCGCGCGCGCGCCCATCCAGGTGGCGCAAGTACGGCGAGAAGGACGTCCATGGCAGGCTGCGAGGGTACTTCCGCTGCGCGCTGCTGGGTTGCGGACTACGTCTTCAGGCCCAGTGGTGCGCGGGGGAGGACGGAGTGGCCCTGCAGTACTGGTGTCGGAGCGAACACAGCCATCCGCCACGGCTGGCCGGCCCTGGCAGCTGCAGAGGCCTGGCAGCTCAGCAGGAGCAGCAGCTGCTGCTAAATGAGGAGCAGGACGCATGCAGGGGTGAGCGTGGGCCGGCGGGAAGGGCTGGACAGACGGCGGGGACCCTGCAGGCACTGAGGGTGGGGGGCCGATGGCCGTATTGGCCTGAACCGGTAATTGGGGCTGAGGTTAGGGACTAACGGTGGTTAGGCGGGCGCAGCAGCAGGAGCGGTGCGGTGTACTCCAAGAGGTGGCGCCAAGAAACCGACAAGGGTCGGCGTGTGGCCGCCACCTGGTCAGATGAGCTTCGTGTTGCAGGTCGCGATGCCTACCGTATCATTACTTCCAAGACATAAGAGACAGCTGCACGCGAATGCCTGCTTGCAGGCAGCTATGAGGACGCGGACCTCGCTGGGGATGCTCCACACAACCTGGGCGACGACCCAGGCGATGAGATGCAGCCGGTGGAGGCGCTCTTCCGAGTGTGGGATTGGCCCGACGCTGCTGCCGTGGCGGAGGCCGAGGAGCTCCCCAGCGCTGACGTGGATGACCAGGGGCTCGGACCGGCGGCGCGCGTCCAGGTTGCGGCGGGGAGACGCGAAACGTAGGAATGGGACGAGTCGGGGAGCGAAGCGATAGCGATACCACGGGTGTTGCGGTCCAATGGCGAGACCAGGGCGTTGGGGTGCAGCCTTCCTAAGTGATCCTCCCTTGCTGGTGGTAGCTGCTCCCTTGCTGGTGCGCTACTGTTCATGACGGTTAGTACTGGTGCGGGGGTGGCAAATGGCCGAGGGGTTAACTGTCACCACGGAGACCGTACATGTTTGGTGCGATGGTGTACGGCAGTCACACAGTTAGACTTCCACCCCGGAGGCAACAGCACACCCGCTTTGGGTTGTGTTTAGGCACATGACAGCATTTAAACTGGCATTTTAGTATTTTTTTTCACGTGTCTTAGCTCTCTTTGCCGCACTCCACCGCTGACGAGTCCGGTGGGGAGTACTAGACGGTCCATGTGATCTTAGCCCTTCGGCACAAACGGCGTGGGTGACTAGATGGGCAGACAGAAGACGTAATATTTATACCTGTGAGAGCTCTCTGTTTATGGGCGGACAACGAGCGCACAAGGTTAGGAATGTGCGCTAGAGGAGTACGGAAGATGACATAAAGAAGAAATTTGCAGTTTTTGTCGGTTGCGGTTACTCGTAGGCCTTGGATCCTTGATGCGAGCATCATGCCTTGAAGGTTACCTTCTTATACCCCGCCTGGACCTGGTTGCATCAGGCTTGCATGGGTGTTATCTCTGTGCTCGCTTTGGTGTGCAAGTGCCAACCGGTCGTTGGATCGGCGGCGCCATGCGAACTGGCACCGGACTGGCTGAACACACCGAAAACACTGCGAGCAGCGCTCTACAACATGTGAGGCGGGGAAGCCGGGACGACCAGCAGCACCTGTGCCGCTCGGGTAGTTGTATCCCGTGTCAGTACCTTTAACACGCGCGCCTTGGCGTCTAGCGGTTCCCACCCTACCTATCTTTCAGTCACTTCCGCCTTCACTGCACCCTTAGCAAATCTCCTCAGACCCATCGCTGCGAACCTCCATTTTCTCGCGGCGCATCTTTACCAACAGAGGATGCCAATCCCTCCCCCCTCCATTCCATATTTCCATTGCATGCACAGGACGCTCTCACCACCACCCCCATGCTCTCGACGCTTTCCACGACGGCCACGCATGGCTAGGCCGCCGGGCTCGCCTCCACATGGCAAAACCACCCTCCCCAGCTAAACGGTTTTCCTCGCATCCACGGGTCCTCCTCGCAACCCTCCCCAGCTCACGACGGCGGGAGTTGCGGCGTCTGCATCTTCATGACCCGCATGTCTTCAGCGAAGAACGTCGCGATGTCTGTGACGCAGTCGACACCGCAGCTGCGGTAGCGCACCGCATGCCGGTCTGAAGACACCAGCGCCGCCGCGTCCTCGCGCCACATGCCGCCGCCCTCGCTGGCGTTCGTCCGCGCCGCTTGGACGTGCACGCCCTGCTTCATCCAGCGAATCTTGCCCCCGCGGATCTCAGGCAGAGACTGGCCGCGACGGCGGTTCAGGATCTCAAGCAGCGCCGCGAAATCCTGATGCAGGTGCTCGTACCTGCGGCGACGGCATGTTGCATTCAACGCGACGTCCTATTGGCGTCACATGGCGCCCAGCCAATCCAAGCCAAGCCAAGAAACACATGGACCCAGCCAGTTCCGCTGTCTCGGTTTATCTTAGCCCTCACCGGATGAGGTAGTCCACCGACAGGCCTTGACCGCTAGCGTCCGTCATGCAGTGGTGGGCGGGCTCCACATGGTAGAAGTCGTACGCCCAGGAATCGTCGCCACGGAAGGAACCCTGGTGGCAGCGCAGGCGAGGGGGCGGAAGAGGAGGGAGGCGGAAAGGAGGGGAAAAGGTGTGCGGCTTGGGTTGGGTTGAGGGTGGCGAGGGAGAGGTGCGGCGTGGCTTCAGGGCGGCGTGGAGCAGAGGCGCGGTGCGGGGCGGTACGGGGGCAGAACAACTGTCGAGGCCCTGCGCCTTCAGCCAGCGTTCATTACCCGGGCGCAGCCCCACCGTGACTTGTCCGCCCTCCTCCCTGTCACCCCGGGGAACACGCACCTGCGCTCCGCAGCGAAAGAGGTTCGCCATCTTGCCCATAAGGTAGGGGTCGGTGCAGAACTGGTTGAAGGGCACTGCCCCACACACCCCCGTCTTGACAGGCCACCTGGCGGAGTCAGCAAGGGAGGTATGAGAGCACCCGTCAGCTCCCGTGAGTCAGCAGTGGGGGAGGGTGGAGGTGGTGCCAGGGAGTGACAGGCGGAGACAGCACCAAGGGGTGCTGTCTCCGCCGCCGCTGACATCACCGCCGCCTCGGCCATCACCGCGGTCGCCACCACCGCACCTGTCCTGCGTGTAATCGAAGCCACTGGCCGCACGCGCCCAGGGGTTTCGCGTGGATGAAACCACGTAGTACGTCCGCCACATGTCGTCATGCGTAAGGCCCAGCGGCACCAGCTCCTTGCTGTCAAATGGCCGCATGCAGAGGAGCTTACTCTGCGACTTGCAAGCCACCTTGAAGGTGTCTAAGACCGTTGTGGATGCGGCTTTGCGGTTGCGTATAAAGATCAGCTTGTAGTTGTGGTTGACGAAGACGCCGCACTTGTACGACATTGGCGGGGGGCCGGGCACGACCTCTTTGTACACCACCGTGCGCAGAAGCCATTCGCGGAAGGCGGTGTGGTTGAAGAGCTGGTCGTCGTACCGCTCGGCCGGCATGGGCCCCGTCTTTGTCACCTCGCCGTACACGCTGCTCGGCACGGTGACGAGTTTGCTGTAGTAGTCGGGCGCGGCGCCAGACAGCGCTGCCGACGACAACGAGGAGGAGCGCTGCGCCGCGGCATGGGCTGCGAGGAGACAAACGGCGACGGAGCAGAGCGCCGCCCATGCGGCGCTGCCACGGGGAGGGATGCAGGCTGGCAAAGTGGCCGCAGTCCGCGGATGCACGCCTGGTTGACGTGCCCGAAGCGAGCCGTGCCGTTCAGGGCGTCCTGTGGCGGGGCTTTCCGATATGGCCATGCGCCAGTCCAAGCGGCAGCCCAGGAGGTTGAGGCAATGGGTTCTGGCGTCGGCGCTTCGACTTGCGCTCAGGCTGTCGCACGCTCGTGTGATGTCAGCTATTACATTAGCAGGCTCCCTGTGCCTGTGAATTTACGTGGATGCGTGGTTGGGGCGTCTCTTGATGACAACGGAAAGCCGAGGGAAGTTGCACGACGAGCCCAGCGCGGACCTAATAAAAGCTATAAAAGAGTATTCTCAAATAGAGGTACGTTGATCAATTGTTGTTTGCTATGAGCGATTAGGGTGCACGTTTCGCCACCTGACAGGTAGCGCGCATGTTCAAACGCAACCAGTCTACCGTTGTTTTACGCGAATAATTCACTAGTTGATCACGGCAAGTACAAACCAGTTTAGTAATCGTCGGATCCGACCTCTGCACATATACTTGCCCACATACACAAGATGTACGACGGCGGTACCCGTCTGGCGAAGACCCTGCGCTCGCTGCCCATGTACCTGGTCATACCTTTGAGCACAACGAATGAACATCGGCGAGTTTTTGCGGGAAAGAGGCATGTCTACATGTGCAGGCGGGGGCTCGGGACGCAAACGTTGCTGAGGGGCTGTCCAGGGGGCGACGTAGGCAAGGCTCTGGGAGTAACCATCGGGGACAAGGGTTCGCAAATTGGGTGGGCGCTTGGCAGCCTACATCCCATTCCAGGATGGCGCGTTATGGCAGCGGAGGAGTGCAGCCATGTGCAGCGGGAGCACAAGGGTTCGTGCGAGGTTTTTAGGACGGGATACCTTATTAGAGCACATAGGACAGTGGGAGAATTACTTCCACAGCAGCCGAAGACTCATGCGACAGTGCCAACGGCAACAACACGAAAACCTCCTTATTTCAGCATTTGGTGCATTCCCGCTCCCTCCGACAGTGGAAGGTGATGCACGCGTGCGCCGTGGCTGGTGGCATTTCCTCGACCACCCTTTGGGTGTTCACGCAAGCCATGGGGGCATCGGAAGGTGTGAAACTGAAAAATATGGCAGCTGCATGATCCGTATTGGCAGCATGTGGTGCTGTGAAGCCGTCCAGTGCTAGGACTAACGGCCCAGCCACCATGCAACTGCTTTCGAGGCCAGGCGATGCGACACAGCGAACATGCCATTAAATAACCGGGTAGCGCTGCCAGCGGGCCGGTTAAGTGAGTAATGTACAGCGCCGCGACAAAGGCCCTGGCCCCCGCGGTACCATATATGCACGGAGGCTCCAGCGCCCTGCGCAGCTAACGTAGCCCCCATGCAGGAGGGGCTCTTCGCTCCCAGTATGCATCATCACAGCCCGCACTGCGCGGATGCCGGGTATCAAACTCAGACCCATCCGGCCAAAACGCAATACACGACGGCCCGCACCCGAACATCCACCCACAGAGCGGGCTGCCAACAAACGCTCCGCGCGGGAATATCCCCCGAACCACCATACGCCTGACAAGGTGGAGCAGCGCCCAGCAGGGCCCCTGCTGGCTTTGCGTCCGCCTTCAGAACCCCGGTTGCGCCGAAACCAGGCAAGCTGGGCATCGCGAGTAACTGGGCGCAGAGAGGCGCAGTACTAATGCCCGCAAACGTTGACAAACGTCCGATACAGGTTCGTAATAGCATACAGTGAATCCGGCTCAGTACGGCGGCACCTCGCGCTCTTATGAGCAGAGGAGGCCCGACGTCCCGCAGCCGACCAGTCGTAATCAAAACACCTTACTAGCATAATGTCCTATGCGAAACCGCCATGCAACAACCGTCCGTATCATGCATCCACATCCATCAGGCGCCAGACCTCTCCGAAACATCAACAAATCAACTCGTTGGCAGCCCTTCCAGGGCGCTTATAAACCTTCGCGTCATCAGGTTTCGGGTCTACTTGTGACGAGCGGAAGTCCGCGGTCGCAGACGGAAGTCAAGGAAGTCGAAATAAAGATAGAATAATCACGAGCGGCAGCTGTTAGGCCGGCGGCGCGTCGTCTGAGTGCCCCACGCCACACGACGGCTGCAATAATCCCTCAGAAACACGCCACATGAGGGAGGCGCAAAAAATGCAGCCAGCAATACGCCAACCGGAGACACACCGGGGAGCCTGGTGCCGGGGTAAAGTAGCCCCTCCCAGCGGGTGTACCGGACAGCGCCCTGCCGGCCCCCTGACTGCAGCGGAACAGCTACTCAAGAGCCCTAGGCCCCATGCGGTGTCGGGTGCCCAAATGGAGGTCACCCGCCGCCGGCAGTGTCTGGTCCATGGCGGCGCTGCTCCTGGAGTCCGCCGCCACCTCTCTACCGTATACTATCCCCCAAAACCACACACTGCGCGACACGCTCACTCACTTCCCACCAGCATGCAAAAGACATGCAGAAACATCGTACTGCGCGGTACACAGCACGCTGCACCAAGCTGCTCTCCACTATCTGCACCAACCCTGCGTATCATCGCCCGCAACGTCCACAGCTCAGCGAGAGCAACGGCATGTTTCCTGGACGCGCCAGAGTCCCGCTGGGCCCCGCCGTGGCCAAATGGATTCCTGTCCCGACACCTGTTTAGCGGGCACCTCGGGGACAGCCCCGCCGCCTTCGGACATGTAAGCCGCTCTAACTCCAACAAGCGATGGCTCCGCAGGTCCAAACAAACCTGCCACACAAACTGCGTTCGCCGTCCCATGACGTGCGTTGCCGCCGCGACTTGCCAACGCTCGACGTGCGACCCGGTGCGGTGACGCGCCTGCTGCCGACACACACCGCGTGCCCTCCATGTGGTTGCCCCAGGTCCAGCAGTGGGTTTCGGGAGCTTCTCAGGCTTGCACCCGCAAAGCCTTCGACACGCGCCGCTTCCCTCGGACGTGTACAAACAGACGGGCACCCCGATACGACGAATAGGGGAAAGACGCGCACGAGACGCATTATTAGGAGCCATCTCTCGCATCAGATCATCACGACACCCTTCCCCGCATGTTACCTGAAGCTACCTAGTTGGATTATCAATGGAGGCCAGTAGGAGGAGTCGAGGTGTGTGTAAAAGAATCTCGCGCATCAACAACCACAAAACGAACAGGTACGACATCAAAGCCAAGGCCACAAGGAAACACGCATACCAACTTCAATGCAACCCTAGACACCCGCCCAGCCTCGTAGCACCCTCGCCGCCACTTGCGTTGCTACCGCACCGCAACAGCACCCCACACGCACAGCTCACATTGAGTAGGTAACATACTGAAGCACCACCGCATACACGTACAGCAGCTACCGCGCACAAACTACACGTTACACCGTTCGGAAACACGCCCACCTGCTCCCATGCGCACAACACAACTGGCCGTCAACAGCGGCAAGAGCCTTGGGAGCTGCCACTCACACATTCTTTGCGGTAATCTCGGCAACCCAGATGGACGGGGGAATACCGAAGTCCGGGGACGTGCCGTCTCTCGTCGCGTCCGCTGCGGTCTAGAGGCGCCAGCGGCCGAGTGCCCGGAGAGCGTGTGTGGACGGCACGCGGCACTAACCTACTGACACACAGATATCTTGAAGTCCATTTCCGCGCACCTTTGTCTCCGCGGCCAAATGCTAGCCTACTGCTCCCTGATATCCTCTGACCCACATCGACCCAGATGGAGGGACGTAGGCCCCCAGGCGCCCGCCATCTGACTAAGCTCCGCGGGGCCCCGTACGCCCTGGTTCTCGGGGGATCGCTTGTAGCCCCTAGTCCCAGTCGTACAACGTGACCACCACCGTAATGTCGTCCATCGACCCGCGGTCCCGTGCCAGCTTGACTAGCTCCTGGGCCGCGGCCTTGGCGGCAGCGGCATGTTGGTTGTTGAAGGAGGTCATGCCGGCGAACTGCACACGGTGGGAAGCGAAGGGCGACAAATGGGGTCGTAGCGGCGGTGAGTGTAGGGACACGGGAATTCGGCGGACCAGGGCCCAGGAGGAGGAGCGGGGAGGCATCCCTCAAAGGAGCTGCCTGTTCGTCCGCGGGCAGGACGGCAGCGGCAAACACGTATTCTGGTATGAAAACCAATACTTTGCCACTCTGCGGCCCCGATCCGCAGCCTCACCTTGTCAACGACTTCAGACACCAGGTCCACCGCCTCCTGGTCGGCAACCTCCCCCCACAGCCCGTCACTGGCGTGTATGGCGAAGCTGTCGCGGTTCGGGGCCAGCACCAGCGCCGCCACATCTGGCTCCGAGGAGATGAGCGAGCTGGCCTTGAAGTCTCGGTCGCCCAGGCCCCTGCAAGGGGGACGGGATGCGGTGGGCAGCCAAGCACAGGTGGGTGCGGCAGCGACTCGACATCTTGCCAGCTAAGGACTGCCCGGTCGTCACATCCCCCTAAACCCACTAACATGGTTGTCGCGACGAACCATCTCTTACCTGGACACGGAGCAGACCTTGGCCGTGCGTCCATCCGGCAGCGGCAGCACCACCCGCCATGTACCCCTCACGTCGGCCACCCGGCCGCCGGCCGCCTCTATGCGCGCTCGCTCCTCCGGCAGCTCCGGCTTGTGGTCACGTGAGAGGCGCACCGCCCGCCCGCCCCGGCACAGCACCGCGCGGCAGTCACCAGCGTTGGCGGTGTAGAGCTTCGGGCCGACCTGCACGCTTACGAGTGCGGTGGTGCCGTCGAGCTGCGAGGGGAGGGTGGAAGGATCACGGTCGAGCGTGCGGTCAAAGCAAGAACAAGCTTTGGGACGGGGACTGCCTCCGCACATTAGACCTTGACCACCGCTTGCGCAGCCAGCCCACAACTGCCCAATCACGCGAATCTCCTTCTCGTCCCAACTACTTCGCAACAAGCCCCATTTCCCCTCCAGCCAGCCAGCATTCCATCCGCGCGCCGTCCTCACCGGTAGCCCTTTCGCCTCCCCCTCCATGCAGATGCGGGCATCCAACTCCGCGAACGAGCGCCGGAATGTCGCAGTCACCGCCTCCAGCACCTCGGGGCTCACGCCGGGCTGCTCCATATTGCGAGCTGAGGAGTTGGGTTTCAGGTTTACAGGCAATTAGACGCAGGTAGCCGCCAAGCGTGACCAGGCCCGCAACCCTCCTCCCACTCCATCCCAAACCAGAGACATCATAGAAGCAGCGGCACACACCTCCCTTTGGAGGTGCTGAGGCCCTGCGTCTGCCCCATCAGACTGCCGCCTGGTTTCCAGCCCTGCACTGCCCCGTGTGGTGCCCCGCCCTAGCCAACTTTGTGCTATCCCAGTGAGAACAACTCCAAGCTCGCCCCTCTCCATTATGTCCGCCCAAATCGCCGTGCACTGCACCATACGAACACCCATGTATGCACCAACCCTGCCTCACCCCCGCCGGCACGCCTTCCTTCCATGTTCCCCCCCGTCCCGTTACCCAATGCCAACCCACCGAAGCAGTCTAGCAGCGCCTGATCCGAAGCTACCGCCGCCAGCACGCTCTCCTGCGCGGTCCGAGCCGCATGGTCGCCGGCGCCGTGGCCGTCGAACACGGCAGTGAGGCAGAACGGCGCCCCGCCGTGGTGCGCGAAGACGGGGCCCCGGGTGGCCCTCCATGAGGGTGGGCTCAGCGACCACAGCGCCCCGAGGGCGTCGCTCACCGCAACAAAGTAGTCCTGCATGGTGGGCTTCATGGGACCCTTGGACTGCGGGTGGAGAGGCGCAGGAGGGGGGAGGGAATAGGGGAGTTGAGCCATACGCGTGGAGACGCGAGCTGTGGTGCCCGCTGTGGCGTGACCCACATCATATTCGGGGATGCATGGGACGAAGCCCGTGTGTTAGTTCCAGGCGCGGGGTGCGGTACTCGGGCAAGGGCTGCTCAGTTCCAGTTCGCGTGCTGCAACCGTGCGCCATGCCGCCATGTGTTGCTGGTTTTGCCGAAGCTCTCGGCAGATGGTTCGGGTTTGGGCGGGAGCCGCTGAACTGAACAGTGGCCTGGACCCGTTTGAAACAACGTTGCGGTGCGGACCAACGGCACCATGCGAACATCAAAGGCCCTTCAAGTATGTGCGCGCACCGTTGCGAAGCCCTGTGATATGGCCGAGGGGGAAATGCCACCGCCTGGTAGCCACTCTTCAGGGCACGGTTCGTCGGTAGAGCTCTCTTCCCAGCTGGTCACCAATAGCATGTCGCACGGCAGTGAACTCGTGTTGTCCAGGCTGGTTCTCATAGTTCCAAGAAGCTGCCCGGCCAGCTGTAAGTCCTGTTCGTGCGGAAGGGGAAGACAACAAAATATATTATGTACTGGTAGCAGGCTTAGGAAAATTTTGAACTGGTTGGGTCTTTTCTTGATCAGGACAAGGGCTTCGGCCGCGCAATTGCAAGGAGTGGTCCAGACCGACCTCACGGTTGCGCGGCATAGGCCGCATGCCGGGCATTTTGCCGGTGGCGGACGTCGTGGCGTATGCAGGTGTAGAAACGACCCCGGCCACTGGAAGAGGTCCTGCGCGGCGTAACGATGACGCTGAGGCTATGTACCGGACTGGAACCCAATAGGTCAGCTCACCTCTTTCTCGCCTGTGAGGAGCGAGGTGCAACTGTGCAGGTGATAACTGGAGGCTCAGTGGGTGGGCAGTGCTGCCCGCAAGCAACGACGACGGCGTCATTGACAGTTGTGGCTGCGACGTGGCAGGGCAATGGTGTTCGTGCACTATTTTACGTAGATTATTGCAAAATAAGCTCTGGTTGCAACTGAGGTCAATTATACACGGATGTCAGGTACTGCCCTCTCAAAGAGGCCAGTGTCAAAAGACCAGTCTCTGTCAGGAGGGGCCCAGACACCGTAAGGCTTCGAGGCTTGTTATATCTATGTACACAACCTAAATTACCAATAGTTTTATGTGGGGCCTTCTAAACATGCAGCCGGTAAGCACCCTTGAAAGTATGTACGGCGCTCGTCCGGCCCTAAACACAATTGCTGTTGCCCATTATTCTAGCTGCAAATGCTACCCTAGTAAGTCGGGATCTTTTTATGGCCTGAGGTTCACATGAGACTGCAGACAGGTGCGGCTTGGGTTCCCGGAACCCTACAGCAAGGACCCGACCCCCGATACGTACGCCAAGGACCCGAGGGCTGGGATAGGGTGTATATCCAGCAAGTGTACCAGCCACATTTGTTGTCGTATTAGTCGTTATGGAGCGGCCGTCATCGGTGGAGGTGAAATGGATTACAGCACCGAACGATGGAGTTGGACCTGCCCTATTGCTCACCGTCCGGCGAGGCAAACTGCACACAACACCAGTCCAAGTGCGTGGGTCGTAGTAAACGACTTGGGTATTCATCGAACACCGTCTATCGCGTCCTTTGGTAGCTGGACCGGCGGCGACTGCGCCGACAAGCGAGCGGCCAGACGCTGGGACATGTGCGATACACTATAAATTGCCTGGGCAGTACCGGCACGCCCCGGCAATGCCCACATCAAAGCATGGGGGTAGCGACTTACGGCGCCGGGATCACGCCGCCATCCCTAGACATCAGGCGGGAAGCCGGGCGTAGGCAAAAACCCCTAGAGGAACGACTGGGGCCTCTCCAAACCTCATTGACAGCGACATCCCCTCCGTCTCTTTCCGTCGCAGTACCTGGTCAACGCCCCCGAGGGGTTTGCACGGCTGGCTCTCGAGCACCGATGCCGCCCCGGGCCGGGGCTCCGTGCGCTGCTGCTGACGGACTTGTCGCAGTCGGCACAGGTACCGCCTTCCCTTGTTGTGCGTTGCGGGCTTGGATTCGTTTCGGTGTGTTGGGCCCTGTGCAGTAGGTGGTGTGGATTGCCGTTTGGACTGGAGCGCCGTGTGGGGCGGGGGACTTTGACTCCATATCAACCAAAGCCGTCAGCGCGTCCTGCACGTCGCAGACCGTCAGATTGCCACGAAACCAACGCGGCGGTAGCCTTTGCCCCACCCCACATGCTTGGACACACTGGTTTCTGCAGCATCGGTGTGCTAACCCCCGAGGCCGAGGCTTACTAACGCGTTGCCGCGCCTGCTGCACCTGCCTCGCGTGCTGTCGTCGTCCTGCCGACAGGGCGGCCTGGCGGGCTTGCTGCTGCGGCTGCGCCAAGACGGACACTCGGCGCTGCAGGTGGTGGGGCCGGCAGGGCTGCACGACACGGTGGAGGGCCTGTCGTACTTCGTCCGATGGACGCACCCCTCCCTGGAGCTCACCGCCCTCACGTCGGCGCAGCAGGGCTGTGTGTACGACGATGAGTGCGTGGAGGTGCGGCCGCTGTGGAGCAGCAGCCTGCTGTGGCAGGTGCCGGAGTGGTTGGCAGCATCCGAGAGCCTCCCTGAGCGGCGTTGGGGCCCGCCGGGGTCTCCAGCAGCGGCGCAGCGCGGCGATGATGATGGAGACGAGAGCAGCCCAGCACCACGGGCCCGCAAAGCCAAGGGGGCCAAGCGGCACCGGGCACGGAAAGTGCGAAAGAACGCGGCGGGAGTCAGTGGCGCGGCGGATAAGGCCACCATGGGCTGTGCAGGAGGGACGGGTCCGGGCAATGTCCAGCCCAATGGCGATGCCGCAAGTAGTGGGCTAAGCAGTGACGACAGCGGCGGTGGTGACGACAGCGGCGGTGGTGACGCCGGGGGTCTTCGCAGCACAGCTGCCGCTGGCGGCAGGGCGGGCGGCCGTCCTGCCAAGGCCTTCCTCAAGGGTAGCGTCCAGCCGGCCAACGGGGGCAACGGGGACCCGAAAGACCCCGGTCTTGCGGATCTGCGGGACTCTATTCTGCGGACGGCAGCTGCAGCGGCGGCGGCGGCACGGGTCAGGTGTCCCCCGGGCCGGCCCCGCAAGGGCGGGCCAACCGCAGCAGCGGCAGCAGCTGCTGCCACCACAGTTGCCGCCACCACAGCGATACCGTCAGATGACAGCACGTCGGAGAAGTCGGGGGCCTGGGGCTCTGGGTCGTGTACGACGAGCAGCTCCGACGGCGAGGGCGGCCGGGGGAGTGGGTCTGAGGCCGGCGGCGGTGGGAGCGCCGACGGGGAACATGGCAGCGTACTACGAGCGGGCGGCCGGGCTGGCTCGGTGAGTCGAAAGGCCGCCGCCGGTGCTGTGGAGTCGGCCAGCAGTAGCAGCAGCAGCAGTAGTAGCAGCAGTAGTGATAGCAGTAGCAGCGAAGATGCCGACGATGAAGACCCTCCGATAGCGAAGCGCCGCCGTCAGCTTACGGCTGGCGCTGTTGCTGCGG
Source organism: Yamagishiella unicocca (assembly GCA_003116995.1). Classification (NCBI taxonomy): domain Eukaryota; kingdom Viridiplantae; phylum Chlorophyta; class Chlorophyceae; order Chlamydomonadales; family Volvocaceae; genus Yamagishiella; species Yamagishiella unicocca. The sequence continues at coordinate 100,461 of BDSL01000101.1, forward strand.
CTTCAGCATCCGCAGCCAGAGGCGGCCGGACGCCCGGAACCCAGTCGGACTTGTTTTCGGAGCTGGACCGCCTATTCTTAGCCGGAGCCGGCGGGCGTTCCGCTGCCGGCAACAACTTGGGCCCGGCATCCCTCCTCGGCCGCGGCGATAGTCGCCGCTCTCGTGGCGGTGGTAGCAGCGGCGGCAGGCCCCTGGCCAAAGGCCGCGGCGGCGGGGATGGGGCGGGGCAGGCGCCTGGCGGGGTTGACAGCGCTGGCGGCGTCGACGCGGCGCTCCGGGCGCAGGTTTTCGAGCGCTTGAAGTCGGTTTCGGAGCAGCAGCAACCCCAGCAGCACGCCAGGCCGGCGGCTGAACCGCGGCAGGCGCCAACACCGATGGCGGCGTCGGCCGGCGCTGCAGCATTCGGCGGCGGCCGTCCCCCGCGCCGTCGCCCTGGCGGCGGCGCCGCCGCCTCATTGACGGCGCCGCCTGCGTCGCGGCCAACCGTCCAAACGCCTCTTGGGTACCTGCTGTACTTCAAACACATTGGCCGGGCCCTGCTGGTGTCCAGCGCCCCAGACGTTGCCGCCGCCGATGCCCTCCTCGCCCACCCCATCACGCAGCTGCTGCGTGCGGCGCCGCCGGGGCTGTTGCTGGCAGTGGCGCACTTGGTGTCACCGCTGGTGGCGCGGCGCCCCTCGTACCGCAGCTGGGTCCGCCGCCTGCCAGGCCCCCACGTGTGGTGGTCGCGTAGCGGCGGTGCGCGGAGGGGCCCCGTCCGCCGAGGAGGCGTTGGGACTGGGGTTGCACGGAGCGCAGGGGCCCCGGCGGCAGCGGCGGCGGGGGAGAAAGACGCTTCTGCGGCGGCGGCGTCGGCGTCGTCGTCTGATGGCGGCGGCGACGCTGACGGCGGCGGTAGTGTGGCAAAGCAGCCGCACCGGACCAGCGGTGCCGGGCAGCAACGACAGCACGGACGGGCCGTACGGCAGCCTGGGGCTACCTGCGGCGCCGGGGCCGGGGCGGGGGATGCGAATGGGGATGCAGATGGCTCGCCGATAGCTGCGCAGCAGCAGCGGAGCGGGTTGGTGGGTCTGGGCCACTTGGGCTCGTGCCGCGTCACCATGCGGCTCAACGTGGTGGCGCCGGCCATCTTCCCGCTGCCCTTCGCGCTGAGGCACCGGCCGGCCGCGGCGGGGGGCGGCGGTGGCGGCGGCGGGGACGCCGCAGGCAGCAAGCCCACTGCCACGGTCGCCGCAGCTACGGCTGCAAAGACGGGCGGGAGGGGGGGCCAGAGCGGCAGCCAGCAGGCCGCCGGTGGTGCGGCGGCAGCGGGAGACGCACGTGCGGACAGCCCGCAGCAGGGGCCGGAGCAGCAGCAGCAGCCGAGCCTGGCGCCAGGGGTCCAAGGCGGGGAGGGCCTTGTGGTGCTGCCTGCCGGGCAGGCGGCTGGGCAGGCGGCCGGGCCGGGCAGGCCCGCGGCACTCCCCAGGAACCTGGCGGCATCTCTCCTGGCCACACTCACCTGCACCACTCATGTCGAGGTCCGGAAGGGGAAAGGGAAACGGGGCGATGGAGCGGTGCAGCGGCAGCCGGCGGCGACTAGCTCGTGGAGCGGAGGTCTAGGGTGCGGCAGCGCCGCCGTACGCGATGGTTTCGGAGCCGACGACGGCGAGACGGACCGGGTTTCGGAGCTGCCACCGGTTGCGGCGCTGCAGCAGGCGCTGCTGGAGGAGCGGTGCAGCACGGGGCTGACGCAGATGCTGCAGGTGGGCTGGGTTCGGGGGAACTGGACTCCAGGGAGGCGAGCAACCTAGCGGCGAAGGGCTCCGGGGGCTGTAAGTGCAGCATGATCCGAGATGAGGAGGCGTCGGTTGCACAACCCCCCGCCCTTGCCTCCACCTGCTGTGCCCCCAGGAGCTGCGGCGGGTGTGTCCGCACCTGACTCGACCCGCAGAGGCCGAGCAGCTGCTGAAGCAGCCACCTTGGCGCCGGATGACCCATGTGGGGGCCTCGCAGCAGCAGCGACAGCAGCCACGTCAGGAACAGCAGCCGCACGACCGGCAAGAGGCCCGTCATGCCCCGGACGCAGTAGCTGAGCCTTCCAGTGGCCACTGGCCGCCTCCGCAGCACCAGCAGCAGCACTACCAGCAGCACCAGCACCAGCAGCAGCCTGTGCCTCCGCCATTCCTCGAACCTGCGTGGCAGGCCGCGGCAGGCGGGTGGCAGTGGGGCTGGGGGAGGGGGTCGGACGCGGCGGCCGAGCTGGCGGTGGCGGCGTCAGTGTACGGCGCAGCGGAGCACACCGGCGCCGTCATGCGCCCCACGTACTCTTACCCGATGGACGCGAACGGCCACCCTGGGCCCAGTACGGCGGCACCGCCGTACCACCAACAGGGCGGGGCTGCGTACGGCGCGCACGCGGGAGGCGCGTACGGTACGAACGGCGGAAGTCCGTGGCCAGCCCAGCCGCCACCGTACCAGCCGCCACCGTACCAGCCGCCGCACCCGTACTCGTACCACCAGCAGCAGCCCGGCGGTTGGCCGCCGCACGGCTTACCGTACGGCACCTCACCCGGCCCTCCCTGGGGCATGCCGCCGCCGCTGGAGAGAATGGATGGCAGCCCGCTGCCGCAGCCCGGCATGTGGGGACCAACCCCGCCCTCGTTGCCTGGCGCCACGTCAAATGGGCCTTACGCGGGGGCGCCAGCCTGGAATACGGCATCTGCAGGTGGACCGGAGGCCTGCGCGCCTGGCAGTGGCGGCGACGCGACAACCGTCCCAACTACCACAACCGCTAACAACAGGGACGTGGCCGCCAAACTGCGCCTGGTGTTTGCCCACGCTTCATTGCGCAGCGCGGGGCCTGAAGTCAGTGGCGGGTTGGTTGCCCGGGCGGTTGAATCGGTTGCAGGGGGTGAAGATGGCGGGAGAAGGGACGTGGGGAATGCTGGGGGAGGGGGCGGGAGAGGGGGCGACGAAAGCGGCCCAATAGACAATTGGGCCGTAGCGCGAAGAGTGCGGCAGCGGCTGGCGGAGGCGGCCGCGGCAGCAGCGGCGCCAGCGGCCGCGCTTGCGCCTGGTCTGGAGCCTTTAGGCAGTTCGGCAGCGTGCGCCGTTGCAGGAGCTGTAGCAGTAGCAGTAGTAGCAGCTGACTCAAGAGCTGGCGTGAGCGCGGCGGCAGCAGCGAGTGAAAGCATTATCATTACGCAGGCGGAGGCGGTTGTCGCCGCGGGTGCCGGCGCTGGGTCGGCGGTGGTGGAGGGATCTGCGGCTGAGGAGGGCGGGGAAGGCAACCGCGTCGTAGCGGAGCGGCTGCGGGCCGGATTACGAGGGGGCGGAGGGATTGGGGCAGCTTCAGGACCGGGTGCCAGCCGGACGAAGGCAGCGGCGGGGGCTTCTGGAACGGCGGTGACCTCGACACCACCACCCGCAGCACCCGCAGCGGCTGCTGCTGCTGCAACTGGTTCAACGTTTGTAGCAGGATCAGGGCCACCGATGGACCCCGCCAGCAGCAGCGGATGCGCAGGGCTTGCGGGCTCGTCGGCGGAGCTGCCCGCCGAGGCGGCTGCCTCCCTGGAGTCGTACACCGCGGAGCTGGCGCTCAACTGCGCTCGCACTACTGCAGCCACCGCAGCCGCGGCCGCCGCTCCCCCGCTGCAGCCGCCGCCGCAGCCCACGCGGCAGCAGCACCACCAGCAAAACCGCCCGCGGCCCCCCGCAGACGACGGGCCACCACCGCTCTGCCTGCTGACCCCCCCCTCCTCCTCGGAACCCCCCTCCTCGTCGGCTCGCAACGTTTCGCTGCTGTTTCTGGGCACCGGCAGCGCCGAGCCGTCCAAGTACCGCGGCGCGAGCGCGGTGCTGGTGCGAGGCGTGGGTCCGACCCGTGGGTCGCTGCTGATCGACGCGGGCGAGGGCGCCTTCGGCGCCATGGTGCGCTGGCTGGGCCGTCGCGGCGCAGTTGCGCAGGTGAGTGGGGCACCTGGCAACAACCGACGACTGGGGAGGACCCGCGCGGGGCTGGGGTGGGCTGGGGTGGTGCTGCGCACCCGTGGGCTGGGGTGGTGCTACTCACCCGTGGGCTGGGGTGGTGCTGCGCACCCGCCCCAACATCTGACTTCCTGACTTCCTGCGAGCACCCACGCAGCCACTGGCGCCGCACTGCCTGACGACCGCGCCCCTCCTGATGTGCGTCCAGGTGGCGGCACTGAGCCTGGTGTGGCTCTCCCACAAGCACCCGGACCATGTGCTGGGGCTGCCGGCGCTCCTGGAGGCGCGGCCTGCCCACTCACCGCCGCTGCTGGTGGTCGGACCCAGGGTGCGGCGGGCTTTATAAGAGAATCCGCGAATCCACGGCCGACAAACCGAGGGCGGTGAAGGTGGTGGTCCATCGGCAAGGAGACGGGGGGCGCATGCCCGGGAGGTTTGCGAGGGGAGGAGGCGGTTCTGGAGCACGGGCCTGAGGCATGGGTGCGTATGCAGTACCCGGGAGAGGTGGCGGGGCGAGGAGGGCAAGTTGGCACGGGGTGTGGAGCACAGCACGCAACGGCGGTCGTTGAACCAGCTGCCGTGTACTACTACTGCTACTGCTGCTGCTACTGCTGCTGCTACTGCTGCTTCCCCACTGGCGCGCAGGAGGTGGCTCAGTGGCTGGCCAAGGTGGGCCCGCTGCACCCCGGCTGGCGCTACACCTTCGTGCACTGCGGCGACTTCGTCGGGGGTGGGTGCAGCGCTGATGCTTGACTCTCTCTGCCGTACATTCCAGGACGCATCACACCGCCACGCCCTAACCTCCCGCATTCTGGACGAAAGCACTGGTCGATAGGCGCCAACCCCCCAGCAGCCGAATCCGTTGCGCTACTCTACCCTAACACCTCAGATATCTGGCTCCCGACTCACCAGCTTGCCACCGCCGCCTTCCTCCGCCGCCCCAGGTGCGGCTCCCTCGGCGACATCGTCCACGCAGTGGGGCAGCGGAAGTGCTGCAGCACCTGCAGCAGCAGCAGCAGCCGGGAGAGGCGGCGCAGCAGCCGGACTAGAGCACCTCCAGCCCCAGCTGCATAGACCGCCCTTAACGGCCAACGGGAGTCCACAGCTTGCCCTAGGGCAGGGCTGCGTCTGCTGCCCACCGTACGGTATTGGCAATCCCAATGGCTTGCCGTACGATGCCTGGGCGGGCGCCCCGTGGCAGCAGCCCAGCGCCGGTGGTGGCGGCGTCGAGCCGCCTCCGCTCCCGCATGCGGGGCCCTCGGGCCGCACCCCCGCCCGGCCGCCGCCGAGCGCCGCGGCCCGGTTGCGCTGGCATCAGCAACACCGCACACAGCTCGCAGAGCAGCAGCAGCAGCAGCCGCAGCAGCAGCAGCCACAGCGACAGCAGCCACAGCAGCAGCCACAGCAGCAGCTACAGCAGCAGCAGCAGCCCCGTGGGCGGCAAGGGTTGTCCGGCGCTGCCGAGTGCAGTGCGCTGGGGCTAGTGCGGTGGCAGTCAGTGGCGGTGCACCACTGCCGCGACGCATGGGGGCTGGTTCTGGAGCACGGCGACGGCTGGAAGCTCGTGTACTCGGGTAGGTGTGTTGCGTTGGGAGGGGTTGGGTTGGGTTCGGTTTGGTTTGGGCTGAGTAGGGGGTTGAGCGCACGCGCTGCGTCCATGGCCTCATCATGATTTAAATTTCTGGGCCACCGCTCATCCCGCAGAGTTAGGCGTTTCTTTAGCCTAACAAACAAGTTAAGTGTTTCGTTAGCCTAACAAACAAGTTAGGGGTATCGTTAGCCTAATAAACAAGCTGCCCCCGACATCCTCGTGGTCTCACTCCAGGCGACACCCGGCCCTGCCCCGCGCTGGTGTCTGCCGGCCGGGGCGCCACCTTGCTCATACACGAGGCCACCTTCGAGCCCTGCCTGGAGCACCAGGCCAGGAGCAAGCGGCACTCCACCTCGGCGGAGGCGGCGGCGGTGGCGGAGGCCATGGGCGCCTACAGGTAGGGCGAGGAGGGGTACCCTCCGCGGGTTGGGAAGGGACTAGTGCCCAGTGAAGCGCCCGCGCCGCTCGTCTTGGTATTAGGGTTGACGCAGCTCGTGAGGTCGCGATGGCGGGTGTGTGGGTGTGCGGCGAGGGAGGGCACAGGTTGGCCACGCATCCGAGCGCGCCACACCTCTCTGCGCTGCCTTACCCCCCCCGGTGGGTTCGCTGATTATCTTTTACCCCCCCCCCCCGCCCCCACTACATTTCCCCAGTCGCGTTACCGGTTCTCATATTGTAACTCCCCCGCCCCCACAGGACCGTCTTGACGCACTTCAGCCAGCGCTACCCCCGGATCCCCTCCGGAGTGGAGCCCTGGGCGATGCCGCTGCACCGCCGCCCCGTGACCGCCTTCGACGGCATGCTGCTGCCGCTGGCGGCGCTGCCCGACCTGCCGCACATCATGCCGCCGCTGGCACTCGCCATGGCGGAGCCGCCGCCGCCGCCGCCGCCGCCGCTGCAGCCGCCACCGCAGCAGCAGCAGCCAGAGGTATAGTGGCTTAAAACGTCAGCGCTGCTCGTTTTTATTATGTTGGAGTATTCTGTCGGGGACGTGAGAGAGAGGCAGGCGCCTTCCACGTGCTGTGGCCACCTTCGGCCGGAGGGGGTGCAGGACGTGGCTCGGAGCTTCCTGGACTTTCAGCGTCTCTGGCGGACTGCAGGACGTCCTCGTCTCCGCCATGCTCCCGCATCCCGTCTGCGGCGTCTTGCGGCGTACGTGAGGGGGGGCTACTACGGGCCCTCAGGCAGCTGGGAGTGGGCGCCGCCCTGCACATGTTCTCATCGGAACTATGGCTTATTTGCAAACAAAATCTGAAGCCGTGATGTATCCAATCAACATGGGAACTGCATGCGTGAGGCATGGGGGGTACGACAGCATACGGGGCGTGTATCGGTGTATGGGTCCCTTATCGCGCCCGTTATACTGGGCCTGCTTGCCGCCGTGCATAAATTCTGTAGATTGGATTCCGTTACATCCATTGCAACGTAAAAGCCAAGCAACGTGCAAGCTCCCGTGCTACAAAATAAAACACGTTTCTCTCCTGACTCTCCTGACGGTGTAATCGTTAACCAGAATCGGTGAAATCGGTTACGACTTGATACAATGAGGAGTTGGGAGTCGGTTATTTCGTAATGGAGGCACCGTACGCAGTTGCTGATGCAGCCGGACAGTCGATGAGCAGCCTGAAGCGCGAACATGGTGTTGAAGCTCCACTTGCCTGCGTCAAGCGCACATGCGCTGGTGCCGCACGACAGCCACTCGCTGCGCAACCAAGCAGCGCCTCTTCAGCAGGCCCACCATCAGTGGTCCCCTAGGCACAAGCACAGGCACCGGCAGCAGCAGACCCGTAGCAGCTCCTGCCATCATTGAACCCCCCCCCACTTCCCTTGCCCCAGCCCCGGCCTCATTCCGCCACGCCGTCTTCACCCCCTTCCACGCCGCACCCTCCCCTGCTCCTCGTCGCCTCTCCCTCCGCTGCGCTCCTCATGCGCCCTCTGCCCCGTCCGCGCCCTCCCCGCCGGCTGGCGGCGGGTACCAATACGCCCGAACCGCAGCCACGGGGTCGCCCCCCGCGCGCAGGAGCGCGGAGACGGCGCTGTTCCGATCAAACTGCGGCCGCGGAGCGGTGTCGGGAAAGGGATGGAAAGCAGGGAGGTTTCGGAGCCGGGGCCGAGACGGAAATGTCGTGCTGGGAGTTGTTCGAACGAGAAGACTGTGAGGCCGTGAAGGAGCGCGTGTAATATATCTACACGGAGCACTCCGCGCCGTGTGGCGCTTCACTGCGTGCCAGGTGAGGGGAGTGATCGTGCGCATGTGTATGCTCCAAGGCATCATCAGCACCCGGGAACATGCACTGACTCGGCAAGCAGCACCCCCCTCATACCCCACCCACCTGCAGCTGCTGCATCACCGCCAGCACCGCCAGGGGGTCACAGCCCCCCAGCTCCTCCGCCAGGTCCTCACCGCCGCCCAGGCCCAGGCCCAGCTCCAACCCATCCACGCCCAGCCCCAGCCCTAGCCCCAGACCCGCCATGCCGCCCCCGGCCGCCAGCGCCGCCGCAGCGGGTCCGCTGCCTGCCGTGAAGATGCTGCCGCGGCCCACGACGCCGGCTCCAGGGCGGCCCGGAGGCTGCGGGCGGGGGGCAGAGCCGCGGGGGCAGGAGCGGGAGCAGCAGGAGCGGGAGCAGGGGGAGCAGGAGCAGGGGGAGCAGCAGGGGGGGCAGCGTTGGCAGGGGGGCGTCTGATGGATGCATTGGACTGGGCGGACCGAGGGCGTCGGTTGCAGAGGGTTGCGAACAAGGGAATGGTGGGAGGGGACCCGGGAAGGAACCCGGGGGTGAGAAGGGAGGCGGGATGACGACTAAGACGCCCCAGACGTCCACCGCACCGTGGAACGACAGCACACGGAGCGGTGCGGAGGCAGGCAGCACAAGGAGCGGTGCGGAGGCCGGCAGCACACGGAGCGGTGCGGAGGCCGGCAGCACACGGAGCGGTGCGGAGGCCGGCAGCACACGGAGCGGTGCGGAGGCCGGCAGCACACGGAGCGGTGCGGAGGCCGGCAGCACACGGAGCGGTGCGGAGGCCGGCAGCACACGGAGCGGTGCGGAGGCCGGCAGCACACGGAGCGGTGCGGAGGCCGGCAGCACACGGAGCGGTGCGGAGGCCGGCAGCACACGGAGCGGTGCGGAGGCAGGCAGCACACGGAGCGGTGCGGAGGCAGGCAGCACACGGAGCGGTGCGGAGGCCGGCAGCACACGGAGCAGTGCGGAGGCAGGCAGCACACGCCCAGCCACCCCCACGCTCAGTCCTGGCGACCGACCCCCCACGAAAACCCCGCACCGCACTGCACCGCACCCCCTTCTTCTCCCAGCCCCGAGCCACCCGCAGACGCACCTGCCGGCGAGCTCCGAAGCCGCCACCCGCCGTGGCCGCCGACAAACCCGCCCGCCCGCCGCCGCCACCCAGGCCTTCGCCCACGGGCACCTCCGAGTCCATCGGCGCCGCCGCCGCGGCCGCCGCGGCCGTCGGCTGCCCGACCGCTCCGTGCGGCCCGATGCCTCCGACCCCGGCTCCGGAACCAAACTGCTGCAGGCTGCGTATCTCCCGCGCCAGCGCCTTGGCCCGCTCCTTGGCCGGTCCGCCCACGTCCATCAGCCTGGCGCACAGCTCCTCGGCATCGTGCAGCCGCCCCGTGTCCTGCGGAGGGCCCCGAGGGCGTGGTGAGGGCAAGTGAAGGCAGCCGGGGGCGTGATCAGGCGCCAACACCCTCCATACCGCCCGTCCTTGCCGCCCCTATGCCACGCTCCCCCAGCCACCCGAACGCCACCCTCTCCCAGCCGCCCACCTTGCAGTGCACAGCCAGGAAGCTGAGAGCCTCGATGGCGTCCTGGCTGTGAAGGGCGTTGGGGCCCTGGGACTGCGCGGGGGTTCCGGGTTTAGGGTTTAAGGTTGGGTCCAGGGGTGGCATGTCACCGAGTTGAGGGCGTTCGGTGGGCTCTGACCATGAGCCAGGGGCGGGGGGGGGGGAGAAGCCCAGCACGGCATCACCGCCTTCCCAGCAAACACATCCACCCACACCCACACGGCCCTGCCCCCAGCAAACACATCCACCCGCACCTCCAGCCGCTGTAGGCTGTGTCGGAAGAGCCGCTCCGCCGCGTCTTGCTCGCCACGTGACTCGTACAGCTTTGCCTGCAGCAGGGAGGTGTGCGGTGTGTGTGGTGTTGGTGTTGGTGTTGGTGGTAGTGGTGATAGTGGTGGTGGTAGTGATTGTGATAGTGGTGGTTGTGGCGGTGCTGGCCGTGGTGGTGGTTGCGGTGATTGCGGTGGTTGTGGTGTCATGGTACATCAGCGGGGGCAGGAGGGATGAGACCGGGAACTCCCAGGCGCCGGGGTCCGCTCCAGGAAGGGCCCCCAGCCTCCCGATCCCCCGCAGGCCCTTGCCATGCCCCCCTTTTAGCCATCTAACCTCCGTCTCCTTTGCCGTGTAACCGTGCCTACTCGCAACCCCCTCCCCTTCTCCGGCCGCGCTGCCCCCATCCTCCCGCCCCTCCGCTCCCTTCCCCTCCCCCCCATAAGGCCCCCCATAAGGCCCCCACTCGCACCAGCTTGTGCACTGCGATGCCGTCCGGATCGTTGTGCCTCACCGCCCGCTGGTAGGCCCGGATGGCTGCGTCCTGCAGCCCCACCTGCTCATGAACGTAGCACTGGGGGGGCGAGGGGCGCGGCATGAGGGGAGGAGCCAGGGGAGAGGGTGGGGGGTGGACTGGGAGGGCGGAGGCGAGGAGAGGGGGCCCAGGTTGCACCACTCGTCATGGTCATTTAGTAAGCTGTGTGACCGGGCTGAAGGCTGGCATAAGGCAAGCTGTGTGACCGGGCTGAAGGCTGGCATAAGGCAAGCTGTGTGACCGGGCTGAAGGCTCGAGGCAAGGCCGGGACCAGGGCTGAGGGACGGGCCCGGGGCGGGTTCCTCACCTGAGCCAGGGCGCACCACATGCGAGCGTCCGTCGGCCGCAGCTGCGCCGCCCGCCAGTAGTAGTACAGCGCGTAGAAGGGCATCTTGAGCAGCTCGTACGCCTGGCCCTGTACGGCAGTGCACGGCAGTGTACGGAGGACGGGATACGAGCGCGGGTTGGCGGGTTGGGTGACGGCCCTCGACAAACGGCCCCTGAGCCCCCTTGTTCCTTCCCTTCCCCAGCTTGCGCCTCTAGCGGGAGCATCGGAGCCATCGGAGCTCATACCCAAGGCCTTTCTCCGCAGCCTCCCAGACACTGGGCGGGGGCGGAGGTTTCGAGGAAGACCAGTGGATGCCAGAAAGGGGGCGGAGGGGGGTTACAAGGAGGCACCAAGGGGGCACCAAGGGGGGTTTGGCCTGTCGTGCTTACCAGGCCGTACCAGGCGCGGAAGTCCTGGGGGCTCACATCGATCGCCCGCCGGTACGCGTCTGCGGCGGCAGGAGGGGGGGGGGGCAGCGGAGGGGGGGGCACGAGGGCAGGAGGGCAGCGGAGGAGGGGGGAGGAGGGCGGGGGGCAGCGGAGGAGAGGAGGGCGGGGGGAAGGGGGGCAGCGGAGGAGAGGAGTCAGGTATCAAGGGGAGCATTCATCGAGGTGGAGGTGCCTCCCCGGCTAGGCTGACCACACACACACATGGTCACCCAGGGTCCTGCGCATGAGGGCCTCCCACCCCCCTCCTCCCTCCGTTTGCTACGTGGTATAACCGGGTCTTCTCTTTTCCCCCATACCCACCTATCGCTGCCGGCGTGTTCTTGACCTCCATGTACTCGTGCCCCATGAGGGTCCAAGCCGCCAGGCAGCGGGGGTCCAGGCGGAGGGCTCGGCGGAAGTACTCCACCGCCTTCTCGTGAGAGCCCTGGGAGCAGCAGAGGCGGGAGGGTGCAGCAGGGGGGTGCAGCAGGGGGGGTGCAGCAGGGGGGGTGCAGCGGATATCATTAGCACCACTCGAGTGATTAGTTCGTCGAGGGGAGGTCGGGACCGCATACCTCACCGCGCGCCCAGCCGTCCGCTGCGTGTTCGTCGTACTGCTCTGCGCCCGGGCAGCTCCAGCACCGGCAGCTTTTCCCCTCCCCCGCAAAACACATACCCTCCCGCCCCTCGGTTCGTCGGCCGTGGATTCGCGGATTCTCTTATAAAACCCCCGCCCCCGCCCCACCTGCAGCGAGTAGTAGTTCCCCAGCACGCAGCACGTCTCCGGGCGGTACTTGTCGGTGGCGGCCACCCGGTGCGCCAACACGGACAGCGGGGCGGCCGCCTCCTTCACGAACAGGATGTTGGAGAAGGTGTCCGTGCCCTGGAGGGAGCGGAGGGTTGGGAGATAAGGAGGCTCAAATTTGGGAGGAAGGGTTTCGATGCCCCTCCTGCCCCCCTTGGGAGATAAGGAGGTTCACATTTGGGAGGAAGGGTTTCGATGCCCCTCCTGCCCCCCCTTCCTGCCTCCCTCCCTGCCTCCCTTCCTGGGCTTTTCCCGCGTCACCGCGATTTGCTATCCCATCGCTATCCCATCGCCAGCCACCTCACCCAGTTCGCCCGCTTGCGCCCAGAACAAACCGGCTTCGCAAAACATTTCCCCTACGCCGCGCGCGGTCCTCGTTTTCGTTAGTCCAGGATTCGCAGCCGAAATAGACATAATCGCCGAAGGTCGGCGTACGACCTCCGACTCTTAGTTTCCTCAACCAAGTTCTCCAGCGTGCATCTGCAAACATCTGTCCCAAACGGTTTTTCCTTCGTACGCCTATTTTCCTTGCAACCTTCCTCCCCTTCCTGCCCCTCTCCTGCCCCTCTCCTGCCCCTCTCCTGCCCCTCTCCTGCACCTCCCGCCGCCCGCCCCCGCGCACCTCCAGCCTGAACGGATCTCGCGCCAAGAGGTCCTCAAACAGCGCCTGCGCCTCGTCGAAGTTCTGCAGGTTGTAGTGCGCCTGCGCCACCGCCGCCTCGACAGCGAGCGAGCCGCGGAACATCTGCGCCAGCCCCTGCAGCTTGGACAATGCCTCCTGGTTCTGCTGGCCGCCCAGCGCTACCGCCGTCAGGAAGAAGTCGCGGACCCAGTGAACAGGCAGGCCGGCGGGCAGCGGCACGGCGGGGGCGGCGGAGGAGGGCAGCAGCGGGGAGGGGCCGGAAGCGGCGGCGGACGGACCCGAGGGGATGCCGCCACCGCCGGCCCCGGCGCTGCCGGAGCAGATGGTCTGGACGGCCTGGGAGGAGGGACGAGCGGGGGAAGGGCTGGTTAGGTGCCGCCGCTCTGGCCCCCTCTTTTGCTACACCCCGCAACGCCCCCCGTTCCTCTGCTCCCTGTGGTCCCTCACCCGCAACGCCTCCCTCGCCCTTCCGCCCGGCCCCCCGCCCCTCTGCTCCCTCTGGTCCCTCACCCGCAACGCCCCCCTCGCCCTTCCGCCCGGCCCCCCGCCCCTCTGCTCCCTCTGGTCCCTCACCCGCAACGCCCCCCTCGCCCCTCCGCCCCCCCCCCATCCACGGGTTTCCCTCGAACCCCCCCCCGCACCATCCACGCGCTCCAATTGCAAGGGTACGCCCGCAGCGACAGCACCAGCGCATCCAACGCCTCGGTGACCCTCCCTCGCCCTGACAGTACGACGCCGTACAGGTACAGCAGGAACGGGTCCTGCCGGGCGGCCCCGCCGCCGCTCGACCCTGCCGCTGCTGCCCCACCGCCCGCCGCCGAAGCCGCCTCCGCCGGGCCCTCCGCCGCCAGCGGCGCCGTCGCCGTCGGCACGCCCAGCTGCGCCGCCAGCGCCGCCTCCAAGGCGTCTAGCTCCTGATTCACGGCATCTGAGCTGCGACCCAGGGGACCGCCCTTCTCCACCCGCTCCTCCCTGGAGCAGCAGCATTCGAGGTTGGGGGGCCGCGTGTGTGTGCTCTTGCATTTAGGTTTGTGGTAACGCATCGGGCTGCTAGTTTGAACCGCGCAGGGAAGGTGCCCGTATACGATGGCTCAGAGCGACTCCCGTTCGCGATTTGGGTCGGGTTGCGCTGGGCTGGGCTGACAGCGCTCCCCATCACCCACACGATGCCCCTGCGTCGCCCAGTGCTGATGGTTAGCGCCAGCTTCCGGGTCCCTGCCCCTGCCCCTCCCCTCCTCCCCGCGCTCACTCCCGCCGCTTCTCTCCCGCCATGTAGGTCGCGAAGAGGCGCAGGAAGGTGGGCAGAGGACCGCTCAGGCCGGCCAAGGCGTGCGCACTCCGTCGGTACTCCTGCGCGGCGGACGGGGCGGAGGAGGGCGGGACCGATTTAGCTGGGGCTGGGGCTGGGGCTGGGTCTCGGTTGCAAGAGGACCGCCTGCAGGACCCAGCAGGGGCCGAACAGCCCCCATCCCCCGCCTTCGCGGGAGGCGCCGAGCAACGCCATGAACATGCTTCCCCCAGATCGTGCGCAAGTCCGGTGTTGGGCGGCATCTGCGACCCCTTGCTGCGCGCCCAAAAGTAGAACACCTGCGCCATCCGCCTCTGCAGCACCTCCCACCTTGGCTTGGAAGTAAGCCCGCGCCAGCAGGTACTGAGGGTGCTGCTCATCGGGATCAGCACGGGGCCAGGCAGGAGCGCCAGAGCTGCAAGCCCGGCCCGAGAAACCCGCTTGCCCTGTCTGCGCATGCTGTTGCTGATTCCAGGCCAAGCCAGCCGGCTGCGCGGAGTGTAGCTCGAGCCCTACGAGCTGCTCGGCCGCCCACTGTGCTGCCTGGAATAGGCCGCGTGCGTTGAGGTTGTGAACTGCCTGCGTCAGCTCCGCGGCGATGTCGTCGGGCGTGGCGGGAGATGGGACTGTCGCCCCAGGTCGCTCCGGCACCATAGCTTTCGTTGGCGGAGCCTGCTTGAGGTATTAATGACAGCAATTCACAGATGTATGTGTTGGAATCATAGCATAGGGCGACTGCGGCCATGGGTGAAGAAGATGAATGGTACAGCTTTGATCAACACCATTTTACGTGAGTGATAGCGTCGGCTGTGTATATAATCCTACAGCTTTGGCAAGCTGGGCAGATTACCGTATTCAGATATTTAAAGTCGAGTCATCAAGTTTTTGCACTTTCACACACAGTTGCTTTGCCTTACACTAGCTCCTTTGCGTATCTTCGGTTCTCACCTGACAATTGGTTACCCGCCCAGGCTTCGGAGCACTAGTCGTACAGTACGGAGAGGGTGGGCAACGCCAGTAGCAGGAATCCCGCAACTCAGCGTGCCGTCTAGCAAGACTGCACTGCAGGTGATTTGGCTTTCAGCCGCCCTGAGAGTTATCTCTTATTTTACGAGAGGTCTTGCCAAGTAACCGCCCTTGGACACCATTACAAGCCGGAAGTCAGGCCTTTACTGTGTACAAGTAATTAACTTAACCTATAGACACATAACCCAGATTGATTCACAACTCAGCATTGCCTTCACGCGAGCGGGAGCTCCTAAGGTCCGTGGATAGTAACTGCCGAGGTCAGTAGCTGAAATCTAAACCCCAGGGCGCAAGGCTGGGAACAAATTGAACGTGTGAACATCATAGGCTAAATCGGTGCAAAATAATGGGCCGGGAGTACCGACAACGACCAGCGGGGGACTGAGCCGGCATGCATGCCATCACGAGCTCCTGCCCCCCGCCGCTACCAGTCTCCGCGGCTGACGTTGACACCTATATCCTATTCAATTGCAGGACGGAGCTTAACACAACGATTACACTACACGCGGCGTATCGCTGCAGGCGCAACCGTCAGCCTCCATCGCAGCTGTCAGCCTTCCGAGGACTGGGGTCACAGCTTGCCTTATACCCCACGCAGCAGTGGAGCGCCGCTAAAAATGCTGTCCTCATAAACAGCTAGATCCTCGCCGATGGTGCTGCCCGCGCGAACCGGCGCGTGACGGTGACACAAGGCCCAGCGGCGCCTTGCGCCGCTGCAGCCATGACAAGACAACAAAGAAATCGACTACTACTAGAAATGCCTCCGCCTCCAGGGAGACATAAATGCCCTTCGCGGAGTAGACCTGGCAGCGCCGAGCTCCTCCTGGTCGCGGTGTTGCTGTCGTGCACAGCGACCGGGGCGTTGGCGCAGATACCTTCCTTCTACTGCAAAACGTTCAACTCGACGACGGGGGACACGTGTCCGCTGTGCGCATCTGGGACGGCGTGCTCGGTAAGCTGGGTTAGATGGGAAGGGGAAAGCGTAGCAGCGCTGACGTACAGGGTGTAGGATCAAGGTCCTTTTTCCGTGGCATCTGAGGAGGGCGCAATGGGACGTTGGGGGCAGACAGTAATACTCCTTGGCAAATTGGGGGGCTGGGGAGGACTGGGGGACCACTGGGCTGTGCGCGGTTGGGGGCCCTTGGCGCGGAGGGTGGGGCGTTACGCTCGCGCAATGTGCGCTCTATGGGGATGCAAGACGGGTTGACGTGGTTTGGCGATTCCCGGTCTGAAAAGAATTCACGGGCACTGCTAGCTGGCGGCGCCGCATGTGCTGCAGGAGCTTTGGGTCGGCGTATCAGCCGCCGCAATCCTTAGACTTGTAGGACTGCAGGGCGGTGTCCGCGTCGCAAGCATTGGGGCTCGAGCTGCACCGCCTTGCGATTGAGGCCCGTGGATACGAACACACGTAGTTTAAAGTAACCTATAATTTTTTAGTTCAAGCAGCCGCGTGCACCCGCACACTCGGAACGCTTTGCCGTCTTGAAGCACCAATCGTTCGGCGGGACGTTAGGTTTCTACCGTCGCCAAAGTCGCCGAGTCACGGGCCCCACATTCCATAAGCGCCAATTAAAATGAACTCAGCGGTGTGTGGATGATGCTTTCTGTGAACTGCATTCGATTGTTAATGAATGAGGCTGTCAAAGAGGAACGGATCCGCCGACCTGTTTGTGATGTCCTGCCGTAGTTTTTGGGAATCCCCGGACCGGCTGCTCGCGCGTCATCCACGAGGCGAGCACGGCTTCGGCAGGACGCGCTTGCAGCTGGGCGCCTTACAGCCCTACTCGGCTGCACACACGCTGCATGTCGCTTCACCTCGCATCCCCAAGGTCCCCTTTATCCTCGATGATGACGACACGGCCCCACACTGACCCCAACTGCAACAACGTGCCCCTCCCCTCCCCTCCCTCTCCTCCGTTCCCCCGCTCCCACAGCGTATCACCAGCGCCGACAACTTTTACCGCAATCCTGCCATCTGCTCACTACCCAACGTCGACGAACTCCGGAGTATCCCCGGAGCGTCGCTCTTCCCCACCACCGGCGTGTGCAATGCCGACAGCGGCGTCTACTCGTACGACATCCGCGGCCTTGCCGGCAGCGCCAACGCCAACACGGTGGCAGGGCGGGCCTTCATCTTCATCGGCTACAACGGCCGGCTCTACATCACGTTGCGCTTCGACTGCGACTTTATGTTCAGCACCAACCCAAACATGCCGCGCAACTTCGTCTCGATCGCGATCTACAACGCCCTCAACGGCCTCACGCGGCCGCAGTATGTGGACGTGGTCTACTCGTTTGGCTTCTACACGTGCTACACGCTGTCGGTGGATTTGCAGAACGTGTGCGACCCGCGCGAGGGCGCCACCTTCAACCCCAGCCCCAACGCCCTCAGCACGTGCGTGTGTCAGAACGGAACAGCGCTGCCTGGGTGCAAGGGCAATCCCTTGAACATGTTTGTGGAAGATACACCGCTGTACATTGACGTACGAGTACGGCTGGCTGAGTACGATAGCGACGGTACGAATTGCATGCCGATCGCCGGCATGAACTACACGCTCGGCTCTGACAGCAACCCCGGACCATCAAGAATGCCGATTTTCGTACCCAACTGCATCGCGCCACCGTCACCGCCGCCGGCGCCGCCCAGCCCACCTCCTCCCATCCCCCCCAGCCCGCCGTCGCCACCGCCCAACCCGCCGCGGCCGCCCCGGCCGCCGCCGCCGTCGCCGCCGTCGCCGCCCAGCCCGCCATTCCCGCCGCCCGCTTCGGTCATCATCGTCATCAACGCGCTGAAGAAGCTCGACCCCTCCACCACCTGTGACGACATCTTCCAGACGCTCGTGGGCTGGATGTTTCTAGTGCCAGGGCCTTATGTCCCTCCCGGCTGCAACGTCGGCCTCTCCAACGGCGTCGGCGTGGTCTCGACACTCTTCATCACGTACAGCTTCCTGCCAACTTCGGCCGAGCTGTTCATAAACACCATCTTCCCCGCACCCCCCAAGCCCGCCTCAATCCAGCTCCGATACCTCTTGGAGGTGTTGCTGGCGCTCCCGTGCAACTCCACCGCCACCGCACAAGGCGTGGGGATCTTCCGCCAAGTGCCCAACAACACCCTGTCAGGACCCGACCCCGAGTGGCCCGCCCTCTACTGCCTGCCGCCGCCGTCGCCGCCGCCGACGCCGCCGCGGCCCCCGGCTCCCCAAGCCCCGAGCGCGCCGCCGCCGAGCCCGCCGCCGCCGCCGCCGCCGAGCCCGCGGCCACCCAGCCCGACGCCGCCGGTCCCGCCCAGCCCGATGCCGCCGCCGCCGATGCCTCCGCCGCCGCCCGGGATCGTGTTCTTGTGGCAGCTCTTCTATCCCGCACCCACGCTGCGCCCGGGGGACTGCAACTCGGTAAACTTCATCCTCCGCTACAGCTACAAGATCGCGGATCTGATCCCCGCCTCCCCGGATCCGATCTGTACCATCCCCTCCGCAACCAAGCTTACCGCCACGCTCGTGTTCTACAGCGTGGAGCGAGGCGCCAAGTCTATGGTCGGCGTGTTCAATGAGGGGTCCATCGGCGAGTTTGTGACGCAGTACGGCATCCCGTGCAACTCCATCATCTACCTGTCGTATGATAATGGCGCGGGTTCGACGGAGGGCTACAAGACGTTTTCCGGCTTCAACGTGCCCAGCATGAAGTGCCGGCCGCCGCCGGGGCCACCGTCGCCCCCGCGCCCCTCGCCGCCGCCGCCCTTCCCCACCGTCTTGGCTCCGCCGCCGTCTCCGATCCGCTCGCCGACGAAGCCCATGTCGCCCATGATTCCGGATCTCCCGCTGGACCCCTCGGCCCCGCCCCGCCCGCCGATAATGTCGTCTCCTTCACCGCCACCTCAGCCGCCACCTCCCAGGACGCCGCCGTTACCAAAGCCGCCGCCCGTTCGTGCCCCTCCCGGCGTGCCACCTGACGAATTGGGCCCACCCCCTGGGGAACCAAGCGTGCCGCCGCCTCAGCCCCCTCCCCCCAAGCGGCCCCGGCCCCCTCCGCTGACCAACCCACCGCCGCCGACGCCCCTGCCACCCTCGCCGCGCCCCTCGCCCGGCAAAGCGCCGCCTTCCCCGCCCCCCCTGCCGCCGTCGCCGCGGTCATCGCCGCCGCCGTCACCCCCCACACCACCACCTCCCAGGCGACCCCGGCCGCCGAAGCCCCCTCCGCCAGACCCCCCGCCAGTCCCTCGAGTCCCCCGGCGCCCTAAGCCCCCCTCACCATCGGTCCCGCTCATCCCATCGTCCAGCCCCCCCCCGCCTCGGCCCCTCCCGTCGCCTCCGCCGCCTCGCCCGTCGCCCCGCCCGTCGCCCCGCCCTCCTTCACCTTCACCGCCGTCGCCGCCGCAATTCCGGCCGCCGCGGCCTTCTCCACTGGCCCCAGCGCCGCCTCCCCCACGCAATCCCCGCCTGCCTCGCTCCCCTCCCCCCAGCCCGCCGCTGCCGCAGCCGCCGCCCCCGAACGGCAACATCACGGTCAACAACCGCACCGTCATTATGAGCGTGGACACCCTGCTTACCAAGCCTCTCACCCAGGCGCATTGCACGGCGCTCACCGTCATCACCGACCAGTCCAAGCCCCCCAACGTGAACGTCACCTCCGGGCCCACCTGCCAGCTCAACAACCCGCCCACCACGGGTGCCAAAGTCATCATCGTTCTCGCCACCACGGCGCAGGCGCTGGTGTTCTACGATGCGTACGCCACCAGCACCCGAGCAGACACAATCGTGCGTGTACTCTCGCTGCCGTGCAATCGCTCCTCCGTGATCTTTGCGGCGCCGGGCCTGACCGAGCCGCGCGTGTTCGACCAGCGCAACGTCCCCGCGCTACAGTGTCCGGCGACGGCATCGGGTCGCCGGCGCTCCATGCTGCAGGACTCGACACTGGGCTTGGATAACGTCATCGAGCGGTCGGTGATTATGAGCGTCGACTCGCTGCTGACGTGGCCGCTCTCCAGCGATCATTGCGCTGCACTGGCGACCCTCGCGGGCCTCGCGGTGCCGGCCGGCGTCACACTGACGTCCGGCCCCACCTGCCAGCTCAACGACCCGCCAACCACCGGCGCCAAGATCACTGTCGTACTGCCCACCATGTTTGACGCCATTGGCTTTTTCAACTCGTATGCAGCGGCCACGAGGGCAAACACGATTGCGCGGATCCTGGCGCTGCCGTGCAACCGCTCCTCGGCCATCTTTGCTGCGCCCGGGTTGACCGAGCCTGTCGTGTTTGACCAGCTCAACGTACCGGCACTGCTGTGCCCCTCAGCGACCGTGGCCACTATGACGTCAACCGGACGTCGATCGGCGTTGCAGGGCAGCGGCGTGGGCGGAGGAGCTGGAGGAGAAGACGATGAGGCCAGGTTTGGACCCGGCCGGCCGCTGGTGTTGCTGGAGGTGGTGTCCGGCGCTCGGCGCGGCGAGGCGCTCGGAGGAGGAGGCAAAGAGGAAGCTGTGGATCGTGTTTTGTACGTGGAGGGAGGGAGAGGTCATCTGGGGGCTGGAGATTTGTGGCAGCAGCAGCGGCTGCAGCGCCAACTGTCCGCTCAAGATGGCGACATTGCGGGGTTGGAGGCGCTGTTGGATGATGCCGCCAGCGGCCGCGAGGATGATGTCGTTATGCAGGCGCGGCAGCTGCAGCAGCAGCGGCGACAAGCAGCGGCCGGAGGAGCGGAGGGCGGCCGATGAGGGTTGCTGAGCGACGGCCAGCTCGGAGCAATAAGCAACGCTGCGGCTGCGGCCGCGGTGACTGCGAGAGCGGCTCTTGCCCTCCTGGCTGCCGCTGAGGGAGCTTCGCTGTGGGAGCATCGCGGGGTCTGCCACGGCGCCCTGAGAAACGGGCGCCAACTGAATTCTCGTGCATTTCAATGACCCGACCGATCCGACGCTTCCACCCGTACCAGCACGGAATGGAAGCGCGCATCTTGGAACGGCCCGCCCGCCCGCCAGACCTCATCCCCCGGTCATTGGGTCCTTCAGTAGAGGAGAAGGAAGATCGGCTTGCCTGTCGCCGAGTTGTCTGTTGGTGGTTGGCGGTTGGCCCGCTTCCACCGGCCAGCGGTCCCGTGTGGGCCCCACTCGCACACGTGTTCAGAGACACGGAAAAAACCCAGCCCTAGCGACGGGTTTGGAGAGCAGCCCCCGTTTGGAATACGACAGTCATTGGATTGGAGGACCGACCAGAAGGGCAAGCTGCAGGAGGGACCCTCGGCGCGCTCGTGTTATTGTTGGTGGCGCCGATGTGCTTGGGGCGATGCTGTTGGCGATGCCGTACAGTATGGCGGCGCTGACGTGGCCGCGGTCGTACGGTTGCGCCAGATGGGCGTGGAGTGGCCACGGGGCTCGGTGTGGTGACTGCTGCGACATTGTTGAAGGGCTCGAGCTTGGGGGTCATTCGGGGTGTGCCCGGAGTGAGCTGTGTACGGCACCGGAACGGTGTGCGGCGGGCCGAGCCTTACGCAGGCGGAATGTCTGTGCAGGTTGTGGATGGGTCTGGGGGAAGGTGTTTAAGAATCGCAAAGTGTGTGAGCACCTCGCAGACACTGATTTTGCTGCCCGTGTCGTGTGTTTGGCGATACGCCTAGCCGGGGGGGGGGGGCAAGGGTCGGGTCGGCGCCTTAGCCGCAGGCTGGCGAGCGCTGTTCCTCGCATGTGGTTGTACAGAACGAATGGGCCTGATCAGGAACCTTTCGTTTAATTAGTGCAGATAGATTCATCCCATAGACATGGCGTGTGCGGGGGGCGAGACGTGCGCGGATGCCCTTCTGAGTCCAGGCCCCCTCGCATACACTCCCCCCGAAGGAGGAGGGCAGCGGAGCCGGTAGCGGCCGCACCGGCACTGTTCTGGGGCCTTATCAAGGGAACAGCTTAGACGCAGCTTTTGATTGCATGAAGCCGAGGTGACGCTTGGCTGACTAAACCACGCGCGGAACCACCTGACCACTTTGTTGCGCCCTCGGACTCCTCCTCCACCCGCCACACACCGCACCTGCCGCGGTTTGCATGATGCATCGGGCGCGCGGCAGCCTAACCGGACACGCTAAGCGCGGCCCTGACTTTGTCTGCGTTTTGTTGTTGGACCAACGACGGCACGGCGGCGGACTGGGCTGGGCTGCTGCGTCGATCATGGGTCGTGGATTATACACGGATCGTGGATCGTGGATCGGTCGCCGCGCCCTGACGTCCTGCCATTGTCCAGCTTTTTCGGTTGTCGAGGAGAGCGGCTGGCGTGCTATTGTTTTATTACAGTATGCCGACGCGCGGCGCTCTCTGCCCTTACTTGATGACCGACCACTTTGACCTATTATGACGCTGACCGGTACTAGCGTACCTGAAGTACGTTGTGCATTTACTACCAGACGTAATCCTGACCCATGAAAGTGGCATTCACTGAGCGAAACCGTAGTGTGGCGTCGTTTCGGCTCTCGTGGTGCCGTGCGAGGGTCCGGCGTGGAGGGTCGCGATTCGTTCGCTTGTGGAATCGTCGCCGCCGCAGCCCGGCCCGGGTCCACGCGGGTCCATGCTGCCGGCCAGCTGCCTGAGTGGCAATAACGTGATCGGCGGTCCGCGGTTTTGCAAGCACTGTAAGACGTATTGCGTACGATATCACGGCGCTGGTTATGTGCAACTGCTGGGAAGCCCCTCTCTCATCTCCTCCTATTCCCGCTCAGCCCCAGTCCAAGAGCAAAGAGCTTGAGAAAGTAGCTGCAGCCTTCCTTGAATTAAAGAGGGCCAATAGGTGTCAACAAAGGAGCAAGCCAGGGAAAACCATTCTACCGCCGTCCCCCGCTTCCCTCCCCATCAGGGTTATCCTTGCCACCCTCCAAATCCGTGCGCCTCCGAAACCCAAGTGTCAGACCTCCCGGCAGGGTACGACAGCAGGTGGCGTCTCCAGATCCAGCGCCCACATCACGGGCACGGCGTCCTGCCTCCGCTCTCGGTGTGTGGATGTCGTCCTCGCCCCCGGCAAGGGGTTGGAGAGGTAGGCTGTGCGCATACCCGACGAAGCCATGGATCTGGTACAACAGCTCGTACATCTTGTACAGGGCTGCACGCTGGGATCTTGGAAGGGGGGGGAGGCCCACCAGCAGCAGCGCGCTGACGTGGTCCAGGACGCGGGAGCCGCTGTCGTACAGATCCTGGACGAGCTCCCAGGCGCAGTCAACGCAGTCGAGCACCAGCAGATCCACCAAGCGGCCGTCGTGACTGGCGCCTTCGCCTTCGCCGTCGTTGACACTGATGCTTACGCCATTTTCGCTGATTGGCCGCGCTGTTCGCGTTCCAGCGCTTGCTGCTGCTTTCCCGCGTCCTGTCAGGACGATATCCACCAACCGCTCCAGTACGGCAGCCGGCAGAGGGTAGTTGGCGGCGCCGCTGCCGCTGGGCTTGTCCCCGTTGGAAGGTGTGCCGCTGGCTGGCGGAGAGCGGGTGGCGGCGGGGCGGGTTTGTGAGGTGCCTGCTGTTAGCTGCTGCCAGTCGTACGTGATGAGGCGACCGGGCACAGCGTCCCATTCCTACATCGGACGAAACACATGGCCGCATGTGTGAATCCTTGAATAACAAGGGATTCGCGAATTCCCGCATGTGTAAGACTTTTGATACAGAATCTACAAAAGTGATACCTCTCCAACTAAATGTTTACTCCCTGCGAATGTTCAGAGGAGTCTACATTCCTTAGCGATCACGATGGGACTCGAACCCACAATCTTTGCCTATATCTCCCTATCGGAGGGCAACGCCTTATCCATTAGGCCACGCGACCGGGCCTCGAACAGGAGACTACCAGATCTTCAGTCCGTAGGAAACTCCCTAGCTGATGACAATGGAAACCAACAGTAATTACCTACCCCAAAATCTACCTGCACGGCTCCTTCGTTCCGCAGTGCTTTCCCGCCGGGATAAGGGCGGGTGCCGCCTGTCGTGCGGCCACTGTAACGCGGTCTCTCTCTCTCTCTCTCGTTGCCGTCGTCGTACGCGCCGTACCCTTCCAGCGCGACGACGTGCACCGCGCAGCCAAGGCGATGCGCCAGAGCCAGCTCGAGCTGCTGCTCTTGCATGGCGCCGCCCGATCCTGATCCTGAGGCCTCCACTGGGGCATCCGCAAACACAACCACATGGGCAGCAGCAGCAGCATCCGCAACACCAGGGATGCCTGGTTGTCCCTCCACCGCCGAGTAACCGGGAGGCTGCCGCAACATTCGCGAAGGAGACGGGGCCGGTGGCTGCATCCAGGACCTCCTTACGACCAGGACCCTGCATGCCGAAGTTCCTAAGTTGCTGCCTCCACTGCCATCTTCGTCATCGCCCCCACCGTCCTGCTCCTGCTGCTGCTGCTGCTTCAGCTGTTGCTGCTTCAGCTGCTGCTGCTGCAGCTGCTGCTGCAGCTGCTGCTGCTGCAGCGGTGGCGGCGGCGGTGCTCCGGCCTCGTGTTCCTGGCCTCTTGACGCAAGCCAATCCGCTGCAAAGCAGGCTGCGTCCGAACCTTCGAGACGGCCTCTTGTGTCGGATCCAGCGGGCCTCCATGCCCCTTGGTCCCGGCGGCTGGTTACTCCTTGCGTTGAGGAGTTAGCAGCGGCTGTGCTAGCGCACGTCTCCCAGGGCAATTCCAAGAAGACGCGTGGGTCACTGAAAAAGCTCGACAAGCCCTCAGAGACCTGGCGGGGTTGGGTGCGGGAGGTGCGACCCCGGGAGAAAGGTGAACCACGGCCCAAGGGCGCCCCACATTGTTGTATCATGAAAACTACGTGGATTGCCATTCAGTTGAGAGCCCTTTTTGTTAAGGCGTAGTAGAACACGTCACACATGGTGTACGGTGTTTGTACCTCAGGTTCGCCTCAGGTTCAGCGGCCTCCGCGGCCCCACCCTACCCACACTGCAGGCATGATTGCCACCCCGATGGGCGTCGTACGAACCCCCAAAAACATGCCAAGCCTCCAGAGCCATCGTACAAAACACCCAGATTGCCCTGCCCCAGCCCGGCTGCCCTCATCTTACCCAGCCCCGGGACCGTTCCGCCTTGCTTCCATCAAATCCCAGCCAGCTTCCCGAAAAATGGTGGACCCCCACCACGTCGAGCTGACTCAGCAGCCACACGGAACTGGCCAGGTCATGCCCTGCTGCTGCTGGTGCTGCTGGTGCTGCTGGTGCTGCTGGTGCTGCGGTCATCCCGGCGCCAGATGACTGCTGCCCGAACTGGAGGCCATCCGCGGCGTCGCTGCTGTCGTCGCCGCCGCCGCGGCCGACACCACCGCCGCGGACATCGTCCTCACAGCACTGCGCTATTAGATCATTACCCAAAGCCACACCGCTGGCACTTCCATTTGCTGGTAGCGCCAGGGCGGCTGCTGCGGGCCCCAACACCGCTGCCTTTGCGAGCGCATCCGCGGGCTGCAGCCGCAGCAGCGGTGTGAGGCGGGACACGGCGCTGTGGCACGCCTCGTCGTTCCAGGCGCAGGGGTGGAACCACTGCCGGGGGCCATACACGACCGCTGAGGTGCGCGGGGGAGATGTGGCGGGTGGTGTGGGAGGTCGCCCTGGGCGCGAGGCACCATTCGGCGGGCCGGCACCACCACCGCCGCTCCCTTCACGTCGCCCCAACCAGCTGCCGCCGCCTCCTCCTCCGCTGCCGGGGGCCCTATCCGGCGCCTCTCTCGCACGGCTGTAGTGCCCTGGCAGGCTGTAGTGCGCCGGCAGGCTGTAGCGACCTGGCAGAGGCCCAGCTGGCAGCTGGGCCAGCTCCTGTCAAGCCGGGGGTTGCGAGTGTAGGATTGGAGACTGCATCCAGCACCCAGTCGGAACATCACTCAAGACCTCCCTGCAATCCACAATACACCACCCAACCTCCGCGCCTTGTCACCACACCACCCAACCTCCGCGTCCAGGCACCCACCCGAAACGCCGCCGTGATGACCCGTGGGCCGGTGGCAACCAACGGGTCGCGCAACCCCGCGGCCGCGTTTCGCAGCAGGTGGCGCATCACCAACTTCCACAGCGGGTGGCCGGGCACGGAGCCCATCTGGGCATTGTTGGCCAGATCAGGCTCCTCCGCCATCAGCACCAGGTCATGCCCTGAACAGGCAACACGCAGGAGCGGGGACAGGAGACTGTTGTGAGTGCGGAAGGCCGGCGAGGGAGGCTGGCGGAGGCGCGGATAAAGGTAGTTCCAGGGAGGGCTGGAGGACGAGGAGGGAAGGGCCTACGCTCCGGAACCAACCGACCCAGCGACCCACCCTCCAGGCTGGCGTCCATGGGTCTGAAGCACTCCGTATCCAAGTCTAGGTACACTCCGCCTGCAGGGCGCAGCTCCAGGGGAAGGGGAGGGATGCACCGATCCCAGTCAGCTCCAGGGGAAGGGGAGGGATGTACAGATCCCAGTCGGGGGTGTCTCATGACCGGCTGGCTCGCTAGTGGTGCATACCGCACAGCGCCCGCTGCCCTTCCGATACTTTCCGAGGTTTTCACGACTGAAGGCAAGGGCCACTAGCAATCCAGCCCGACCACCGGTGCTCGTCTCGCAGGTTGACCGAAGGCAACGCGT
This sequence comes from Yamagishiella unicocca, assembly GCA_003116995.1. Taxonomy (NCBI): domain Eukaryota; kingdom Viridiplantae; phylum Chlorophyta; class Chlorophyceae; order Chlamydomonadales; family Volvocaceae; genus Yamagishiella; species Yamagishiella unicocca. The sequence goes on from BDSL01000101.1 coordinate 126,706, forward strand.
TCCTCCACCTCACCCCAACATCGCCCGGGTCTGGTGCCCACTGCAACAGGTACTATCACACACCCTCTGCCCACCGAAGGCGTGCAGGATGAACGGCCTCAGTGCGTCCGACTGCAGTACAAGGGACGAGTAGTTGAGCCACGTGGCCAAGAACCAGGGATACCTGAGGCCGGTTGAGGGCGGGGCGGAGTGAGGGCAGGGGCAGGGATACCTGAGGCCGGTTGAGGGCGGGGCGGAGTGAGGGCAGGGGCAGGGATACCTGAGGCCGGTTGAGGGCGGGGCGGAGTGAGGGCAGGGGCAGGGAAGGGAGGTGGGAAGGAGGGGAATTCCAGGGATGGCAGCGGAGCTGGGAGGGACGAGGTTCATGTTCTGGACGGAGGCACGTTCGGTTGGATATAGGCTCGCGGGGCAGTATTCAAGGGCTTCGAGATGACTCCTGGCCGCACCTGTCAGCCAGCAGCTGCTGGGCGGCCTCCCGGTCCCATAGATGGTAGCGCCAGCCGGGGTGGTGGGTCTGGAACGACGGGTGAGGGAGTTGGGGTGTCGTGTGGGGTGCGGTAGGGAGGCAGGTGGGGCACCCGGGGGGTTGCCTGCGGCCAACCCGGTCTCCTCAGACCCCCCTCCACTGTCCCTACCTGGCATGAGAGTCGCCACTCTCGCCTGCTTGATGTCCGGATACCCGTTCAAGAGGAACACCAGGAAAGGACAAAGGGCCAGATGAGGAAAGCAATAGGCACCAGTCTAAGCGTAGCCTTCCATTTTTTTATCCTCCCTAGCCTACGCCGCAAGCCGAGGGCGTGAGCTTCACGGCTTTGGCTTCGCTGTCCACAGCAGAGCACAGCAGGGCAGAGCACCGGGAAGTCCAATTGGGCTCCATGTAATGGGTAATGGTCGGTCCTCGCCCTAAACCCTAAACCCCTGGGTCACCCGCACTCCGCCCACCACCCGATACAGGACACGCCCGACGTGCTCTTGCAGCCGCTGCCCTCCTGCGCCGCACCCACAAACTTTAGCCCCCGGACCCCAGACCCCAGACCCCTGGGTCGGGCGCATCCCACCGGAAGTGTGTCTTGTCTGCCCGCGAGTCGCGCTCCAGGGAGGCCAGTCCTGACAGGTAGTTCTGGTGCAGAATGCGGGGGATCCCAAGCTCGCCGACACGTCCCCGACCACTGCCCCCTGGGCGCTTAGGCCTCGGTCCCTGTGTGGTGCGCTGCCCCGGCGGCTGCTCCCGCCCTGGCTGCTGCTGCCGCCTCGGCGGCTCTTCCCGCCTCGGCGGCTGCTCCCGCCCCGGCGCGGGCCCCTGTTGCTCCCCAGGCGGCTGCGTTTGGCTATGCCTTGGGGCCACTCTCGAAGACCCTCCCAAGCCCAGAGGCTGTGGTGGGCTCTCTGCTAGGCTGTCAGCCCCCTACGACGGCAGGGGCGCAGTGCATCTGGACGACAAGGCGCAGTGCATCTGGACGACACGGCGCAGGCTCTGGCGCAGGTCGTGACACTCTCAGGCAAGTGCTGTACCCTGTTGCTTGCGTGATTGACCTGTTAGGTCGGTCGCGTGCCTCGGGATGATAACGACACTTGGGAGTAGCGAGAGAACCAGTAGACCGTAAGGACGGACGTTGGGGGCTGGGGGCTGGGTGGGTATGTGGGTCCCGGTGCGGCGCCCCAAGGGACACGCGCCAAACGACTCACCGGCACTGCCTTCACAACGGGCTGCTCTGCGTCCACGTCCACGTCAGCATCAGCGTCAGCATTGCCAGCACGTGCCAGCGGCCACGTTGAAAGCACTGAAGGGGTCGCCGCGTGGCCCGGTGCAGCCGTTGGCTGCGCAACCACGTCAAGCGCTTGCTGCCGACCCACGGGTCGCGACTGGTGGCACAGGAGGAGGGCCACCGAGCTGAGCAGGCCCAAGCCCAGGACCAGCAGCACGCCTGCAACAAGAAGTGCGGCTGGTCATCGCATGGAAGGAGGCGGGCAACGTTTTCGAGTAGGGCACCCATAGCTCGACGGCCATTGCTGAATGACCCTCAGTGACAACTGCCTTCCGGGGTCTGGCTCCGGCGCTGCAGCGCAACTGAAACGTTTCGCCGGCTGCCCGCCCGGCTGCGTGTTGCGTCCAGGTGCCATCAGGCGCCATCAAGTGCCAACGCACACTGGCGCGCGCACCAAGGTGGAAGGCCCTTGCAGCTGCACCGCCCCTGCTGCTGCCGTGGCCGCCCAGAGAGTGCGCTTTCTGCTGCTGCTGCGGCTGCTGTGGCTGCGAAGGTTGCGGGCCTTGAACGAGTCTGGCTGACATCTGGAGGAGGCCTCCGGACAAGAAGCGATGCGACGCGGTTCCGCGGTAGCCGGGTTGCGGCGGCGAATCAGCTCCAGGCCGTAGGCGTTACGCAGCCGCGCGGCGGCCCAGCAGTGTGACGAGTTCCCGGAGGCCCCTCGAGGACATTACACGCGACAAGCCAGCTCGACGATGGCTCTACCTTCTGGTCAGGGGCCCACTGTAACAGTTACTACTACTACAACGATTTCGTAAGTTTTGGGTGACGAGCCAGCCAGCAGGATGTCTCAAGGGCCCCTAGGCTGTGACAGGAGTATGCTTCACAGAGCCAGATGGGCAGCAAGCGCGCATTTGGGTTGTTGTAACGGTTACAGTGGGTTCCAGACCAAGAGGTAGAACCATCGGGCGTGGGTGTCGAGTCAGTCGCGTGTGTCTAGGGAGCTGTGACCTGTAGCGAACAAAGCCAAGCGCGGCGGACAGACAGCGTACGGCGGCACGCAAGCCGCCCTCTGGACTTGCGTCCAAGGCGGTGCGCCACTGGCTGCAAGCAGCCTCTGGAAGAACTACTCAGTCTCAACCCGAGTCAGTCGCCTAAAGAGCCCCTCATTAGCTCGTGAATCCCCCAGTGCGCTCGACAGCCGCTGTCGCTGATTCGCTGCTTGACTGCAACTGGAGGAGAGATCGACCCGGACGTCCCCATCCTGGCAATTTGCGAAATGGGCGTGTATGGGACTGTTGTACACACGCCGTGCCGTGCCATGCCGTATCGGGGAAGCCTGCGCATCACCGCCCCGGCCACGGGTCCTGAGGTGGGCGGGTGGGTGGTGGGCGGACCTCGAACAGTGGCTCCACATGGCACTACTGGTCTGGGGCCCGCTGTCACAGTTACTACAACCGCTTGGCTGCCTATGTGGAACCTGCGCGACCCCTTCGAAGCCCTAGGAGAGCGATACCGCATGCGCGCCATGCTGCTGCTGCTGCTGCGGCTGCCGACGGGCCAACCCAGAGAGGGGCGCCATGCTCCCCATCCGTGCATCCAGCGTCGCAAACGGCAAGTTAGAACCTTGTCGAATCTTGCTTGGGACATTATACATCAGCTCCTCGCCAGTAGAAGCTCGTCGGTCTGGTGGCACGTCGCGAACGCGCAAAGTTCTCTACGAGCACTTGGACGAGCATTTGCAGACCCGGGAACACGGATGCAGCCCATCATCCAACCAGGCAGCATACCACCGGCCCCCACCTACAAGGCAGCCGGCCCGCCCGCTCCACATCAAATTATTCAACGTCATGGGCACACGACCCGGCCAGGTGCGGGGTGCACTGTTCACCCCGGAAAAAATAGCATGCTGCCCAGATGGCCCCAACGGCACTAAAGCGTCTAAGCATTGTGTCATTACGTTGTCTAGAATCGGGTCGGGCTTTGCGACCGGGTATAATGCCTGCATCGGGCCCCCTGGCCGCCCATCGTCATCGATGGTACGGCGGCACGCCCACGCACCGAGAGCGACCCCACCAGCAGCGCGCCGTGGCGGGCTGCCGACTCCAGGACGCGGAATTACAAAAAACCCTAAAGCCACCACCACCGCCCAGCGGTGCGCGCATCAAACGCTGCACGTCGACAACCCAACGCCCGGTGCATCAGCATCAGGATCAGCCTTACTAACTGACGGAGTCCGGTTGGCTTGTCCAATTCTTGATCATGCACATTGCGAGGATCGACTGCCCATCGTGAAGGCCACCACGAGCGATAAGCCTTCGCTGCGAGCTGCCCTCCTCGCCTCCGACTCACGGGTCGCTCGCCCCACGCGTCCTTCGCTCGCTCGCGTCCGCGCCGCAGCACGTATGACAATGTGCCGCAGCCGCCCGCCAGCCGCTGGTGTCGTACCAGCAACCGCTTGGCTAGGTGCGTTGCACGACGGTATGTATGTTTGTTTGTTTCGGGTGCGGCCGGGCACAAGGGCAAGATCCCTCGTAACGGCGGTTCGAGCCCCGCGCGCAACAGCAGTTCGCTACACGTCAGGCGCCCCTCAACCGCAGCCAGCCGGTCGGCCGCCGTGGCAGCCACGACCTGTCTGTTGCTTCAGCAGCTGTCGCCCGCGCCCCCGGCCCAGCCGCCCCAAAAGAGCCGCGACACCACCGTGCAACCGCTTCAGCCATAAACGCAACCAGCGCTAGCAACGCCATACACCGTCGTCATCGCCCGCGCCAGCACCGCGCCCTGCTGCGCTTTGGCATCCCACCATCAACCCACTGCCCCATGCGAGACAGAGGCTGCTGCCTCCTCGCCTCGTGCCCCCCACCGGCCGCCGTCGCCGGCTCCCCTTGCGTCGCCCTGTCCCATGCTGCCACCTTCCTTCGTACGCCTCTCACAGCCTGCAGCCTGCACTGCCCCCTAGGGCGTCAAAATGTACATGCACGTGCTACCCGCCCGCGTCCCCGCCCTCCCGGCGGCGACACACCGCGCGACACAGCAGTGGTCGTCAGTCGCCGTCGTCAGTCGCCGTCGTCGCCATCGTCCGTCGCTCAGAAGATGTCGATGATCCGCTCGATCAGCTGGCGGCACATGGGGCAGCGGTGCACTCCCTCACGCAGCTGCGCCGCGCAGCGGCGGCACACGCACAAGTGGCTCGTCTTGCCGTGCAGGAAGCCCACCTGGCGGGGCGCAGACCAGCAGATCGTGCAAGAGCCGGCCGCATCCTCGCCGCCGCCGCTGCTGCTGTCGGCACCGCCGTCATCCACGAAGCCCAGGGACGCCAACACGCCGCTCTCGCCGGCGGGCAGCAGCGGCGGCACCGCGCCGGACCGGACGTCGTGGGCCACGTCAGCGGCGGCGGCTGGGTGCTGCGCCCAGGCGCCGCCGGGGATGGGGCCGGAAGCGAAGGCGCCGCCGTAAGCGTGGCTGGGGAAGCCCGGAGGTGGTACGCGGGGCGCCCCGCCGGCGGCGGCACTGAGGCCAGTCGCGGGAGCGAAGATTGTGGGCACGTTGGGGCTCCAGACCGGGTCGGCGGCGAAGGACGACAGCGCGGAAAAGTCAGTGGCGCCGTACGCGCCGTACAGCATGTGCGCCGTGTGCGATGCGCCGTCCACGTCCGCCATGGCGGCGGCGGGGTCCAGTGCGCCGCCGGAGATGACGACAGGCGGGGGGATGGAGAAGAACGAGAAGGAGTCCGAGTCGGGCTCGCCGGTGGCGACAGCGGCCAGGGCAGCAGGGGGCAGCATGGATGACGGGTAGGGGCAGTAATTTGCGGCCATGGACGCGATGTCCAGGTCGCCAGACGCGTGCTTGTGAGCAACAAGGGGGCCTACTGACGGGTCGGTGGTAACTATAGTGGCGGATACGAGGCTGTCGTGGCGCTGGTTTCGGAGCTGCTGCTGGTGGGCCATCGGCGGCAGGAACGCCCCCGCGGGGACTCCCAGCGCCATGGCGGCGGTGTGGACAGCCGCAATGGCAACCGGCTCGCTGACGGCAGCGGCGGCGGCGGTGGCCATCGGCGGCGGTGCCACGGGGTCGCCGAAGGCGGACGTACAGGTGGTTCCGGAGCCGTGGTTGCTGACGACTGGCGGGTCGGCTGTCGTGACGCCGCCACAGCTGGCGGAGCGAGGGGGGGGCGGCGGCGGTGGGGGCGAGTTGCCGGTCGGGGCGCCGCCACCACTGCGCGTGACTGAAGAAGAGGGCGGAGCGGCGGCGGCGGCGGTGGCAGCAGCAGCAGTCTGAGGCCGGGCGGCGACCGGCCCCTTTGCGCCCTTCGACACTCCCGCGGCCAACTTAATGACGGGGTTGGGACTGAGCCATGCGTTGCGGACTGGCTGGGCAGCAGGTGCGGAGGGCGTGGCTGCGGCTGTGGGCGCCTCCGCAGCCACTGCGGGCGGTTTGCGCGGCGGCGGCGGCGGTGGGGGCACTATGATGTACTGCGGCGGCGGCTGGCTCTGCTGCTTGCGCGCCCCAGACGCGGCCTTCTTCGCTGCGCGGTTCGACAGCACGGGGGCAGCGGCGGCAGCCGAGGTGACGGTGGCGGTCAGCCGCGCAAGGAGTCCACCACCGCTGGCGCCGATGCTGGACGCGACAATGGGGGTGGAGGCCGAGGTTGAGGCTGAGGCCGAGGTCGCTGCGGCGGGCACGCTCTTACCGCCGCCGGGTACCGGCACCGCGGCAGTGCTTGGCTTTGACCCGCCCGCGTCCGTCCGTGATCTGCCGCCAGCAGCGACCGAGGCGGATGCTGCTGCGGCCGACGTCGACGTGGCAGGTGCTGACGTGGCAGGTGCTGACGTGGCAGGTGCTGACGTGGCAGGTGCTGACGTGGCAGGTGCTGACGTGGTGGTTGCGGGGTGGCGCGCGCTGCTGGGGGAGCTCGTCGCAGCGGCTGACGTGGCAGCTGCTGACGTGGAGGCGCTGGTGCTAGCGGAGGGACCCTTCTTCTTCGAGGAGGTCGACGAGGAGGAGGGGGCGGCCACCGGATCCGGCAGCTTGGCGGGCGGGGGCTGCGGTGCAGGTGCGTGTTTGCTGCTGCCGCCGGCGCCGCTGCTGCTGCTGCTAGTGGGAGGTAACGAGGTTGGGTCGGGTGCGGCGCGGGTCGTGCCGGTCGACAAAGTGGAGGCGGGAGCGGTGGTGGTGGGTTTGGCCTTGCCGCCCGCAGCCACCCCGTCGGCGGCACCAGCACCGGCCGTCCCCCCCGCGTGCTGCCGCTGCTGTTGCTTGTTATTGCTGCTGCTCTTGGCTGCTGCTGCTGCTGACGTCGTATTCATGTTGCTGGCCGAGGTGCCAAACCCCGTAGCATTGCGCGGCGTGCCGCCCCCACTGGGCCTCACGGCGGCACCGGGGTCAAAGGAAGAGGGGTGGGATGCGCCAGGAGGTCCCGCTCGGCAGCCAGCTGCTTGCGCCGCCGTCAGTCCGGGCCGCTGCTGGTACGACGACGAGGTTTCTAACGAGCCGCCGCCGCCACCGCCGCCTACACCGCCTGAGCTGCGTCCAGTTCCTGCGGGTGCGCCAACGGGGTCACCTCCACCTCCACCTCCGCCCCCACCAGCAGCAAACCAGTGGGAGCCTGCGGTGTGGGCCGGGGCAGATAAGCTACAAGACGAGCCGGAGCGGATCGCGGGGCTGTGCGCTCCGTCGCCTGCGGCAGCCGCACTTCCGCCGCCGCCGCTCCGTCCCGAGGAAGAGGCACGGCTGTATGCGTGCTGCGAGGCGGCGCCGTTGCGTTTGTGTCCGCCGTGCCCCGCCCCGCCGCTGTTGCCCGCACCGCCGCCAGAGGACACCGCGGATCCGCTACTGCCACCCTGGCCGCTGCAGGAGCCGGCCGCCGCCGTCTGCCGGCGTGCCGCCGGCGAGCTTCGATGCCTCGAGGCCGCCGGCTGCGACGAGCTCCCCCTCCCCAGCCTGCCGCTGATGCTCCTCGTCATGCGGAGCGAAGCGATACACATGAGCGCCCCAAATGCCAGAGCCAGGAGGGCCACGGACTCGGGGCTGCACGTGGTGCACAGTCGTGACACCGCCAGGGCGTACAGCGGTGGCGCGCCAAACAGCACGCCGGCAGCCAACGTGCTGTAGGTCGCCGTACGCACGGGCGCATGCGCTACGTGGGGGTATGTAGAATACATGATAGTGCCTGCAGAGGCAGGATGGTGACGAAGAAAAGGGGGAGCGCGCGTGCGGGGGAGGGGACGTTAAGGACAGGGCAAGTGGTGGCGGGGGGGGGGGGGGCGTCTTCCATTCAAGACTTAAGCAGTACCAAGCGAAGGCACATGCACAAGCATTGGGACAGACCGCGACGCGCTGCTGCAGTGTGAGGTGCGCAATGAAGGCTGGCTGGCAAAGGCCGCGGTCGCCCCGCGTCCCAACAAACAAGCATCCCAGACGCCGAGGCAGTGGGCCATGAAGGACTAGACGCCCATTGAATATGGGGCCGCGCCGTTCCTTCGAGCAGCTGAAGGCTGTCCGCTGTCGCGCCTCACCCGACAGCATCATGGCGAGGTAGAAAAGCCCACTTGCAAGGAGCGAAGCCGCGCCGTCGGAAACCTTGACGCCTGTAGCACAAATGGAGCAAAGATGGAGTACAGATGAGCGGCGCAGTGGTAAGTAGGGTTGGCCTTGCAGACGTCAACAGTCGCCCAAGGTGCGTTCACGATCCACAACCAGCGACCCTCGCGTCCATTATTTAGATGGCAATGTAGCGTTATGGGCGAGCAAACATCACACGTCAAGCGACGCGGGACCACTAAATTAGAGTCTAAAAGATATCTACCGAGGCCAACCACGCGTGCGGTGCAAACATTTCCAAATACGATTCCACTAATCCCGTGAGGAAGCTCGCACGCCCGTCAGTGCTCCGCCAGACACTCTCACCGCTGCCGCGAGGCCAGATTTAACACAACCCACCTCGCTGCGCGAAGTCGTGGCCATAAACGACAGCAATCCATGTCCATACAATATCGCCGACCTCCTTGTAGAGGTCCTTCAGCTGTGAGAAAGCGACTCCAGCACTCCGCCAAACTTCCAGCAGGAATGCTCCGGTGAGAGCTTTCGAGGGTGACGTCGCACAAGCATACACCTCGCTCCAAACAAGCAGGCCAGTAACGATGAAGAACACGAAGCCCACCGAACTGTAAAACGCAAGGACATCCTGCTTCTCCGCGGCCTTTCGCTGACGCCTCTCCAACGAGGAGAGGGCGCCGACTTGGTCGTCATCCCATGACGGTTCCAGCCAGTTCAGCTGGACGTAATTAGACGCCATGACGGCGTATCACGGTAGCGTGCCAGTTCAGCTTGTTACGGTAATAGGAAGCGCCAATAGGCGGCCTATGAATTCTCCTACGACAATTAGTTGGGTTTATATATATTTGTGTATATTTGGGAATCGCGGTCTCATCGTTGCCTCGTCCGCCGGCGGCGCAGGGCTTAACAGGTGCCTGCCGTACAACAAGGCTTCCGCTGACTTGATCGAATGCGGCCCCAAAACATACACACATCCACACGAAAGCCACCTGTACAGGGAGAAGGAGCTAAATCTGCAATTACTTGAGAAATCAAGCACGGTCCTACCGACTTGTCGCCACCTAATTCAGACATTCGCGCGTTGAAAGCATGGAATGCTCTATGTAAACTGTTTCAAAACTTTATCGACTAAAAACACCGCTTCCGGTTTGTCTTCCGGTTGGCGGCGAGCCAGGCTGCACCCGTTCCGGCGGCCATCGGACGGAGTCACCCGCTGGCCGACGGCGCTTGCAGAAGTTTACCCTTGTATGACGACAGTTCTTCTCCGTGTCTCGGGTAAGTTCCGTAGGCAGCAGTTCCGACACCTCGGGTCGACTCGTACGGTTGCTTTGGGTACTGGGACCAGTTATGCGGGGTTCCCCAGCCAGGCGAAACCCGACTACTTCGACTGTGGGAAACGCCCGGGCAAAGCGCGAGGCGTTCAGTTTCGTTGACTCACCCGCGTATGGCTGGTCTGCCCGGCTGGTGCGCTGATGCCGCCGAATAACGCGCGTGTTGCGGAGTTAGCGCTGGGAGCGAACGGGTCGTGTGGGACGAGGGATTTACGGGTGCGGTTTTAGGCGTGAAGAGTCAGGAAGGGGAGCCTTCATCACCTGGTGCCAGCCGCAATACGGGGCCAGGGGTAGGGCCAGGGGATTGCAGGGTTGCCCAGCCGTGTGAGAGCATGACGCGTGTTTCGCCGGCCATGGTGGATCCCCTTACAGCACCACCCACCGCATGATGGATTCCCTTACAGCACCACCCACCGCATCCAGAGGTCGCCGCCACATCCACCGGGACCGCAGTTGCCAGCTTCACCACCACGAACCCGATCCCCCACGCTACCCGCAGCGTCCTTCGGGACCTTCGCCGGCAGCTCAGGCGATTTCGCCACCAACCGCGGTACCGCCACCAGGAGCTCCAGCTGCTGCCCCGCTGCTGGGTCGGGGCCTGCCATGCAGCAGCTCAGCGCGGGCCTGCGCCGCGCCGCCCTCCAGGCCTGCCCCTGCTACTGCCCCTGCTATTGCCCCGCTGCCAGCTGCTCCGGCCGAAGCGGACTTGTCGTACGGGCTCCGAAACCTGCATTCCATGGCATAGTCGCGGCGGCTGCACCCTCAGGCCCGGCTGGGGCGGCTGCGCCGAAGCCGCGTACCGTCCGCGCCAGCGCTGCGGCTGTTGGATCCGCGGGCGCGGACGCCGCCCTGGGAGGCGATTCCAGCGACGGCGGCGCCGCGGATTGGGGCAGCGGCAGCGACGGCGGCGGCAGCAGCAGCCTGGACAGCGTTGACGGCAGCAGCGACCGCGATGGCCGCAGCGACTTTGTGTTGACGACAGGTGACGAGGACACGATTGCGTCCGTAGTCACAGGTGCGTTGGACCTGCCTGCGGCATTTTGCGTGTGTGCGGCGGTACCAGCAAGAGCAGCTGCGGGAGGCGGAGGGAGGCGGAGGGATGATGACGTAGTTGATGACGTGTTTGTGGTTGGGCCGCTGCATCCGGGATGTTGTCGTCTTGCCGGCGGTGCTGCCCCGGCCCTGCTGTAGGCACCACTCAGCGCGCTGTGCGCCATCAGCTCCCTGTGGACCCTCTTGGCGGCGCTTTCCAATCACGCAGGCATGGCCCAGGGGTCGGTCTCCATCATCCGCGTGTCCGGGAGCGACGCGGTGCCCATCGCCTCCAAGGTCTTCCGCCCGGGCGGCCGCTTCCGCCTGGGCTGGCAGCCGCAGAGCCACCGGGTGTACTACGGTACGGCAGTGGACGGCGACGAGCAGCTGCTGGACGAGGTACGAACGCACGGCACTGTGCTGCGTAAAATGGCGCCTTTTTCATTTTGCACGCAAGCGGTTTTCCTTCGTGGCACTGCGCTGCGAGCACCGCGTGGTACCTTACACGTTTTCTGCAGGGGCTCGAAAGGCGGCTGGCAGGGCGTCTGGAAGGGCCATCACCCGCTTCACCCTCTGTGTGTGTGTTTTACCCCTTCACCCTCTCACCCTCTCTCCCCGCCCGCGCTTCCCGGCTCTGTCAGGTGCTGCTGCTGGTGATGCTGTCCCCCCGCTCCTACACCGCTGAGGATGTGGTGGAGCTGCACTGCCACGGCGGCAGCGTGTGCGCCAGCCGAGTGATGCGGTCGCTCATAGAGGCGGGAGCCAGACCCGCAAAGGCGGGGGAGTTCACGCTGCGCGCCTTTCTCAACGGCCGACTGGACCTGGCGCAGGTGCGTAGCTGGGGTTAAGAGGCACGAGCGCGTGGAGCGGAAACTCCTGAACTGGACCTGAAGGATAGTGCCATTAGGGGCCGGGAATGGGAGGGGACAGGGGGAGGGGACACGGGAGATCGTTGGTGAGGTCTCGGGTGGGTTTGACACGGGACATGAAAAGAGGTGCTCGGATAGCAGGATGAGCTGGTACGGCGCACGGGGCCGTACGATGGAGCCACATGCCGTACTCGGCGACCGTCCTCTCACCCTCCGCTTCCGTGTCCTCCGACCGCTCAGGCGGAGGCGGTGACCGAGCTGGTGGGCGCCCGCACGGCGGCGGCGGCGGACAGCGCTCTGGCGGGCCTGCGCGGCGGGGTAGGCGGTGCGGTTTCGGAGCTGCGGGCGCGGTGCCTGAACGTGCTGGCGGAGCTGGAGGCCAGGTGCGGCGGGGGCCGGATTGACGGCGTGATGGGCCTGGGTGGCAGCGTGCCAGGGTGCCGGATCCCGCCGTAAGTGTGGGGCAAATCGCGGTTGAGGAGGACGAGGCAGAAGAGGAGGAAAAGGAGGAGGAGGAAGAGGATGGGGAGGAGGAGGAGGAGGAGGCAGCCCCACGTGCTGTGGTTGTAGCGGTGGCTATGTAGTAGTCCTGATGGGCGGCCCAGGGGCGGAGGCGGAAGAGCGAGATAAGCGTGGTGGCGGGTGTGGTGGGACGGGCTCGCGGCGTAGGTGTAGCGGTAGGGAGGTTTGGGAGCTGAATTGCAATCGCACGCCTGGCGCTTGTTGCCGTACAGGTTGGACTTCGACGAGGACCTGCCGGCCATTGATGTCCCCGCACTCAAGCGGAGCATTGAGGGTATCCAGGTGGGGCCTGGGGCTGCTGGGGGCTGCTGCTGCTGGGGGCTGGGGGCTGGGGCTGCTGCTGCTGGGGGGTGCTGCTGCTGGGGCCTGGCTGCAGGGCGGGAGTTGGTTGCCAGCTGGCTGCTGGAGGTGGCTGCTGCTGGGGGCGCCACCACACGGGCTTTGAACACACGCGGCCGCTCGCACCGCACCTGCCTGCGGGCCCTGACACGCTCCGCCGCCTCCACCGCTGCAGGCCGGAATCGAGAGGGCGCTGCGCACTGCGCGGGCGGGCAGCCTACTGCGGCGGGGGCTGCAGGTGCCGGAGGGCGGAAGGGCGAGGGCCGGGGTGCATGGGTGGAGGGGCTCGACGGCGCTAGCAGCAGCTAGTGTGGTGCTGTTTGGGGACACGGCGGCGACGGCGCAGGGGTGCGGGGACATCACATGATCCTGAATGGTCTTAGCTCCGCGCTACCCACCGGTAATCGCCGCCCCAGCTGGCACCGCCTTCACCCTGTCGCCTTTCCCCTCATCCCTCTCTCCCCTGTCTAACTTTCCGATTCACCTCCGTCCCCGCAACGCGCCCAACTCGTCTGGGCTCGCGCCTTCAGGTCGCCATCGTGGGGCGACCCAACGTGGGGAAGAGCTCCCTGCTCAACGCCTGGACAAATAGGTGAGGCTTGGGAGGAGGTCAGGGCGCCTGGAACACGGACGTCGACAACCCAGCCGTTGCACAAACGGACGATGCCCGACAACCCGCTTCCCTTTGCTGCCTGCCGTTGCCACCCGCCCCGGCCCCCCCGGTCGAGTAACACCGGTTCTTTTCTGTACCCCCCCCCCCCCGAGCAGCGAACGCGCCATCGTAACGGACGTGGCCGGTACTACCCGGGACGTGCTTGAGGCCTCGTTGTCGGTCGGGGGGGTGCCCGTGACCCTGCTGGACACGGCGGGGATAAGGCAGTCGGAGGACGTGGTGGAGCGCATCGGGGTGAGCCCGGGGCGGGGGGGGGGGAGAGGAGGGGCCGGGCCGGGCAGCAGGCAGGGTTAGGACTGGGCACGCCACCGCGACTTGCATCTCACGCCCAGCAAACCCCGCGGCTTCGCGGACGATCACAGCTCAGTAGCATATAGTTTTGGTGGCGCAACTTGACGGGCCCTGCTGTTCCTTGCGGTGTGGGTGCTGCAGGTGGAGAGGTCGCAGGCCGCCGCCGCTGACGCGGACATTGTGATCATGGTGGTGGATGGCGCGGCGGGCTGGACGGACGCCGACGCGGAGATCTACCGGGCGCTGTGGGGGGACGGGCCGGGCAGCGCAGGATGCAAGGTGCGTGGGAGGCAGGGGCCAGCGCGGCAGACGGAGGCGTGAACGAAGGGCTGTGTATTGGTGGCTGACTGGCTGCTGGATGGGTAGATGGATGGACGGGTGGATGGATGGATGGACGGGTGGACGGGAAGGACGGCGAGGTTCAGAGCCGTGTGGGTGATGGATGAAGCCGGGGGCGACGAGCCGGCAAAAGGGTGACGGCACGGAATAGAGCGGAGTCCGGACGGTGGGGCGGCCAGCGTCTTCTCACTCAAACACTGCTGGCCCCCCCCCCCGCAGTCGTGTAACCGTTTCTGCCCTCCGTTTGCTATGTCGTGTAATCGGGTCTTCTCGGCACCCTCCCCTCCCCGTCGTGTCCGGCTGTGGCGCAGGTCAAGGGGGCGGCGCTCCTGGTCGCCAACAAGGACGACCTGAGGAGGGCGGACGAGGTGGATGAGGCGGCAGGTAGGTGCGGCAACTCGCACGGGGCGCAGCTCATCGCCAGAGGAGGCGGTGGAAGGTCGGGCCAGGGTTCGGGCTCTGGATAGGCCGCTGGGTGGTTGCAGCGGCTGCGGGCGTTGTCCGGGGTCACGGCCTGCCTCGGGCACGCGCCGGGCAGCACTGCACCTCCAGCCTTGCGCCCTCCCGTTTGGAACTGAATTCCAGCCACCAAAGATGCTGTCGTACATCCGGCCCGGGTCCACACCGCGAGGGTTGGTCTTCCGGCTTCTCACCCCGCGAGTTTCGCCGACCGCCGCCGCTGCAGTGGGTCGTCGGGTGCCGTCTGATGCGCCGCTCCTCTACCTGCAGGCAAGCAGACGACCAGCCCGCCGGCAAGCACCAACGGCACCAGGGTCATCTCCGGAACCGCAGCCGGGTCCGCCAGTGAGCTGTCCCTGCCGCTGTTGGCGCGGGAGACGTTTGCGGAGATCGCCCGGACGAGCGCCTCGGAGCGGCGGGGTCTCGAGGTGGGTGTTGGGTTGGCTGCTGGTTGGTTTGCTGGTGTGTCGCTGCCTGTGCGGCTGCTCGTCCGATCCAAGATCCGAGCCCAGCGTGTTCAAGATCCGGCTTTTTTAAGATCCGGGTTCCGCAGGTCGATGGTAATCGCAGTGACCCGCTGCCCGCTTTGGGCCCGTCCAGTCTTGCATCCACGCACCGCATCTACATACCCCTCCCTGCCGTACATTTACGCAGGCTCTGGACGCAGCGCTGCTGCGGCTGGCCGGGGCGCCACAGGTGGGCAGGGATCCAGGGAGGGGTCGTCTCGCAAAGGCCTGGTTTCGGCGCCGCAGGGGAGAGGCCACCTGCCCACTGCCCTGCCGTCTTGCATCTGCAAAGGGGATGATGATGCCTGCGATGCCAGTGGAGACCTCAAGCGTGCAGTCGAGGTCTCAAGCGCTTGTGCAGCCGGCTGAGGGCGGCCCCTCGCGTTTGCATCAGAAGCGGCGCCTGCGCTTTGCCGCAAAGCCCCTCATCAGCACCTCGCACAGGCAGCTATCAACGAGTCGCGTTCTCAAAACCCCTTTCTTTTAGGCTTCTCAACCTCCTGCAATTGTCCGCCGCCGGGTCTTCTCCTAACCGCCTCGCACGCACCCGCCTTGCCCCTTCCTCGCTCCTCCCCCTTCCTGGCTCCTCCCCCTCCCCCAGCTCGCGTCTTGTGGTGTGTCTTGGTCAGTCAATGAGCGCCAGGCAGAGGCGCTTGTTCGGAGCCATGAGGTGCGCGCGGTTAGGGAGCGGGAGGGCGGGGCTGGCGCAGGAGCAGATCAGTCGGGGCCTCATGGTTTGGGCCTGGTTGGGGAGGCTGCCTGGGGTGCGGCTTGGAGCGCAGTTGTGTGATGTAGATGATTCGGGTGATGTGGGGTAAGCTGCCCTACATGTGCGGCCGCAAGTACCGGTAGTAATCATTTCAGCCTCATGTGGGTTTACTCCAAAAATTAGCGTATATCACTAATTTTGGATATGCACATACCGGTACACCGCATTGATGACGTGCTTCTGTCGCATGCGCCCACATGCTCACCGCCGCTGCAGGCTTTGATGCGGCTATCGGAGAGCGTGGCAGCCGACCTGCCGCTTGACTTTTGGACGATTGATTTGCGGGCGGCGTTGCTGGCGCTGGGTGAGGTCAGCGGTGACGAGGTGGCTGAGGAGGTGCTAGACACCGTGTTCAGCCGCTTCTGCATTGGCAAGTAGGCAGCTCGCGCACGTGTGAAATCACCTGCGTGGTCGCAGTGGTAGGGTAGGCCGAGTCTTTCGCACGCGGTCTAAGGAACCTCGCCGCGCCAAGATCAAGCAAGCAGCAGGCAGGGCCCTGGCGTGAGACCGCAATAGCATACGCTGGGGTACGATTACATACGGGGTGCGCTGCAGCAGAAAGGGGCACGATGAGGGCTGATGGTGGTGGCAGTAGTGGTGATGAAGGACGGTTACAGTGGTAATGATGGTGGCCACAGTAGTCCTGATGACGCACGGTGGCGTGTAAACGGCAGCATGTTTAGTTTCCCTGTGGGCGGGTGCGGCCGAGGAGAGAACTGCGGCGTGGGGAAAGTACGACGGACGGATGACGTGGTGTTGCGGGCGTCGGTGGGTGGTGGATGTTTTGGTTGATGAGGGATGCAAGTAGCTAGCTGAGTGCAGTTTAGGTCGATGACGCGAACGTCTGATATGACTGAGCTAGTGGCTCATTCATTGTCGGCAGAAGAAGTTCCGTATCATCTGGAATGGTGAATATAATATGGCAATGTACGCAAAAGAGGCGCAACAAAGGAGGCGCAACAAATTGTCGTTTGCGTATCAAATTACGAATTCAAGCTGAGCCCCACCCTAAAACCCTTAAACCCTAAAGAAGTACGGTGAGCAGAAGTTGTGACACACCATGCACTATGTTAGCCCTTGTACGGGTGACGAGCATTTGAGCTTAAAATGTTCACAAGTCTGCCAACCACAAAGCAAGTACCTGTGTAAGAGCGCTTTACTACAACATAGTGGTTTGCATTGTGCTGGGGTTTAATTGGTGCCGGGACCCAAAGGGGGAGGGGGAAAAGCCTGCTAAATTAAAAGGAACCGCAACGATGAGGCCAGATTACGCACTCATTCCTGGCGATCGAGTTACTGAGGAGCAGCTGAAGAGCTGCGCGAAGCTGTTCTCCGAACACTACGGTGTTTGGGGGCCTGGCGGCCCTCGACCTGGTTCCCGAGCTTGCCTGTCAGCGACGAAGCTGCGGGAGCAGTGCCTCTTCAACCCGGAAACCTGCAGCGTGGTCATTGCGAACATTGACGACGAGCTGGTTGGCCATGCCTTTGTAGCGACATTTGAATATGGCGACTATGGCAACGTGAGCTGGATCACGCAGCTCGTGGTGAGCTCCAAACACCGCAGCCACGGAATCGCTCGGCAGCTGTGCCGCATGGCGTGGCGCTCCAGCAAGCAGGACTTCGCGTGCGGGCTTGTCACCTCCCACCCGCACGCGGTACGTGCCCTGGAGCGTGCGACTTGCCGGCTCTGTGACGTACAGGGCGTGCAGGAGCACGCGGCCGGGCTGATCGCTGCCAGCGGCATTGCTTACGTCCAGGGCTGCCGCGTTGACGACTGCATTATTGACACGAAGTTCTACGTCGACCACTCCGAGGTCGACCGGCTGGTCGCGGCGCAGAAGAACTGGACGTTGGGGAACCTGCAAGACGGCCAGGAGTTCTTCGCCTTCACTTTCCTGCCTCCACTTTCCTAACCTCGTTGCGCCGGAGGCGGAGCGAAGACTCCCCTGAAGGCAAGTACGGCTGCAGGTGTAGGGTTTCTGGGGCATTGTTATGGCGCTTGCCATGAGAGGAGGCAAAGTGCACATCTGGGGCTTGGGCCACATGCCTATGTACCTGCAGCTACACTCTGGCATATGCAACCCTACAAGCTAGTGATGTCCATTGTCGTGCAGTCGTGCTGTTTGCATGCTCAACCTACGCGTGCTCATCCCTTGTCTGCTGCCACATCCCTGTGCCGTGAAACAGGTCACATGCTAAACCCCTGGCTGATTGCTGTGTCGTGCCTCATGGCCCCTTCCCACAGCCTCGAAGGTCTGCAAGAGGCAGACCTGCCGACGTGCATGCAGGAGGAGGATGCATAGTGGCACTGTGGGCGCTTGGATTCCACGGACGATGCTAAGGTGGAGTCAGCACCCCCAGGACGGCTACTTCACGCTGCTGGGCGAGGGGCAGCGGCAACTCCCTCTCGGGTGTGGGGCTGCTGCGCATGGCCGTGGCTCGTGCGCTGCTGCGCGGCGCGCCAGTGGTGCTGCTGGAGGACGCACCGGCCTTCAGCGAGGCGCTGAGTGAGGCCTGGTTGATGGTGGTGTGCGGGCTGCAGCCCAGCGTGTGGTGGGACGGGCGGACGCACAGCTACACCTGCATGGGGGCACGCTGGGCCCAGCAGCACGGCTGTGGGCTGCTGCTACTGCGGTGACGGGTGCGGGGCGGTGAGGGTTGTGGACGCGGCTTGGTTTCCTCCGGTGCGGCGGCGTTGCACAGGCGCGCGGCACAGATCATAGTGATGGCGGTGGCGAGATAGGGGTGTAGGGGCTGGCGGCGTGGCGGAAGCTGCCTGCTCGCGGCTCGCGGCGGCTTGGTGTGGGCCCCGATAACTGGGCACCTCTTGCGAGAGGGTACTTTGAGCACGGCCGGGAATGCCAGACGTGGCATCCCGCTCGTGCTAAGGCGGCGGAGGCTCTGTGGGCCCGATGTGCGCACCTTATCCCTGCAGCTCCGATCGGGAGACAGCCACCACCCAGCACCGAAAGTTACCAGACGATATAAGACGACGTCCGTTACTTAGTGCCAACGAACCATACCTAACAACACACTTGCGAGATATTTCACTCCAGCCGTCATGCTCAGATACGCGTTTCTGGAGCGCCGCCGAAACCATGACTAATGCCCGCGAATCGTTCATGCCGGTGCTGGGGCAATGACAAGCACGCGCCGCAACACGCAGACAGCGGTAGGCGAAGATCGCCAGGTATCAACCGATAAGTACGCAAGTTGAAGGTCAAAGAGACTTCTACCAGTGACCAGCGGTCGGGCAGTGTCATAACGACGCAAAGGTGCGAAGCCCTGTGGGCCGACGTTCAGTAACGTCGTCCAGCACGCGTGCCGTATGGTAAGCAAGTAAGATGCAGGTAATAAGTTACTATAGTTAAGGCCAGGTAAAATTCTGAACGACAACGAAGAGTAAGTAAGGTTCAGGGGTCAAGTAAACAGCAAGTAACGAGTAGTCATGTGATACTGACAGGTCCAACTGGTACCGTAATAATACAACAGGCCGCTTGAGACAGCGCAGCATCGCAACAATGGCAACGGCCATGCTGCATCGGGTCCGTGAAGGGGCGAGAACGACCGGAGAGCCCCGCAAATTACGCATGTCCTCCACACGCACACTGCTGTTTAAAACCTCCCAATTATCATCATGCATCAGCAGCGAATGTATGATGATCGAGCCGCGCGCACGACCAAGGGTGCGTGCACGCGCACCAGCCAGCCACCCTGCCGCACGAGACATCAGGTAGGGGTGTGCAGATAGACGAAGCCCCACTCAATACACCACAGCCTCAGAGATAGGACATCACCAGATGTGGTGGAGCTCAGACAGGGGAAATAAACGCCGGGGCAGCCCCCCTTCTGCAGTTACGCATACACAGCCGTCCGCCGTCCGCATATTGAAATTGCTATAAGGACGGAGGTCCTGTCCATATCCCCGCGAACCGTTCCGTCAGGAGGCGCTTGTAAAGCAATATAGCAGGCGAGAGAAAAACAATTTACAGTATTCACAAGTGCGGTCAACGAGGGGCGGGGTTTTCACCTTTCCAGGTAGGTGTCGTTCCTCTGCGTGGCGATCGATTCGGTAGAGTGCACACGCTAATGTCGCCGTAACTGATCGTCGTCATGACCGTCAATCCGTCATCATCCCTAAGATGAGCGGGATGTACGTACGTACAGCACATAGTCCAGCTCGACGGGGCACATGAACTTCGTGGCAATTGTACTTTTCCCTACGCAAATCACGGCTCTCACAGTGCTCTCACAGTGCTCTCACAGTGCTCTCACAGTGCTCTCACAGTGCTCTCACAGTGCTCTCACAGTGCTCTCACAGTGCTCTCACAGTGCTCTCACAGTGCTCTCACAGTGCTCTCACAGTGCTCTCACAGTGCTCTCACAGTGCTCTCACAGTGCTCTCACAGTGCTCTCACAGTGCTCTCACAGTGCTCTCACAGTGCTCTCACAGTGCTCTCACAGTGCTCTCACAGTGCTCTCACATGATAGCGTTTGTAGTGTTTGATGATAGCGCATAAAGGAACCAAACACGGACTATCGAATAGCTCGACGCCTCAATCAGCTAGGAAATCAGCACCGAAGACGCTGAAGATAGCCGGTTCGAGCAAAGGCACGGCTCCTCGCTTCGAACTGGAAGAAGTTGATTCTATTTCTGGTTCTGGTACCATGGAGGAGGCTATAGACACTCTGAAGGCGGACATGTCATCGACCTTCTCGGCGAAACTTGCGGATATGTCGTCGACCTTCTCGGCGCAATTCGCAAGCCTCAGCCGTATGTTTGACGAACGGCTGGAGAAGTTTAGCGACAGCTTAAAGAGGGAGAGCCAGCGGCTGGACGCGGAGATCCATGCCGTTCACCAACGGCTCAGCAGGTCGGTCGGCGAACCCACCGATGGCCAAGAGGCGCTCGTGGTGAAGGTCAACAACCTGTACACGATGGTACAGGACCTTACCTCAGCGATTCAGAAGCTGCAGAGGGCCTGGTCAGGGCTACAGCAAGAGGGTCCGGCCGCAGCACAGCAGCACCCCAGGCGAGCCACGCAGGCATACGAGGTGGGGCGGACAGTACCTCTCACGGAGTCGGGATCTTTGATCCTAAGCAACATTGGGCGCAATATCGCGCTGCCAGAAATTCAGCAAAAGCTGGAGGGGGTCATGGAGTATGTACAGATCCGTAGCGTAGGCATCAAGGCGGAAGAGGTGCCGTCGGGGATGAGCGCCTTCAGGAAGGCGGTCGGCGCCAGCAGCGGAGACGACAAGGCCGACACGGCAATGGAGATGGACGAGCAGGCGGGAGCAGCAGCGGCGGTAACTCCAGGTGGAGAAGCACGGCAGGTCACCGGCACCGCAGCTCCGGCTGATGGCGCCGGGGCGGCCACAAGGGAGCAGTTCACACCGGTGCGCCGCATAATAGTGCGGTTCACGGGTGAGGCAGAGGATGTTCAGGCTGCAAGGGCAGCCTTTATCAGCTGCGCTGTGTTCATCCGGCAGACGTTCCAGTGGGTGGTTGCCGACAACCTCACCCCCGCGGGTCGCGCCGCCCGACGTGCAGCATCGTACGACTACAAGAGGTTGCTGGACGGCGGCATGCGGCCGAAGTGGCGCAACGGCGCCCAGATCTTCGTACTGCCTCCGGGGTCACGTGTCCCCAGGCAGTACACAGAAGAGGACGTGAAGCGCTGCCCGGAGGCACCACCAGAGACGGGCGGACGAGGAGTGAGGGGAGGCGGAGCATGGCGCAGTATGGCGGGGTCCGGTGAGGGACCCGGGAGGAATGGAGACCTGGGAGGTGCGCGTAACGGCGACGCACGAATCTAATGACGGATAGTAACCTGCGTATCATTTTGTGGAACGTGCGCCATCTAGAGGAAGGCAAGCTGCAGGAAGACGAACTAATATGGCATTTACTTTCTATGCATGATATCATCATTTGTGTTGAAACACACGGCACAGAAGCGCACCCGACAGCAGGTCAACAGCTACCGGGTTATAAGAATTTTTGCGTGGACAGGCCTAGAATGGGGGGCAGGAGGGCGGGAGGTGTAGCCGTGTACGTCCACGATAGAATCGCAGACGCCTTGGAGCCGTTACTGTATGTAGCGGAGCCTCGGGGCTGCGAGTCTGTGTGGCTGCGGCTGCGCTCCGATTGGGCGGACGCAGGCGGCCGTAGTTTGCTGATCGGTGCGTGCTATATCGCGCCCGAAGACTCGTCCTACCATAGGGAAGGACGACCAGCAGCCACGAACGCCGAAGCAGCCCTAGATGCCTTTGCTGCTCTTCAAGCGAGATTAGGCGCACTGCGACGTGACGACGACCTAGTGCTCCTTGCCGGTGATTTCAACGCACGTATGTCTGGGGGACAGAGCGGGATTCCAGACCTGCCCGACATCACAGTAGCAGGTTTAGCAGAGCAATTAGGGGCTCCCTTTGGCTATGACGACAGCATTGATGCTGTTCCACGTTTTCGGAATTGTGTCGACGCGCGCACCAACCACGCGGGCATTGAGCTGGGGAACGTATGCCGCTCAGAAGGCCTGTGTGTAGTAAATGGGAGGGTTAGAGGTGATGAACGCGGGGCTCTTACGTTCTTGGGCCCGCAAGGTGGCAGTACGGTGGACCTATTTCTAACTAGTCCTAGTCTGTTTTCTAAGTGTCAGGCTTTATTTGTGTTTGATAATCTGCATAATAGGCTACGTACGCGTGGTACGGGCGGGCGTACGTTCAGTGACCACGGACCGGTTAGTCTACAACTGGGCGTGCGGCTGCAACGGCCGGACGGGGAATTACCTCCACGTCGTCCTCGTAAGCGTCTGGGTTTCAACGTTAGCCAGTGGAGGAAGTATGCAACCTATTTCACTGCAGACGACAGTGCAGTAATGGCAAATCTACAGGAGGTTACGCAAGGGTTGGATAATGGCTCTGTTTCTAGCACATGTGCGGTAGATCGTATAGGCGAGATTCTGTACGGAGCTATGAAGCAGGCTTTTGGGGTGGGGCGTGAGTCGCGGCAACCGCGATCGAATCACGCGCCTTGGTGGAATGCGGAATGTGCGCAAAAGCATGCTGCTATGAGTTCTAAGCTAACGGATGCAAAAGGTCAAGGCAGGTGTTCGGGGGTGTGGCAAGCATACAGGGTCGCGAGGCAGGAGTTCAATAGAGCACGCAGGCGCGCAATGGCGGCTTTTGAGCACGAGGAATGGCGCGCATTCATTAACAACTGTCGCGGAGACCCTAAGGCGCTATGGCGCAAGCTTTCGGACGGGTCATCGGAGTCGTGCCCTATTACTGATGCAGACGCGTGGCGAAGTCATTTCCAGGCGCTGCTCAATGAAAGGCAGCGCCCGCCAGATTATGAGCGTGCAACGGATATACTGGGCTTTGTTAATAGAGTAGATAGGCACACGTTACCTTGGTGGCGTGCCTTAGGGGAGGAGGAAGCAGAACTCAGGAGGCGAGCGGCAGATGAGGCGCTCAACACGCCAATTACGGCGGCGGAAGTTGCAGTGGTTTTGGAGAAGCTACCGAATGGCAAGTCGAGCGGTCCCGAGAAAGTGTGCGGCGAGTGCTACCGATACGCTCGGAAGCTTCGCAGTGGCAGCGAGGATCGGAGCCCAGAAATTAACAGGCTTGTCCCGGTTGTGACGGTGCTAATGGAGCATATTCGCGCTACGGGTGATTACCCTGCACAGTTTACTGTGTCGGATCTAGTCCCGGTGTATAAGGGGAATGGGAAGGACATGTTAGAGTGCAGTAATTACAGAGGGATCGCGGTGGGCGGAGTGCTTGCCAAATGTTACGCTTCAGTTCTGGAACGGCGTCTTTCAAAATTCGCCGAATCTGAATTTGCAGCAAGACCGGTCCGACACTGGTGTCAAGCGGGTTTTCGTCGGGGTTTGGGCACACAACATCATCTTTTCGCGCTTCGTCATTTTATAGCTCGTTACGCTAGGCCGGGGCAACACGGGCTTTTAGTCTGCCAGATCGATTTCGAGAAGGCTTTTGATCGTGTGGACCGAAATTTGTTGTGGGCTCGGCTAAGGGAACGGGGTCTTTCTGGGCAAATGCTGTCTGCTATTAGGCGTTGTTATGATAAGGTGCAATTGCGCGTGAAAGTCAACGGGAAGAGAGGTGAGCGGTTTGAATCAGTGCAGGGGGTAAAGCAGGGATGCCCGCTAAGCCCAGTCCTGTTCGGGTTGTTTATCGAATCATTTGCGGATTACGTAGATGAGCACGAGCAAAGGCAACCTCGGGGATGCGTCCCCACCGCGCATGGAAAAGGGGTCCCGGAGCTGCTGTACGCGGATGACCTTACGCTCATGACTATGAATCGGGAACGGATGCAATTCCTGTTGGATAGGTTAGCGGAATTCTGTGATGCATTTGGAATGAATTTGAATGTGGGTAAATGCGAGTTGATGGTATTCGCCGGTAGGCAAACGTCCTACGACGCACTTTTGAGTGATGCAGCAGGGTTGCGTTATGCGGGCCAGACGGTGCCAGTCAAAGAGCGCGCAAGATATCTTGGACTGCGATATGGATCAGGTTTTTCGTTCGACTCGTGCCGAATGGAGCTATGCGATGTGGGTCGCAGGGGAGTTTTTGCTTTAATGCGTAAGTTAGAATTAAATCGCGTATGGGCACCCGATCTTATGCTACGCTGTTTTGACGCCCAAATAAGGCCTTTATTATCGTACGGAGCGGAGGTATGGGGACCAGACGCTATTTGGGAAGTTTTAGGAACTAAGGGTAGACAGCGGGTTAGGGAGTGGCAAAGATGGAACCAGCGGGGAGGGTCAGGAGCGACGGGGGAGAATGCGGCGCTGCTTGGCAGATGGGGAAAATGGGTTCGAAGCACAGGTCGTGCGGCAGGTGTATTTGAAAGAGCTCTGGCGGATCCAATGGTCGAGGTACAGAAGATCTTTTTGCGCAGGGTAGTTGGCGCTAGTTTGCCTCCGAACAGGCAACTCTTCGCAGAGTCCTCTCAACTGCCTTTGCATCACTTTTGGGCACAGCAAGTGTTTGGTTTTTGGAAGCGCCTGAGTAAGCAGCCCTCGACGCTCGCACAGGCAGTCTTAGAGGAGGATATTTTTGCATGGTTGGAATCGGATCGCTCGTCAAGCGAGCATGAATATTTCTGGGCTGGTAAGGTGCTGCGGATTCTTGGAGCACTTGGGTACGACTATCGCCAACATGTGAGCGCAACGTTGAGTAATGTGGACAAAGCCAAGGCAATAGCCGCGTTGGAAATCCCGTTTGACAAGGTGCTAGAGGAGTTCAGGCGGCGTTTGCTGCTCGATTGGAACTCGAGTGATATTGTTATGGATCCGCGGGTTTTTCCCGAATTTGCAGCAGGAGACAGTGATCGCGGGAAGCCGGGCGTAACAATGTGTCGCTACTCGAATTGGATGGGCGTTGCATATGCCCCCGACGCGCATACAAAGAAGCTCGATCACCTTCGCGCGTGTATGCCTCGGAAGCATCACACGGCGCTGATGCGTTTTCGTCTCGGCTGTTGGGATCTCGACGTAAGTCGTTTTGCACGTCGGCCGCGTAAGCCACGTGTTGAGAGAACGTGCCGAGTGTGCCGCGGGGATATGGTAGAAGACGAGTTTCATGTTCTTATGGAGTGTCCCGTGTATGAGCCCCTCAGACGAGCTGTAGATTTCCCTACTGGACAGGATATGCAAGTGGTGATGACTACGTGGGATCAGGTGAAACTAGGCAACCTTTTGGCTCAGATACAGAGGGCGCGGACAGAGTCATTAAGGGAATAATCCCGATTTTCTAGTATTAGTTCTTGAAGTGCGCCCTTTGACGGATGTCCGTTATGGGGGGACGCATGCTACTGGCGCGAGCCAGTACGACATGTAATAAATCGTAAATAGCCAGCAGGACGCTAATAGCCGCTGATGAACGCCAAGCACAGCCGCCAACTCAGCTTTTTGTTAACGGTAGCTGCGCTTACCTCCTTCTTGGCGTTCTGGGGCTTCTGAAGGAGAGTGAGATTCTGCTATCAGCGCCTGTTATCTCCAGATCTCAAAGCCTGGCTGCCTGGATGCAATACAGGATCATACTTTCAGTGTATAGTGGCAGTCGCTATCGCCGCAGCCAAGCAACACGGCCGCAACAACGGGTCAGCTTGGTCTTGGCGGTCCATCTTGCGTAGCACACTGTAAATGGACTTACAGTATTACATCATTACATCTTCTTCTAGATTCCTTTCATTTCATCTCTTCACTGGCCCACGGACTCGTCGCTCCAAGTTTTGATGCTGGCGGTAGTGTTGGTCTGGGAGGCCAGGCCCGCAGTTGTGCGGAATAGGAGGAACGCTTCGGCTGTAGATAATGGAGGAAGACAGGGGTCAAGGTCATATTCTGACAGCGGAGCCCGCCGCTGCCCGCTATCCGGCGGCAACGCGCTCAAGTTTGGCAACGATGACCAGCTTATCTGCACTTGATTCATTGCAACGGGAGCCGCCGCTAGAGGGCCGCATTTGTCCAAACAGCGAGGAATTGGACCCCGACGACCAAGAACTACATGAGCGGCACGGCCAGGACCGCAAGCGGCAGAGACTGCAGAATGGCAATACTCCATATCAGGTGCGGCCAGATCATTCTGAAGCAGTGCAACAGGCGGTCGTGGCGTATATGCCGGAGGAGGCCAGAGCGCAGCCCCGCGCCGCAGAAGTACGGTCGGCACAGGAGCAGGTTCCCATGGAGGGCGCCACGCAGCAGCCACCGCAGCAGCCACAGCAGCCCCTACCACGGCCGCTTCCCGCGGCGAACCCCCTTGCAGCGCCCACCGCACCGCTTCTTCCTCCCACGTTCATGCCCGCTATGTGCCAGCTATTTCTGGTGTACATGCAGCGTGCGCTCCTTGCGGCGGATCAGAAGCCTGCTGAGAAGAAATCGCAGCAACTGGCAGCGGACGGCATGCCTCCCAGTGCCGACCCGCCTGCGCTAGTGGCGGTTCGGCAGCTGAGGGCATTCAGTATTCCGGCGCCGCTGCTCTTGCAGGCTGCAGCTCACTTGATGGTTGTGGGGGCCGTGCCGCCTACTCAGTACCAGGCGATACAGGTGCTGTAAGGGGGGGAGCAATTGTTGGGACAAACGAGTAGATTGTGTACAGGGCCGAGGGCAGTCGCGATACGTCTTAATGGTGGCGGTAGACGTTTGGCATCGTCACCAGGAGTGTGGGAGTTGATGATAAGCGCAGCAAATCACGTGCGGTGCGACATGCCGCTTGCATTTATAGCCAGTTGCCAGTTGTGACTGGCGCTCCGGTGCAATAACCCACATGGACCCTGTTTGCGAGGGATTCGTTCTGGGGACCTAGTACCAGTTAGGATCAAAAGAAAACACGGGCACGCCCGACGGCGTTGCCTTAACGGGCGTGGGTTGTCGAACATCTTACGTCCGTGTTGGCTCGGGTATTTCCGATATCACCCAGCAACAACCCACTAAAACCCGGTCTTACATCGTCTACTTTTGTCTCGGGCGTTAGCATCCGCCGCTTCCTTCGGCACGGAGGGCTGCTCCGTCGTCATGCTCCCTGCCAATCTTTCAGCCTCGCTTCCCGGCCCCCTCTCGGCTTCGCAGGCTGAGCTGGGTCCTGCCTCTGATGCGCCTCTCGAGGCCGCCACGGGCCAGACCGAAGCAGCAGACGGACCGGGAGCGCCCTCAGGCCCCGTGGCGGCCGCCGCCGGAGCACCTTCCAGGCCCCCCCGAGAACCCCTGCGCGGGCTAACGACACCCGCGTCACTGCGCCTAGCAACCCAGGCAGCCCCGCTGCGGCCCGTGCCGGCCGCAAACCCAGGAATTGCTGGGGCGCCCGGGGGCGAAGCCAGGACGACTGCCGACGCCTCTGCGCTTGCACCCGGTGGTCACTCGGGAGCACTGGCGCTGGGCGGCGCAGCGTCGGTCGCAGTCCCAGCAACCGCAGCAGCGCCAGTGGCGGCGACGGCTGGAGCTGTAGACAACGGAGCGCCAGCGGCGGGTGCCCTCGCGGCAGCCCCCAGCGCCGTTGTGCGGGATGCGCCGCCGGGGACGGCTGCCGTTTCTTGGGTCGGCCGGGGCGCCGGTCCATCAGGCCACCGGTTGGGATTGGGGCGTAGGCTGTTCAATGCCATTGCCGATCAGCTGCCAACAAGTAAGTTCAGGCTGCACGGGCTCTTGTGGCATCTGATGTAGTTCTTGCATAGACGTGATCAGGACGATCCACATTCCGCATCGAATGCCTTACCGGGGTTAAGACATGAAGTTGGGTGTTCCGACATGCTCCTTTCCAACACAGTTGGGTGTCGAGTGCCGGACTCTGTGCACATACGGCTCGTTTGGCCTTCCGCAGCACGGCGGCAGACGCCTCGTGGGTTCTTCTTGCTTGGTATTTAATGTTTAAAGGGATTTGTAATGAGGTTGGATTCCAGCATGGAATGCTCTTTTGGGCTGAACCGAAAGCACCCGCTTCGCCCTGCTCTTGAACGCTTGGTTGCAGGTGCTGAGCTTGACAGCATTTTGCCACCCACAGACGGATTCTCGGGCGTGCTGTATAAGGTGCAGGGAAGCGGCGAGGTGCGGCTCATTAGATGCTGCTGGTGAACGTGCCGCGTTGGGATGTCCGTGTTGCCTGCGTCGGGGATGGGTTGGGCTGCTACTGGGCTACGCTTTGCTGAACAGCTTTGCTGCAGTGTGTGAGGTGGGCTACGCTTTGCTGAACAGCTTTGCTGCGTTGCGTACGAGACCAATGGAATTTCTCACATGTATGCGGGGCTGCTGCAGGTGGGTGCGGCGCTTTGGGACGGAGCGTGGCTGCGGGACTTGGGCCCGTACACGACGGCTCTAGATGCGCGCCAGAGCGTCGCCATGTCCATAAAGCTGATCACCGCAGCCGCTGCAGCTGCGATTGACGCGTCCCGGCGGGCTGCGCTGAAGCAGCAGCAGGGAGCTATGCGGCGTGCAGCTGCTGTCCGGACTGCCGACGGAGCGGGGGAGGATCCACCGGCAGTGGCGGCTGTGCTGCCTGCTGCTGAGGCGGACGTAGTAGAAGCTGCAGAACAGCTGTTGCTACTCCGCCAGACGACCCGCAAACAAGTGGGGTCTTCGGCGAGGGACCACCGAGGAGGACCTCTGCCCGCGCCACCCGAAGTTGATCAGCGGGTGGTCGCACTTCAGCAGCACCAGCCGGAGCACCAATTGGGGGAGAAGCAGCAGCGGCAACATGATGAACAGGACAACGAAGAGCTGCAGAGGCGGCGACCTCTCGGTCAGAAGCAGCAGCAGGAAAAGCAGCAGCAGCAATTGCCGGCGCCAACTCCTGGCATTGCCGACAGCCAAACCCACGATGCTGCTGAGCCGGTTAGCGCCGCCGCCGCACTGTCGCGGCCAGGCCCTTCTGGCAGCGGCCGTGATGCCGCCGGCGAGGCCGACGTCGCTGCTCCCCCCGGCGAGACTCCCACCGCCGCCACAGCCAACGGTAGCCGTCAAAGCGTACAGGTTGGTGCCCCGCATCCACAACCGGCGCCAGCCCTGGTGCGGACAGCAGCTCCACCGGCAGCTGCACAAAAAGTACCGACAGCGGCCACCCCACCAGCGGTGCCACCAACGGCGCCACTGCCAATTGCGCAAGCGGTGTCGGCAGCTGCGGCAAGAAGCGACGGGCGGCAACAAGCGAGTTCACCTGGAGCGCCGCCGGAACTGAGTGGTTCGCAGGCAGCGGGTCCCTCCGATAGACCAGCCCACCGGGGGCCTTCAGGTCGGCCCCAACTGAACGACGCTCATGCAGGTAGGCTTTGGTCCTTGTCGCTGTCGCCAGAGATATATTAGATTCTGTCGGTTCTGTCGCCAGATGTATATTCGACAGAATCGCCTCTCTCGAAGGTTCCACTGCGATGAGCCCGGCCTCACGTCATGAGCCCGGCCTCGACCCGCTCCTAAGGCAACGGCTATTTGCTTGCTCGCTGCAATTTTCTGAAAGGGAATTGCTTGTCGCGTACTGATTTCCAAAAGACTAGGGCAAATAGCGGATAGCTGGATGTCGTGGATGGCTGCAGGAATGCGGGCACATTGAGCGAACCGCTATTGCTGTGGCAGCGGTGGTTGAACCCTGCTGGCGTAAGCAGTTCTTTCCTTCCCCGTCTGCCATAGTGTCATCAAGCGGACGGCGCGCGCCCATCTCCCTCCATTGTGTCCATGGCCGTCGCCACTGCCGCCAGCGCGTGCACACCCGCATGCCCAGCATTCCGCACACGCAAGTTGCTGTTTAAATCCAGAAACAGTAGTCACGTCCGCGCACGTGTGAACGCGGCATGTTCCCGTGCTTTCGCACTGGCCCCGAGCATTTCTGTTGCTTTGCCCGATGATTATCTGGCGGTTGCTTGATAGACGGCCGTCGCCGCACTGCGCCCTCGAGCTCTCACAAAGTGGCAACGCTGTGGCCGCACCCGAACTATCGCCCCCGACGTCTCAGATCTGACATCACCACGATGGGCAACACCTGACGGCCGCGGGCGGGCGGGTTCGGCTCCGGGAGCGCAGACCGGTCCCGGTTCCGCCAACGCCAACGCTGGCGGGGGCGCTGCTGGTACTGCTGGGCGCGCCACTGCGCTGGGAGCAGGAGAATTGGCACAGGTGGGTTTGCTTGCACGGCTTCTTATTCGTACAGAAAGGATCGCGGGAGGGCTTGGCGGCGGTGGGAGGGCTCGGCGACGGCGGCGGCAGATAGATGATGCGCCCAACGCCTGACTCGGGAGCTGCGCAACGTTTGGGAGGGCTTGGATGCGGCTTGCCTGACTCGTCGTGATTTTGGGTTGGTTGCCTAGCTACGGCTTGGGGTCGTGCAGGCTTTGTTCCTAATCTCACACACCCGTTGGTTCATTCGCAGGCGGAGCTGGAAACGCATATGCTGCTGGATCTCCTACAGCGCAGTCAGTCCCTGCCGCTGGACCGTGAGGCGCTCCTCAGCCTGCTCAACAGCAACGACGGCGTTGCTGTGCTGCTTGCGGCGCTGCAGCGGCGCCACTCGCACGGCGCGCAGGCGCCCTCCAACCTGCCGTACGTCTCACCGCAGGCAGCGGAGGAAGATGAGTGGGCGGCAGCGGATGCAGAGCCATCACCCACGGTGCCTGGCCACCAGCCCCGCGATCGGTCGTCTGCGCCGCCAGGGCGGGAGGCCCGGCTGCGCCAGCAGCAGCAGCAACAACACTACGAGTACCAGCAGCAGCATTACGAGCAGCAGCAGCACTACGAGCAGCAGCAGCACTACGAGGAGCAGCAGCAGGCACTGGCCTCTCAGTACGAGCAGCAGAAGCAGGCACTGGCCTCTCAGTACGAGCAGCAGCAGCCGCAACGAGCGTTGCTGCTTGATCGTCACCGCCGTGAAGATCTGCTGCTGGGTCGGGGGCCGGAGGAGGCCCCGGCGAGCTACGCTATGCGGGTGCTGCCGCAGCAGGACTCAGGCGCAGAGGGCGATCATCCGGGCAGCCGGGTGCTGGTCCTTGGGTCACAGCAATCCGCCCCCGCGCCCGTGGTTTCGGAGCAGCAGTTGCGGCAGCGCAGCAGGCAGCAGTGGCAGTGGCATGCCGCGCGTGGGGGGCTTGAGGGTGGCCTGGGCGGTGGAGGCAGCAGCACTGTGAGGGCGCTCGGCCGCAGGCCGTCGGGCAGCGGCTTGACACACCATGACGACCCGTTGGAGTACGCTGCAGTGGCGGCTGCAGCGGCGGGTGGCCTCCCGTCAGGAGGCGCTCGGATGCCCACACCCCAGGCCGGCTTCGACTCGCACTCCACCGGGCATGGCCGCGCCGAGCGAGCGCCATCAGTCCTGGACTACTTGCGGCTAAGTAATAACCTAGGGCTGAGAGCGCATCCTGAAGCGGGCACCTACACGGCGAATGCCGCGGCGGTGCAATCGCTGTCATCCCGGGGCGCGTTGGTGCTGTCGGCGCCGGCCGCTGGTGAAAGCGGCGCACCTCGCTACGGCGGCCTCCCAGCGGCGGGTGCTGCACCGGCGATGCCGCTGCGGCGCTACCAGCAGCCCCGCGCACAGCAGGCCCAGGGCGCCGCCGGCGATGGGGGCGCCGGTGGGCACTTCCATTTAGGCCCTATGGAGTCAATGCGGCTGCAGCAGCAGCAGCAGTCGACCGCTGCTGTGCAGCACTCCACTGCCTCCATGGGGCCGCCTGGTCACGGCGACGGCAGCGGAGGCGGCGGGCGGTCCTCTTCTCGGGAGCCACGTGAGCCGAAGGTAAACGTCCGCGGCTATATCCAGCAGTATCCCAGCAACGGCGGTGGAGGCGGCGGCGGAGGTTTTGGCTCCATGACAGTTGACACGGCGCCGCTGTTATCTGCGGGCCTCAGCAGCTCCATGCCGACGTATGGGGCAAGCTACGGCGGCGGCGGCGGAGGAGGGGGAGGCGCTGGTGAGGACGACCGTTACGATTCGTTAACGGGCGACGGGACTATGGAGGAGTGCGGCGGCTCCGGCCCGGTGGGTCGCCGCAGCGGCCTACCGCCTGGCGGTGGCTCGGACCCGGGTAGCGGCAGCAGCGACGGCGCTCGGCGCGTGACTGGGGATATAGAAATGGACACCACCATGCAGCAAGCCAAGCGGGCACGTCACTCAAGCGTCGTCTCCCGCGAGTACGCCGCTGTCACGCGCCTCGTAGGACTGGGCCTGCAGGAGGTGAGGCACCTGTTCCTTGCTTGGCGGGGACTTCAGGGGTAGGGCAGGCATGGCTAAATGCATGGGGGCCTAGGTCTTGCGGGGCTGCTGGCTGAAGCGAGCAGCTGGCTGTATGTAGAGACCGCGTGCGACGGGGGGCAGGCCGCGCAATAAAAAGCTACGTATTACAACACAGACCGTCGTCTACGTTCAGAACGTGAATGCGAGTACCCGGAGTGCGCATGCCACTTACCCGCTATCAGGCGAGAGGAGTCCTTCACGTTAGGAAGCCTAGTTACGCACGTAGGTGCCTGCTGCCCCGGAGGGACGGGCTCCAGTTGGAAGCGCGCAATAGCTCAAAGCGCGATGTATGTGTCACAATGTTGAGCAGACATATGCTGTCTGGCAACTGAAGGCGCATTCGTCGCATCGCTTGGGGACATACGCACGGTTACAGTCGTACGTGTAGTTGGAGCACGCGGGATGACGGCAATATACCGAATGCTTGCTTGCTGATTGTTTGGATCTCTGCTACGACGACCCTCACGTATCTATCCTTCTGCAGCAGATATACCTAACTCGGTGTCAGCCGTATCGTGTTGCGCCCGCGTGACTCTCACCGTCGGCACCAGGCGTCGACTCGTCGCACCCTTGGTGCTTCTTGCACTACCACGCACTGACCTGCTGCCGCCTTGGTGCTGCTTTACTGACCTGCTGCTGCTGCTGCCGACCTGTTTCCACTTCCGTACAGGCACTGGCCATAGTCCGGCAGCGGCAGGGCACCTCGTTGTGAAGGCCGCAGAGGCAGCCTAGTTTGGCTGCTAACGCTGTGGCCGCTGGCTATGTCTGTTCGCGCCACGGCGACCGCCACCTCTGAACTCGGCTTGGTTTACAGGCGAAACGAACAGGATCTGCTCTTCGTTTTCCCGCACTCGTCGGCACCGACTGGGATGGACGGAGGCGCCGTGATGCCACCCGCCCCGGATGGGATGCAGCGAAAGTATAACACGCGAGATTGGGACAGCGGGACGCGTTGGTCTCCGTCCTGATCGACAAAAGCTTGACAACATCGATGGCATACGCGTCGAGTGTGTGCAGCTGGGTCTTCCAATGAATAGTATTGTCTTGCTGAGGCGTCACGCATTGGTTGGTCTGGCTGGTGTGCTTGCCGGCGGCTGTGGAGTTGTCTTTATCCTTACTATAAGCAACATATCGGATGAATCGGTGGACGGACGGGTCGCGGCGATTCGCGGATTGCCGGTCAGCACATGTTTGGCGGCATGTGCATGCACACCACGCACATGCCGCTGCATACGTACGTACAAGGCTTCTGCGTCTCGAACGTAAGCTATTTTCCATTTAATACGTGGCAGGTATTGTGGCTGCGTGAACATCGCCTCTCTCAGGCTGTCCTATGGGCACGTACAACCTTACATGTATGAAGGGTCTATCTGCGTGAGTTAAGGTGGCGCTAGCAAAGTGGCCTGCCTCTGTACGACGCCTGCGGTACGAACTTGGGTATGAGATTTACGGCAGGCAGGCATGGATCGCGCCTTAACCATACTTCCCGTAATGGCTGGTGCGGTCGGTTGCCTGGCACGTTTCTATGCTCTTGGTCATGATTTGACTGCTGTTCAGATGCGTTCTCAGTATTGCTCTTCGGAAGATTTGCTATAAAGAAGCTTAGTTTGGTAGGATTAAACGCAACGCATGCAGTTTGGTTCCGTCGTCCTCCTTTGCTTGCTTGTTCGGTTCACTCTTTACTTGCGTGGTTGCACGCATCATCAGATTGCCGAAACGGTACGTATGGATACATTCGTTCGCACGCCGCGTGCTGCAGGTGAACACCTACCTGGGGCCGGGCATGGAATTTGCAGTTACTACTACTTGTGGGTGGTGCGTTCTCGTCGCGAATGTGTCGTCAGGGGCCGCGCAAAGCATTGCGGGCGGCGATGGAAAGCTAGCTTGGGCGGGGCAGAATTGCTGATTGGCTGGGGTGAGAAGGTACCTATGTAGTTAGTTAGTTAGTGCTTTGGTTGCAGAATGTCTCCAGGTTTGCTTGCTTCGACGGTTTGTTTACTCCGCACTGAGCAACCGTACGAGCTTGAATGATTTCGTTAGTCATGAACAGTCGTATGCTTGTGTGGCTGGGTCCTCCGAACGAACGATGTGTCTATGCGTTCACGACGAACGGAAGTAAGGAGCCGCGCGCGACCGCGTGCCGCTCCTCGCAGTAGTCCATCAGCTAGCCTGCCACAATCGTATGCGGTAGGTCTTCTAGCGCGAACAGCTTGCTCTACTGGTGGGCATACCTGCACAACATGGAACGTGCGTGCAGTTGTGCATCAGTGCAGCGCAGTGTGCGTGGCTGCGTGCATGTCGGTCGTGCGCGCTGTGATGATGCGATGATGATGATAAGGCCCCGCTCCAGCTAGCCTGCCTGCCTTCGTGCGTTCGTTGCGGTTCTATCCCTCCGTCTGAGGTGATCGAGCGAGTAGGGAACCCACATAACTTCCTGCTGTAGGTAGGAGTGGGCACGCAGCTTACATGCTCGTGTGGGAGACATGAACAGCTTGCGTACGTAAGCCATGTTCCGTCTAGCACACGTGATATCGAAAGCCAGCGAGCTGCTACGTAGCTGGCTGCCGGCCGTGTGAGTCTGGTATTAACGCCCAGTGTGTTCATGGCCGCAACAGGCACCATCGATAGATACTTAGGTAGGACAACCTGCTCGCTAGCACAGGTTGGTTGGGCCGCGCGCAGGTGACTGTAAGCACACGTTGGTACTTTTTCGCTCGCTTGCTTCCTGCGTTGCGTGGGTACTGTACGTATGTTATTAGGTATGTAAGGTAGTTTCCTTATCGTACTATACCATCAGCCCACTGTAACCGTTTGATACGAGAAGCGGAATGGTTACAGGAACCCAAAGCCCAAACATAAGGGCTGGTATCCCAAGCAAGAAAGGGCTACATACGCTATGGGTGATTTACGATGTACGGTGGTGCTTACATAAGCTAATGGCGATTTCGGGTAGTATTCTGTATGTGGTGATATAAGGGGGGAACACGGCCATGCCCGGCTTGCCGCCGCCGGTCATTCTTGGGAGACGGCAATGACCAGGTAGCCGGATGGAGTCGCTTATTGAACAGCAGTTATCAAGTCAATCATGGAGTTAGTTGCGCGCATGCTACCTGCGTTCGTGCTGGTGCATGCCCTGCTGCTGGCAGCTAACGCATATGGGTCGTCGGGCCAGCAGCGCTCCACGAATAATCATTCTCCACAGCGACAACCTATCTACGCTAGCCTGCGCACATGCGTGCATGAAGTTTGGTAGTGGAGTTGGGCGCACGCTGCCGCACATGCATACATACAAGCATGGCAAGCGATGGCGATCAATCAGTACTCGCGCGTACCGACCGGTAGCCGAGCTCAGCGCATGCATAAGCTATCCTGCCCCGACCACATGTTGCTTGCTTGTGTCATCGCCATCTTGGAGGTTCCAACAGGACATATACACACTTCGAAGGTTCTGACCCAGAGCAATACAGGGTTCTTTTACTATTATGGGCAAGGCAGCAGATATGAACGACAGGTGGAGACACATATACCTTACTTGGGGCAATGTCGATCAATGGACTTCGTTCGGGAAACAGAGCAGTTCGTTATCGTTGAGATGGGAACAGAACGGCAGCTTCGGTGGAGTCTGTTGGGGGAACAGAGCAGTCCGTCGACGGGACAGATAGACCTGGTTCATACAACAGGGCGCAGTGAAGGAACAGACAGAGGAAAACAGTGACAAAACAGTCAGCAGGCGCGGTTCCCCCAGTGCTTGATACACCGCCATGCGATGCACCTCCAAGCAATGCGCCACGCAGGATTTCCAGGCGTGCCCGGAGCAGGTGCATCTAAATGCGCTGTGGTGTATATGGTGCGTGAGGCGGGCACCTGCATGCGTACATCTGGCTGTGATGGACACGGTGCGTGTGTGCGTGCAGCAGGGACGCAGGTGTTGCAAAACCAGTCGATCGGTAAATAAAACACCAGGAACCCCGAAGAAGGGCCCATAGAACATATAGCGGCGCCAATCACCCAAATAGGCCCCATATCAGTAGTACACCAACTGTGCCCAATGGTTCTACCTTTTGGTCGCCCTCGCACGCAGCCCTTCAGCCAGAGAAGCAAACAGAGCGGCTCAACAAGTCGAACAGAACACCTACCCCCACCTGCTGCCCTTTTGTTGTAACGGTTACAGTGGGTTCCAGACCAAGAGGTAGAACCATCGGGCACATCGCCTGACACTGAGAAAGACGGAGGAACCCTTGTAGTATGTATTTGTTGTAATTGTTACAGTGGGCTCCAGTATGTATTAATTATTACTGTGGGCTTCAGACCCAAAGCCAGAACCATCGGGCGATTCGCCGGACACCAATGTGCGCGTTTTCCCTTATTCACATACGCACCGATCGATGGCTGCTGTATCGTCAGGAGGCGGAGCCCGCCTCGCCGTTCGCCGCTGCTCCTTGACAACATCGGTGGAGCCGCCGCGATGTGCTCGAATTGTTAGGGAATGATATGGATTCGGGTGTGGACGCAAAAGAGGGCAGGCACGGCGTCCTTATATATTTGGAGCACTCATTTCGCATCACTTGCTGGGAAGTAAATAACTGATGAGGTGAGTTCTTACGTAACAAACAAACGTGGTCCGTACGATACACGGCAGCGAGTTACATGTGCCGCCCAAGTTTTAACTGTGGGTACTGGCCCCTGAAAGGGACGACAAGGGGTCATGTCAGCAGCAGGGCCCATTAACTATGCGTGCAACCAATGTGCAAAACCGTGCCCGAGCCTGCTAGTGCCTAACGATCCACGCGGCGGTTCCGTCCTTCCCTTCGCCGCCGCCGTCAGGATACTACGTACGTATGGCTAGCGCTTTGATGGACACTAATGTACGCCGCCGTCATTAACAATTGCACGGCCCACGTGCCGTCCACCATCAATGAATGAAAGTAAACGGAGAAATTATTGCTTCCTGTCTCTCCCTTAATTCCCTTCTCACACACGCAGTACAAACCTACCGGTAGTCAAGCAACTGTCAGGCTGAAAATACACGCATTCAATAGCACACTTCAAAAATTTGCGTTCCAGTTCAAAATGCCTAGGCTTGCTGCACCTCCCGAGCCGTCGCCGGCAGGTAGATGGGACGACTACGGCATGCGGTTGGAGACAGGGCGGGCGCGGGCACGCAGCACGCAAGGATGAACCTGATGAGCCACATGATCAACGGACGCGGCGGCGGGATCGACACTCCAGTAGCTAGTTACTGCAGACCGGCAGGACTGGCCTATGCTATGTTGATAAACAGCGACATGCCGTGATGAGTAGGCAGGGCACCATGACCGCAAGCGTGTGATGATGAACCCTCAACAACGCGGTCCCTCGAATGAAAGCAAGTATATCAAGGCAGGTTATCAAGGGTTCTGCAGACCGTCGAGCGATCACCACGACGTTCGAAACGCTGAACGCGCGGAGAACCGTAAATCAAAACTGCTGCGTGGCATTGACTGGCTGCTGGCCAGGCCATAGCCATCAAGCAGCCGCGCCACGGCTACGAGCCCCTCAAATGATAAGAGCATATAGCGGCCAGGTTGGTTTGGGCGCCCGTGAATCGCCCGCACAGAAACTGGTGCCCCCAAAACGCTTAGGCAGACGGATGCCGCGAACGAGGCGGGCGCAAAATAGCCACAAGTTCGCTTATTACTGGTTGCGTGCAGCCGTGATTTTTGAACAGGCCTCCTTTAGCAGCGTGCAAATAAAACACATACATCCAATGATCTCGAACAGTAGCTGCGTGTGCCTCGGAGGATGGCACCGCCTCACCCGGCAGGGGCCCCCGCCTGTACGTTCACTCAAGAGTACGTCTCTGGCACAACCGAACCAGACCGAACCAGCACACCTCGTACACCATCGCATTTTGGCGACAGCAGGCAGTAACTAAATAAAAAGGCGACGCTCGTGCATAAAAGCATCATATAAATAGTTGCGCCCTTGTTAACAGCATTATTGCGAGCGCTTTAACTGATCTGCAGTTTTCAGTTCCTCTAGGCCCGGCAAATCCAATTGAACCCCTGCACGACGGGCGACAGTGCAGCTAGCTCGATTTCATCGATGCCCACCCAGCTAGGAAAGAAAAACGTCGCATACGTACGTTCAAGAGCTGTCCGCATGTGCACCGCTGCCTCCGGGGCTTCGTGCAGCAGCTTTAGTAGACTGCCCCTCAAGACTGTCAGGTACAGACCATACAGGACTCACTCGCTCCTTGTTCCCAAACAACGGCGGGCCTAGCAGAGGCCCAGACACGCGACCCTTACTTGAGGCCCTTCCCTGCTGAGAGCTGCAGAGCGACCTGCTTTACTAAATACGCACATTGCAAATAGCTAGCTTCTTGACACCCCAACCGCTCGCACACTGCACCGTCCCATCCAGCAAACGCCAAGCAAATAAAAAAGCTTCCGACACCAATATCGATTCGTTCCCTATCCTTTCACTTGAAAATCTTCGATGGGCAGTGCATGCTCAACGACCTGCTACGTACACAAACAGATACGAACGCCGCGCACCCAGTAATAAGCAATGGGCCACCTGCCAGTAATGATTGCCTAGATCAGCGTCCCGACGCATCGGCCGTGTAATGACGTAAGGGTGGCGCTGCACGCACTCGCTTACTTCGTTGCACCTCTCCCCACCTGCGTGCTGACGAGGTGTTGCACGCAGATGCGTGCCTCCTAGCCTCCCTGGCAGTACTAGGGCCCCACCCAGCACCCCGCCTTGTACAGAAAACAGCACTTATTAGGTACATCTCAATTGGACAGGACGTGCGTAGAACGCAAGAGTGAAGGCTGCGACAAACCCCGACATAAGGCTGCGCTGCTGCATCCATTGACCGGAAGGCAGCCACATCGTCATCATCATCCTCGACATCATCACCACCATTATCGTCATGTGACGCACACCACACATGGGTAACCCACAGCGACAAACACCATTCGCGTTTAGCGACCAACGATTACTTGCCAGTAGCCTGCGAGCGTACTTCAAAACATAAATGAGCAGGTAGACTTAGCCGTCTTTCCCGCCAGCAAGGTGTAATCAAGGGGCTCCCGCACGCATGACTTGGAACTACTCCTCGCGCATACCTAGCCCCTCGCCAGCACCACGAACCAGCACGGAGTCAGCAGGGGCGACATTAGCTATCTGCTAGCTTGCCGCCTTCCCTAGCAGGTACGGTGGGCTGATTCATGCGTGGGCCAGAGCAGCGGCAGGCGAGGCACGTACTCGTACGTGCGCAGCACGCACGACACTTGCTTAACCACCTATTTCAGTCACTACTGCACGTGGCTCAGCAGCATTGATTCCAGCTTCAAGCTTGCGTCGTCAACACCTTGGTCAGGCGCCGTGGAATGCTTGCTGATCCTGCAGACAGCTGGGCTGCAGGCCTGGGCGGCCTCGGCACCGACGCCGCCTCCGACGCCGCGTCTGTCTCCGCGTCCGCTGCCCACTATTGCTGCAGGCAACGGGGTGTCTGAGTCCACGGATAAGGCGTCCATGCTTGCACCCGAGCGATATGTTTCGGCGGCCGTGATTGCGTGCAGGTGGCCTGCTCCCCTCATCACGGCCGCGGCCGCCACCGCAGCAGATGTAGCGCAGGCAGGCAGCCGCAGCTCTGCGCCGTCGACACCTCCCAGTTGTGGGTACCATAGGTACGTCTGCATAAATCCCTTGCCTGGCGTGGACGGGGTACGGACCGGCAGGGTGCGGAAGATGGTAAGCAACGAGGTTAGTACCGTTGGAGGCATGAATGTCAACCAATATCTGATGTACATACGCCTCTATAGGCGGCGCGCGGGCAAGTAGATAGAGTAGGTAGATAGGCAGATAAAGCTGCTATATATACGCCCGCCAGTATCGCCCACCAGTATCGCCTGCACACCGGCACCTATCTGTCCCCAAGCAAACAACCAGCAGCCACTCAACCGCCACCGGCAGGACGTACCTTTGACCTCCATGCCGCCCGTTGGCTCCCAAGACTCCGACCGCAGAAGTGCGTGCGCCGATTCACTGGCATGGATGGCCCCAGGCACACCCTTGCTCTCCATGCGACTTGTCCTGGGGGCGATCGATAGGTCATCAGGGCATCCGTGAAAGATGCATATATGTTGTATCACAAATCCTACCTATTTAGACCGTCAGGCGGCTCCATCAGTCTGCATGTGCATTGATTGGCTTAGCCGTCGTGGTTTACCTCTGGGTACCACGCACGTATAGTATGTGACACCCAGAAATTCATCGGTAGCCGCCGTCGCTGAGCCCTAAGGATCAACACTAAGCCGCCGCATGTACAGATCCTAGCTATCTAGCGATTCAGCTGCCTTGCTAGCTACTCACGTGTTGACAGTGTCGCCGAAGAGGCAGAAGCGCGGCATCCGGGTGCCCACCACGCCGCTGACCACGGGGCCGCTGCTGATGCCGATGCGGATCTGCACAGGCTCGCCGGTCGAAGGCATGCGCACCTCCCTGGCAGCAGCAAGCATGGCCTGCGTTCATTCGTGGATTCGTCGCGCGCAGGTGCGCGCTGCTGTGTGAGTGATGAGACAGCCACGCACCGGACGAATGCGTCCATGCATGCTTACGGCGTAAGTAAGTAAAAAAACATCGCCCTAAGCGCCGAACAAAGTGAGGCAGGACGTATGCTTGCTTATACACTCCCGGTATGTGTATTGCCAAGAGCCAACAGCAGCGTATGCTATGTATGTATCAGCTGAGACCATGCACAGCATTTAGTCTTGCTTACTTGCTTGCTTGCGCACCCCGCTGCACCCCGGCCTTTCCATCGTGAGGCCGGCTATACTGGTATAGAAGGCCACCACGCGGCTGGTACGAAATCTTCAAATCAACTAACCTTAGCGAACATGAAGATCTTTTGCGCGTGCAGCCGGTCGCTC
Source organism: Yamagishiella unicocca (assembly GCA_003116995.1). Lineage (NCBI taxonomy): Eukaryota > Viridiplantae > Chlorophyta > Chlorophyceae > Chlamydomonadales > Volvocaceae > Yamagishiella > Yamagishiella unicocca. Next base: position 167,752 of record BDSL01000101.1, read on the forward strand.
TTGCTGTGCCCATCGCGCACTGCCGCCATGCCGTCCTCGTCCTCGTGGATCAGGCCGCCAGCCACGAAGTAGCAGTCGCCGATGGTCTCCACCTATGGTCAGCAATAATTAATAAGAGGCCGCCGCACAGGAACCTCCGCAATCAATTTGATACACCGATTCGTCAGCTGCACACAATGAATGAAATCGCGCCCTGAACGTGCATATGTAAATGTTTATTTTCCGTTTATTTTCCGTTTCCCCAATGTAACGTAATAACGACCCATAATAAGTAGCTCTGCTCTATCTGTCTATCTCCCAATGCACGCGAACCACCGGCCATCAAAAAGCCGCCCATACCACGCACCGACCTTGAAGACGCCAAACTTGTCCAGCATCGAGTCGAACCGGCTGAACAGGTCATTGAGCATCGTCATCACAGCACTTGGCGGGACATGCTCGCACATCGGTGTAAATCCTACGCGCAGGTTGGCACGATGTTGGTAAAAGTCATGTTACATGACGCAGCAGCAGGCGTACTAGAAGAAGGCTGCACGGCAGCCTGCAAGCTGATGGACGGACCAACTGCTTGTCAGCCAAAGCAAATACGCACATATGGCACCAGCAGCACCGATTTCGACCCCCGCTATCTAATAACCATTTGTCCGCACCGTTGATGTCCGCGAAAAGCAGCGTCACCTGCACACGACACAGGGCAGTCGAGGCATCTATCTCATTGCGTGGGTGCCTAGTCGTTAGCACGCAGCAGTGGGCGGATGTGTGAGGGACGTGTACATGGGATAATAAAGCATGAATCATAAGGGACGGCCTTGTAACAGCGTGCACTCACGCCCATCACCCGCGCAGGGCCACAAACAAGTTGCGGCAGTATTTTACCCGACAGCTAGGCGTACATACATCCATACATGTACCAGCAGTTCCCCTGTCTAGGAAGGTAGATAGCCGTACAGCTGTGGGCAGCTGTACTGCTGCCCACAGCTACGCTGTCTGTCTGTCTATCTATCTGCCTGTCCGTCTGTCTGTCTGTTTGTCTGCCTGTCTGTCCCTATACCTATTGTCCGTCTGTCTGTCAATCCGCCTGCCTGTCTGCCTTGAGCTGCCCGCGCGTACATACCTCCGGGTGGCAGGTGGCCAGGGTGTTGCAGTCAGGTACCACAGGCCTCCATCCTGGGTTGCTGTTGCAAGCGGCGCCCTGCTGCTGCTGCTGCTGCTGGTCCGCGCCACTACTGGCATCGGCGCCTTCACGGCCATTGCCAGGAGCCGCATCCCCTGCCAGAGCGGCCATACGCTCCGCCTCCGCAATCCCCTCCTCAGTGACGTGTGTGAGGATGTGCTTCGGAAAGAGCTGCTCCAGTAGGCGGTGCTCGGCCTCCATCACCAGCGCCAGGTGCCGCTCAGCTACCACCTTGGCTGTCACGTCATGCTGCGGCGAGCGAGCGAGCGAGGCAGGCCGTAAATATGTAGCGAGCGAGTGGCTGCTTCACTACTTGTGCATGCAATATCATATCTCTGGACAGAATTAAGAAAGCGAAGAGTAGTGCAAACGTCAAACGTAATTAAATGCCACGGAGCAAATCCCAGAAGAAGCTAAGAAGGCATAGTCTGGCTGGGTCTGCAGATCCACTCTGATCAAATCCCAGACGGAGTCAGAAGGCGCAGTCTGGGTTTGCGTCTGACTCCGTCGTCTGGGATTTGGTCCGTGATAATACCGTACATAATTGAGTTCTTGGTTAGTAAGCTGCTGAACAGCGTGGATGGAACACTTGTGAAATGTATCCAGCTAGATAGATAGCCGCCGCCCGAGCGCCGCTATCTACCTGCTGCGTACATACCTGGGTCAGCACAACAACATCCTGCCCGGTAATTGGATCCAGGGTCCTTGTTGCCCACACCTCATGCCAGCACTCGTCCTGGACTCGTGCCTCGGCCTCGTCAGGAGGCTGCGGCTGCTGTGGCTGCTGTGACTCTCGCGTCTGAATATATTGCAGTGCTGCAGGGACGGCGTGTGCGGCCGTAACGATGATTCCTGTAGACGAGGGCTCCCCGGTGGCCGGATTCTCGGCGGCGGGCAATTGGCCTGATTGCGCTAGCAAGGCAGCAGTCGGAAGCACCACCGAGCACGTCTCCTGCGCTGGGGTCTTCATGACACTGCTGCTGCCCTTCGAGCTCGCAGAAGCAGCAGCGTCCACATGAACGACGGTGGCGCTGTTTGGGCCTGATAAGCGATCAGGGACTGAGAAGAGGACGGTGGATACTTCCGATACCTCCAAGACTGCTGTTGGTGGTGGGCACTCCTGCGTTGCACCCACTGCGTCGCCGTGCAGTGTGGCTGGAGAAGCGGTGCTGCAGTCTGGGCCATCCAGCGGGCTATCAACACACCCAGCATCAGCAGCGGCTGCACCCACTACGACCTGGCAAGCAGCTGCGCCCGTCAGGCCGTCCCCAACGCCGCCGCCGTGATCCTCGTCCTGTGTTGATAGGGCCATCGCTCTGATGCTGGCGGCAAAGGGGCCCAAATCATTGGCGGCGCCGCTGCTGCCATCTTCAACGACAGCGTCCCCACCATCAAAGGTGCCGCCGCTGCCGCTCTGTGCCACCTCACCCTCGACTGTCAGTGCCGGCCTGGCCCATGCAGTAGTCCGGTCCTTGGAACCCACCGCATTCAACGGCGACACGCCACAGGTGAAGCTAAACATGCGGGGAGCGTGCAGGCACGCAGGCACCTTGTGCACCATCGTCAGCTCCTGTCGGCTTGTCCCCGGAGCGATACCGTCCAGGAAACTCCGTGTGTGATCCGGGGAACTACTGTCGATGACCATCATGGGGGACAATGCTGCCAAGGACGCCCGGCGATTAGCCCCAATGATATCCACGCTTGGCCTAGCATTTATGAAGGCGCGCGCGAATGGCGCCCCAGCCTGGCGCCGGTCGACGGACTGCCGCTTGCTGTGTGTAGCCATGGCCGGAGAACCAGCAGGCCCTGTGCCCTCCGAGCCGATGCTGAAGGACCCGCGTGAGGAATTAGGACGCGAGAAGTTGAAGCTGCCCCTGCGGCTGCCCTCAATCAGCAGCTGCGTGGCCGTGGGGGCGTTACGCAGCGATGAGGCGAAGGCTAACGCACGTGAGTGCGAGGTGCTGGAGGGGGCCCCCATGGCCGATGGCTTGCGCCCAACAGCCACTCGTCCTGACGACGTCGCAGAGGAAGTCCTCCCAAGAGCTGCTATGCTGACGCACGACACCAGCCCTGCGCTGTCGGTGCGCTGCTGGTTGATTGATGTGCGCCTGCTAGATGACATGTCGATTACACGTACGGCAGAGAGGCTGTCACCGCCCGCCGCCGCTGCAAGTGACTCTGCGGCGGTGGACGGCTCGGGAAATGCATCGACAGGCCGGCTGAGCGCTAGGCTGAACGTGCTGGTTGCCAGGGGGTTAGCATCAGAAGCACCCCAACTAGTGTTGCGCGTGTTGGCGGCAGTGGACTCCGGAATGTCACCCAGCTCGAAGGCAAGTGGGCAAGCGGTCGCTAGCTGGTAGTTGTGACTCAACATTTCAAGCCCCTCGGCGGCCTTGTCCACAGCAGTGGCTTCCAATTGAGCACAGCAAGCGGAGCTCGTGACGACCTGCTGGTTGCGTTGGCTGTGCATGGTGAGGCTGCCGGTACAGGTGTTGGACGGCCTGAAACTGACGTAGGTGTGCTCCAGGAGTGGTGTTTGGAAGCTGGAATACCTGCCTCCGTTCGTGCAGGTGTCACTGGAGGTGATCATCATACCTGCTGGAACAACCGAAGGGGAAAATCAGTTGCAGGGTTTGGGGGGAGTCTTTGGGAGGCGAGGCGACCGACACATACAGACATGTCTGATGCATGCATGGCTGGGGTGCGCGCGAGACCTTCCTATGCTACGCAGCAGCTGCCTAGGCAAGCAAGAAGGGGTGCGATTCGAAACCGGCGGTATGTACGGGTGAAGGACGGACACGACCATAACCAGCTTTTGTCAGTTGCCGCGCGCTCCGCAGTCAGCGGAGAAATCTGGGCGGTGGGAACGCTGTTTGTCCTTAGATCCTTAGTACCCTAGCCAGTCTCATGACAAGTCCCGCCACCAGCGGCCCTCATCAGGTTGTACAGCTGCTCGCTCAGCGCTGCACGCTGCTGCTGCTACTGCTGGGTTACATATGCATGTAGTCCTGAACTTAGCACCCTCCTTGATGGCTGCCCCGCACTTTGCGTACCTGACACTGTGTTGACAGGCGTGTGGCTTGTTCCGCTCGCGCAATCCGGGCTGCTGGGCAGACCGGCGCAGCCCTTGGACGTGGCGTCGCTCCTCAGCACCGGCGCTGGCGAGCTATCGAGTCCTTGCATATGCGCATCACCCTTTTCAGCAGCGGATGCGGGAACAGTAGCTTCCGCCCGTTGGTCCGCCATCATACCGGCCACGACCTGGGGCGGGAAACCGCTGTCCGTACTGATGTAACTGACGAGTGGGTGAGGACGCATGTCGAGATGCGGTTGGTCCGGACTGTCCTGCAGCGGCGACCTGTCCTGCAGCCAAAAGTGCGTGTCGTGGGGGTTGCTGCCTTGGCCCGCAGCCCTGCCGACACCCTCCACCGCCTCTCCATCAAACTCCACGACAGTGTCTTTGCAGGGGGACGCCTTGGGAGTGCTGCATGTCGCGTCAATGGCCAGCGTGAATGAAGCTTGTCCCGAGACCTGTTGCCCCCCTCTGTCCGCTCGCTGCCAGCAGAGAGCGGGGGCTGCCTTTGCGCCCAGCAGCACCGATTGCCCCGGCCCCAGCACCAGGAGGCTTGAAGGCACTCGGATGATGCCTGGGAATGAATTGAGGAACCAACGACCGCGCACGTACGTATTAATAAGGAATGCATCGCTCCTGTCTAAATTAAACACCAAGCAAGGAGCACCCCAGCGTGCCGCTTTAGCTTAGAAGATGAGGGAACATATAAATGTGCGTGCCGGGCGTGTAAGGCAGACGAGGGCACGCCGCTCCTACAGCGGGAGCCTCAGTGCACGGCTGCAGCGCGTGCGTGTGTCGCAGTCGCGGTCGCACAGCGGTTGCCTCTTGGATGTGAAAGCTTGGAGATGTGAGGACACGCACACTCTGCACCATGCATAAGACCGAGCATGTGCGCGTTTCACCTCTTCCATTAGGCGCAGGGAGGGAAAGAGCGTGCACATCCAAGATCAAACCGCTGGGATGCCAGGAAATACGGATGCATTGTGCAATTAACTATTCCAACAACAAAAGCATGAAGAATGTAACGGATTTAAGCATGTCCCAAACTGCAGCAGCGTACCTCTCCAGCGCCCGCCGCCCTCACGCATGACGTCGAGCAGCATGCGGTCAAGCTTCTCGGGCTCAAGCATAAATACTTGCGCTAGCACATCGTCGCTCCCGGAAGATGTTGACCTATAACTGCTATCAACGCGGTCGCCCAAGTACATGATTGACGCAGGGTTTTGATGGATGGCGTGCCCGAGCCGGTCGACGACGGTGACCGCAGCCGGCATTCGTGAGATTACCATGGAATCCCGCCTGTAGCCCTGTATAACAGCAAAACAGACACTTTGAATCACTTTGTAGGAAACGAGCGCTTGCGCTGCGCATATCGCAACGTATAGAGCTGCCGACAACAGCAGCTATGTTGGCGCACCGGGCTGGTCCCTGGATTTATGCCTATTGGCAACTCGGTTACTCCAAAGCCACTGTTAAATGGTGAGGACGGGTCGAGGCCACCACAAATGACGGCAGATGCCACGTTCGGCCCAGATGCTGATGTCGCTTGCCGCCGCTGGCCCACGTCGTTGCGAAGATTTTCATTCTTCAAGTGCGCCTTCCCATTTGGATCCAATAGCGTCGAAAGCGACTGAATGCGGTCCTTGTGAGCAGAACCCACAGGCTGCACTGTTCGGGCCTCGTTCGCGCGGCTAGGTGCGTCAGTGTCAGTAGTACTAAGTGTCTTCCCAAAGCATGAGAGCAGCGCCTTTAGCTGCATTTTTCTGTCTACTTGCAGCCTGCTTAGCTGCGGTCCGTAAGAGGTAGGCTTCCGACCTACTGTCGGCCTATGGGACAGCGGATTGACATACTGCAGGCGTGCGACGATTAGTGCCAGTCAAGTGGCCATTGTATTGGTTGATTACGAAAGAGGTCACGTGGAGATACATCAGAAAAACTGTGAACATACGAGCGTAACCAGCGAGCATGACCAACCATCTTGCCCAGAACGGAACGACAGGTTCAGACTTTTTGCTTACCCAAAGAAAGTGCAGAGAGCCACTGCTCCAGTCAAAACGTTGAATTATGGAAATAGCCTCGATGATGGAGTTGGTATACGGTAGGCATACTATTGCAGTAATTATTATTGATTTTTAAATACTATTATAAGTGCTGATCCTTCCTCTCATGGCTTCAAGTGTCATGCTGATGCATCAATAACGGAAAGCGATTACTTATTCAAGCGCACACGTTGCAATAATTGCACGTTCAAACAGGACCGCGGGGTGTCCAGTACAGCCCAGCCCCGGCTTGCGAAGGGCAACAAGTCAACGCGCCATAGCTGCTCTGTCGATAGGTCCATATATAGTAATAGCTTCGGAGGGGGACGCCGGCCGCCCACGAAAGCTTAGGAAACGCGCCCGCACCAGTAGCTGCATTCATCCAACACTGCACAGCGATAACAAATAATCTACATATAAATAACGAGCACACTGTCTGAGGACATGGATGGAAGCCGACTTGGCGACTCCATCCGAGGTGCAAACGACTCGCCGGCAAAATGCGCAATGTGTCAGGGGTATAACAGAGCTGCATTGCAGGTACCGAAACGCTCCTCCGAGCATTCCTGCCAAAGCGCAACGGCCGTGCGTGCGCGGCACCGTTACCGTCGCTTTCCACATCTTTTCATGTTTCCACGGCATATTTACATGAATCGGAACTCAAACAAATGCAAAGGCATGACGTCACTTTCAGGTATCAAAGCAAACTGGATAACATGACAATCTCAAAAACTATGGTACGGAAATTCTGATTGGAAGACGGCAGGCGCTTGCCAGTCTGACACTTCCAACCTGTCTTCGGCCGCGCGGCCCCCCCTATTTGAAAGGCAATTAGAGAGACAAATAAGCGACAGACACTAGCACTCGCGGCGCTTCCACCACCTCGGCGCTCCAAAGTTGTACGGGTCGCCATAATCGTCTTAAGCCTCATTCCAGCGGCATCGCAACTGCTCTCCCTTTAACGTTGTCAGCCGTTATTACTTCATTCGCGTCGCATTTTTGCCTCCACAAATTGTCCACTCCATTTGATTTGCACGTGTGCCAATTTGTATCGGCCATCCATCCCACTTGCCATTCGTTACGTCCAAATCCACCTAAATCCATCGCGTTGCGACGTTGAAATTCCCGAAACCATGCACTCGAGTGCACTCGATGTACTGCAGCTGTATCCGGCTCACGGGCTCAGCTTCATCATCCTCTGGGTTTCACAAACTTTTCATGGCGAGCCACAAAGCTAATGACGCCGTTAGCCGTACATATTAACTCATTGTGCGCGTCGCAAAAGTCGCATTCGCGCCAGAAGTGCTTCAATGAGTCGAAATGATGTGTCGATTTACAAAGACGGGTACCGTCTTCTTCGTGAAGCAGATGGTCGTGTAAATAATAGCGTTGTGTGGTGAAGTGTGCGATGTCCGAAAGCGAGTGGAGGAGCAAGCGTATTGTTTGCGATGTGATGTAGTTCTGTATGTAGAGCAGTATTGTTTAGTGTTACAAGCTTAATTACCCTGAGGCCGTACTACGTAGCGAACAAGGAAGCAGGCAGACAAGACTTCGCAGCAGTAGCCATCGCAAGCGCGTCGGAGCAGGAGATACGCAACGCAATGCATGGCAATAGTCTGAACGGTTCAGTAACAAGGCACAACTTAGAAAAGACGCCTGGAAAACACGTCTGGGAAAGCCACGTACAGTATGGGAAAGCATTCACGGAACGGAGCTCCCTACTGAGCTTTACCGCCTAAGCTCGTGAAGTAAGCCATTTTCTCTCAAAGACATGCTGACCGAAATGTAGGATCCCATTACCCAGTTGGCCTGAATGCATGATAGTAGCCAAACGTCATGTTGGCCGGAAACCTTAAGACTCACACCGATGCCGCCTACGGTGTTATGAAAATGCTTGCATAAGGAAACCTAGCAGGCAGTAAACCGGAAAATTTGATCAACCTAATCCCCAAACACACTCGGCGCAATCAGGTGCTTCTGGCTTTGTTGCTGCGTGGTTGCCTCACATCCGCAATCGCACTTCGCCCGCGAATGGCTGGGCTACCTCTACTGTGTTGGCGATGAGCCACAGCGTCTCGCTTGGCACCCTGCCTATTCGCCACTCCATTCCCGTCGGGAACCACCAGTGGCGCATGATATCCTCGCAGATGTTGAGGATAGTGTCTCGCTTGTAGACACAGTTAGCAAGAAGGAGGACGTTGCCCCCCACCGAGCCATCGCCCTGCCGTGGCTGCTGCGGGTGGCCATCCGGGAGGCGGCCCACGACCGGGAAGCCCCGCGCAGCGTACTTGATTGCGCGCGCGTCTGACACGCGTCCTACGTCGTCAAGCGGCAGCAGGAACTGCAGCCTGCCCCTGGCGCAGCAGCGCAGGAACCTGCGTGGAGCAGGCAGGTATGGGGTGCATTAGGAGGTCGCGTGTGTATGTGTATTGGAGTCGGGCGGCATGCATGGCAGGGCGGTTGGAGGATGCACTGCTGGGCGTGAAGAGGCTTGCACGCACGGCAGTGTGCCTATTAAGGGGCCGGAGCCTGGCATTCTTGCAGCACGTCAGGTAGCACGCAGTGGATATGGTAGACGCTAATTACTCAAGGCGGCGCCTGGTGACGCACGCGCCGAAAAGTACCAGTAGGAATCAAGTTGGGCATGGAGGATTATATATATCGATGCACGGCAGATTGCTTGGTGGGTGACTACTCACCGCTCGTGGACCCTGATAGAGCCGCAGGGGCGGAGGAGGGCCATGGCGGCACACAGGTCGAAGGATGATAGGAGCTCGTGCTCCGTGAGGTATTGACGCAGCGTGACCTGGACGTGCTGCGGGCCTGTAGAAGTGGATCAGTGCGGAATGGCAAGCGGGGAAGGGTGGTGAGGGAGCGCCACGCAGATAGAACGTAGAACATAGATACGGCAGTAGGGGGAGCGGCATGTAGGGCATATGACGAGTGAGCGTGAATGGATAGGTGGCACAGTAGGCAAAGTGCGTCTTGTTATTCGAGAGCCCATCAGCCTGCCTGTTAGAAGCCACGTACCGGCCTGGGTGTCCAGGGACAGGTTGAGCGTACGCTCAGTGATGATGGTCGTGTTGTGGCGGATCGGAAGGGTGCTCATCTCCAGCCGCAGCAGGAGCTCCTTGAGCATGGCAGCAGCAGCCGAAAGGGAAACCGCACCCACGATGAAGAGGTCGACGTCGGCCTCCGTGAAATCACGCCATTCCTCCCTGGGGCTCAGGGCATTGACCACCGATCCCCCAGCGATGACAAAGCCCGTGCCCGCCTCCACCCCGCAGCTGCTCGGCCTCAGGTGGCCACGCTGGGTGCCCCAGCGATTCACTGCCAGCAAGCAGTCAATCAAGGGCTTCAGGTTGGAGCCGAGCATCCGATGGGACGCCGTGAATCCACACGGCATGTAGCGGTCGCTCCCCAGGCAGACAGGTGTGCGCCGAGCGAGGGCGTCGGCGGCGGCGCTGGGCAGTGACAGGAGGCTCAGGCCCGGTAGGGCGATCTTGTGCTCTTGTGTGTCCTGGTCACGGCTTTGTTCTCATCGGCGTCGGGTTCAGCCGGGGAAGCCTCTGGCGGTGGCGGCGCACCTGTCTTCGGAAAGGCAGGACGAACACTCACAGGTGAGAGTAGATTACTGAAGTTCACGGAGAAATGGCCGAACCGCAGCACAATAGCCATGCTTAATCAGGGCTCAGTGAGACCCTACCTCCAGCCACTGTCCTGGAGGCCAAAGAGGCCATCATGGATACCCTCCACGGTGCTGTGTACGACGCCTGCCGTGACCAGGACACACAAGAGCACAAGATCGCCCTACCGGGCCTGAGCCTCCTGTCACTGCCCAGCGCCGCCGCCGACGCCCTCGCTCGGCGCACACCTGTCTGCCTGGGGAGCGACCGCTACATGCCGTGTGGATTCACGGCGTCCCATCGGATGCTCGGCTCCAACCTGAAGCCCTTGATTGACTGCTTGCTGGCAGTGAATCGCTGGGGCACCCAGCGTGCCCGCCTCCACCCCGCAGCTGCTCGGCCTCAGGTGGCCACGCTGGGTGCCCCAGCGATTCACTGCCAGCAAGCAGTCAATCAAGGGCTTCAGGTTGGAGCCGAGCATCCGATGGGACGCCGTGAATCCACACGGCATGTAGCGGTCGCTCCCCAGGCAGACAGGTGTGCGCCGAGCGAGGGCGTCGGCGGCGGCGCTGGGCAGTGACAGGAGGCTCAGGCCCGGTAGGGCGATCTTGTGCTCTTGTGTGTCCTGGTCACGGCAGGCGTCGTACACAGCACCGTGGAGGGTATCCATGATGGCCTCTTTGGCCTCCAGGACAGTGGCTGGAGGTAGGGTCTCACTGAGCCCTGATTAAGCATGGCTATTGTGCTGCGGTTCGGCCATTTCTCCGTGAACTTCAGTAATCTACTCTCACCTGTGAGTGTTCGTCCTGCCTTTCCGAAGACAGGTGCGCCGCCACCGCCAGAGGCTTCCCCGGCTGAACCCGACGCCGATGAGAACAAAGCCGCTACTGAGGTTCCAGCGGTCGAGCTCCAGAAGTCCGTCAGCGCTGTAGCGTCTGTGATTAGGACGTTCACGACCGTAGTAAGAGCACCATGGACTCTGAATTTGCATAATGAAAGCTTACCCGTGGAGCACACATGGCATATGAGACGCTCCACGTCGTCCATGGTCCGCACCACGAACTTTGGCCTCCCTCGTGACCCCAGCGATGATGTGCCTAGCCGCAATACGTGCGCATTATTCCTTAGGTACTTACTACGCTGCGCAGGGTTCAGATCCGAACGAATTGCAGCTAAGATGTCACTAGCTGCAATGGCTTGGTGGGCAGCAAAAGTAGTGTGAAATGTGTCCATGCTTGGGGAGCTTTCACAAAAGTTCGCGAAGAGTCGCCATTACACGCTGTCTGTCGAAAGTGGGCTTAACTTCCTCTCAGCGTACAATACTGAAACCATACTGCAGGTATACAGTTTTCTCAACCTATGACCTCGCATTAGCCTCATGCAATTATAAGACATCTCTGGTGTACCCCTTTGTGACCGCATCGGCGGTACAGTCTACTGCCTCGGCACTGTGCATGCACAGCCTTGTCTACTTTCACGTACGGGCTCGGCGTTTTTAAGCATGGATTGGCATGACGAGCATCCTTCGCGCGGCTTCTCGACGTTCGCTTGTATTTTTGTCTATTAGGGGTCTTCATTTTGCTTTGGGTCATGTGGCTTTGCGCTCCGTGTGAGGTGCTCGTCCGACCCGTGTACATAGTCTTTATTCGGCATCGGCGGTAGTTTCATACGGGCTCGTCTGGGGAAAATCTCGCTACAATGGTCTGCCGTGCTTTGAGTTGTGTGTGCTGCCTTCTCCGTGTCCTCGTGTTTGGCTGCCTTCGGCTTTTGCCCCCTCCCGGCCGGTGAGGGCGGGCTCTTTTGCCCAGTGACCCGTGTCGTGGTCTGGCCCATCGGGCCCGCCTGGTTGCGCTTCCGCGCTTGAGCCGTTCTGGCTCCCTTGTAATACTCGCATTCTGCCGGTGCGCGTTCCTCGCGTCTCGCTGCTGGCTTGGTGCAGGTGGTTCGTGTTGTCTGGCCGCGCTTGTTCTCCTCCCCGTGCTTTGAGTTGTGTGTGCTGCCTTCTCCGTGTCCTCGTGTTTGGCTGCCTTCGGCTTTTGCCCCCTCCCGGCCGGTGAGGGCGGGCTCTTTTGCCCAGTGACCCGTGTCGTGGTCTGGCCCATCGGGCCCGCCTGGTTGCGCTTCCGCGCTTGAGCCGTTCTGGCTCCCTTGTAATACTCGCATTCTGCCGGTGCGCGTTCCTCGCGTCTCGCTGCTGGCTTGGTGCAGGTGGTTCGTGTTGTCTGGCCGCGCTTGTTCTCCTCCCCGTGCTTTGAGTTGTGTGTGCTGCCTTCTCCGTGTCCTCGTGTTTGGCTGCCTTCGGCTTTTGCCCCCTCCCGGCCGGTGAGGGCGGGCTCTTTTGCCCAGTGACCCGTGTCGTGGTCTGGCCCATCGGGCCCGCCTGGTTGCGCTTCCGCGCTTGAGCCGTTCTGGCTCCCTTGTAATACTCGCATTCTGCTTTTTGCCGGAACGCGTTCCTCGCGTCTCGCTGCTGGCTTGGTGCAGGTGGTTCGTGTTGTCTGGACGCGCTTGTTCTCCTCCCCGTGCTTTGAGTTGTGTGTGCTGCCTTCTCCGTGTCCTCGTGTTTGGCTGCCTTCGGCTTTTGCCCCCTCCCGGCCGGTGAGGGCGGGCTCTTTTGCCCAGTGACCCGTGTCGTGGTCTGGCCCATCGGGCCCGCCTGGTTGCGCTTCCGCGCTTGAGCCGTTCTGGCTCCCTTGTAATACTCGCATTCTGCTTCGTTGCGCTTCCGCGCTTGAGCCGCTCTGGCTCCCCTGTAACACTCGCATTCTGCTTCGTCCGGTGATCTGTGTTGTGGCCTGGCCCATTGGGCCCGCCTGGTTGCGCTTCCGCGCTTGAGCCGCTCTGGCTCCCCTGTAACACTCGCATTCTGCTTAACAAGACGTCACAGTGTCATCAAGCTCGGGCGAACGCAAGACAAGAAGAGGGGGCTCATGTCCTTGGCCTCACCATATGAGAGCCGAGGCTGAACCCAGCAGACGCCCCCAAGGGCACAGGAAGCCTCGAAAAGCACCTAGACGCCGGGCAAACCCACAACAAGCGGGGGGGCCCATACCGAGACCGCACCGTACGACAAGCCATCGCTAGCAGCAAGCAGACGCCCCCAAAACAGGAAGCTGGTATCAGATGCCGTCTGAAAGACGTAAGCTGCTGCTGCGGAGCTGTGCCCTTGGGGGTACAACTTGGAACCATTTGCACTAAGATGAAGTGTCCACAAGCCCGGGTATTATTGGCATCTGCACGCTGTAGCGAAGACCTGGAGAGAGCCTGAGATGCACTTCGCGAAGTCAGCATGTGTCTCACGACCAACGTTACAGCAGGTACCTGGAGCCGCTGAACCTGCAGGTCCAACATGTCAGCACGCCCCGCACGCATTGCGTCCTTCACCACAGCTGCGCTCGACATGGTCGTACAAGCCCGACGACATCGATGGCCCCGCAACGAAAGAATGCCCCGAAAATGAAATGCCCGCACAAAGTTGACCTGGACAGAACGCTGCTAATTCGATACGCCAACAGCGCCTGTCCTGCCACCCTCCGCCCAACCCGGCCCCCTTGTGCGCTACCGTGCGCTTCCCCTCGTGTAGGCCCTCATTAGCGCGGCCGTCTTGGCCAACAGCCGCTTTCGCTCCACCCGGTAAGATACAGCCGCTGCCTGGCGCGGGTCCGATATCCACAGCTCCTGGCCCATCGGACTGTCGAGCAAGTCCTCATCGGCGCCAAGGGTCGTTGCACCTGGCGGCAAGCCACGACAGGACGGCATTGTTGGGTTGGGGGCGCTCGTCCTGGCTTGTACGGCGGGGTTGGGGTGCGTTAAGAGACCGACGTTAGGTGATAGGAGGGCAGGGACAGGCAGCGGTACGGAACGTAAAATTGTTAAGGGACGCACGCAAGACGTCCCCAGAAACCTAAAATGAGGCCCTACCCGTCGCCCACCCTCACGCTCGGCCCGTTGCCCACAATTGACTCATGGACGCTGGCAACCCACACGGCAGCGCACAAAGGCAGGCAAGCTAGCGAGGTGTGTGGCTAACACGGCGCCAACACGAGGGCTGGCGCGAGCTTTGGATCAACAGGCATTCCGCGCAGGAGGCAGAGGAGGCAGGTGGCGCCAGTGGACGAGTGCCAACCGCTCCTCAACTTGAGCCATGCTTTCCAGTTCGGCACTGGACCTCCCCGATCTCGCGCTTCGCAAGATGGCCCTAAAACCCCTACAACTTCACCTACATTCAGCGATTTGCGCCTCGACCTGCCGCAAGAGCGCCTGTGCCGTACGAACACTGGCGTCGCCCCCCGCCACCCCGCTGGCGCCACCGGGCACACTGCCGACCCGCGGGTCGGCTTGGGCCTGGTCGCCATCCACCAGGGGCAAGGACTTGATGGCGGCGAATAGGTATTTGTCGGTGCCCTTCAGAGCTCCCAGGAACAGCGCGTCACCGAGCAGATCCTGCAGCCGAGCTAGGTTGATGGGGGCCGCCTGCAGCCTATCCCGCCACGACGACAGGCAGGCAGGTACAAGGGACGTCAGGGAGGTGATTTCACTCGAGAAGCATGGCGACAAGCTGACTGTATACCACATTCACCCGCTGCGTCTTCTTGGCGCGTCCTGGATATGATGCATGACCAACCTGGTCATATGCTGCACCCAGCTCCTGACGGTATCAGCCGCCCTGCCCCTCCCTCCCCCGACACCCTTCCCGCCGCTACACCTACTCTGGCCCCAGCTCAAGCTGGACTCGGTCCGCGAGGTTGCCTCCTGACGGCACGAAGCCGTACTGCGCCATGTAGCGCTGGTTGGTGTAGCCCTCCGGCCCGCTGTAGCTGATGGTGACCTCCTCGTCCGGAGCGATGTCCCGGAGAGCCACCAGCTCAAAGAACTCGCCGCTGCCGCTGCCGCTACCATACGAGCTGCTCACCTGCGCAGGATTCGAAGAGCTCAATCGTTCAACCGCTCGAGGCAGTCAATCTCATGGCGCAAACGCCTCTGACTACCGGTACCGCCTGAGGAACGTTTGCTGGCATGACGCGACCTGCTCGCTTTGTGTTCGACACCGCACCGGGCCGGCGCAACACTTTGTTGACTCCGCTACGAGTATGTGCGCGCTGCTTGGTCAAGATGTGGCATGATAGGCTGCTTGGTCAAGATGTGGCATGATAGGCGCTGTCCAGGGTCGGGACAGCGGCGCGGCACTTACCTCCATCAGGCCGCCGCTGCTCACAGGGGAAGCCCGGAAGTCCGCATTGGCGCTCGGGGCGGCGGCGCTAGCCTTCGACGGCGAGGGGTCCGAGGTTGGTGCCTCAGCGTGGTTGGCCAGATCCAGGAACGGCACGAAAGCGAATGCGTTGGGCCCAGCCCTGTAAGGTTCAGTACCGGGGCCTGATAGGTTACCAACCTTACGACCCTGCGGTCACCACCAGCGGTCCGAGCAACTGCGGACTCCGTCTCCCCGTCCTGCTGGCGCGGCATCCCACATTCAGACAGCTCAGGCTCACCGGAATGCCCGGCTTCTCACGCAAGCGAAGGCCCACTGCATCCAGCTGGGCACATCTGGTTGGGCGAGATGCAGGGCAGGGAGGTAGTGCAGGAGAGTGACTATGTGACGCACAAAACGTGGGCCGGGGGTGCTGAGCTGGGTGCACGGCGTTGGTGCCGCTTGTGGCATGCCGCGCCGCCGCCACTCACCCGGCCCCAGCGGCTCCATCAGTTCAGGGAAGAGGCCCGTCAGCCGGTCCTGAGGGGCAGGCGACAGCAAGGCCAGGCAGGCGCCCATACAGACCTCACAGGAGCGCTAAAAGGGAACTAGCAGCGCCAAGCGCGCCTTCATCCTCCTGCTCGGATTCACGGCTCCTGCATGGGCCGCAGCGCAGCAGGGGGCCTGCCCGTGCAGCCGGTCCCCTACATCACCGCAGCCCTCCCATGCCTTTCCCTCCCACGACCCGTGCGCCCCGTACGCGTCTCCCCTCCCTCGAGCTTCCTCCCCTCGTGTCATCCTCCGGCTCGCAGCCCTCAAGACGCCTCTGGCGCCCAGCTACAGGCGCAGATGCCAACTCCGGTGGGTGCGGTCCATTTTGTCAACCCCCCGCGCCACGCCATCAAGCAGACACCTGCCCCCCTGCTCCCGGCCCGCTCCTGTTCAAGGCCCCGCTCCCGCCCGGCCCGGCTCTCACTAGCCCAACTACCTGCTGTGCGGTAGCTGCC
This sequence comes from Yamagishiella unicocca, assembly GCA_003116995.1. NCBI lineage: Eukaryota > Viridiplantae > Chlorophyta > Chlorophyceae > Chlamydomonadales > Volvocaceae > Yamagishiella > Yamagishiella unicocca. Next base: position 183,859 of record BDSL01000101.1, read on the forward strand.
GCGGCAATTTCGACGTGCTGCAGCTGCGCCAGGCGGTGAGGCTCCCAGCACATGGGGAGCGTCAGCCGCTCGGGTGCGGGCAGCAGCACATCGCAGTAGCGCTGCCAGAACTCGCCTCCGTCCCCTGCGCAGGGAACACGCGCACAGCTTCAACCGGGTGCCGCAACCACCCGAGCCAGGTTCGCGGCCGAACACCCGCGCCCGTCCATTCAGTAGCTCCGTCACCTGCATGATGACCGAGTAGAAACCTTTCCCCGACCCTGCCGTCCAAACCCGAACCTCCCGTCCGTACCCGAACCTCCCTTCCATGTAAGTCTCATCCCGTCCCGACAAGGCCGCCCGATCATGTCCCTACCTGCCAGTCCGTCTAAGAGTGCCAGCGCATGCAGGATGTCCCACGGCAGGGGCTCCATTGGTGCCACGGTGCCGCGCAGCCTGGGGCGGTCAACAGGTCGGCGCGGGCATCGACACCGCACGTGGTGGAGGAAGCTGCATGGGGGCGATTAGCATGTGCGTGGGCAGCAGAGACCCCGACGAGTGCGCGGTTGCTGCTCCAGCGTGTCAGTGGCCTTCTGTACGGCGTGCGACATGCTCTTCGGTCTCTGCTCATGTCGATCAGCGCTACACCGCACCTGGGCCAGCGCGCTGGAGGCAAGGTGACGCCCCGGTCGTAATCCAGAACGATGGCGGCGGAGCGGGGGACGCGCATAAGGATATCCCCCCTCGCGTGACGCGCCGACGCCGAAAGCCCCAACGACGCTTGCGCGCTGCGCTGAAGGGTCAGAGACGTTTGAATCCTAGCAATTGAAGCAAGGTCGTTGAAAGCAGTGCACGGTGCAACATCTTGCACAGGCAAGGCATGGCACTGGACGAAACGCGCCATTCGGATGCTCATGGATGCAATTGGATGGACGAGGCATGGAGCAATTCACGATTACATCTAGTTACGGCGCGGTATGCGCCGTAAATGGCACCATGGCGTACTGGTACGGCTTGTTATACATCATAACGCATACTCCTTACTCCAGCGTTGTTTCACAGCTACCTCTCGGTTTAGGGTAAATTAAGGATTTATATAACATAGCAGATTTTAATGTCACGGCATACACATTTTCCGTTGCTGCGCGCCGGCCTGGCGGGGCCCTCATTTCCTTGCATCCAAGCAGGCGCTTCATAGCACTGTAAGATTGTGTCCAACGCTCCTATCTGGAAGACTTGCCCTCACCTTTCCAGAGTTGCTGATTGAGCCTCATCAGACACTATGAGGCGGCTGGTTGCGCTGGAGCAGCATACGGGACCCGCCTTTAGTCAAGGCAAGTTTGTACGTCTTGCGAGTTGAGAGTTTTTGGCTGTCTTGGCAAGCGGCCTTACGGTCCGGCACTTCAAGCGTGGATAGTCAAGTGCCTGCGTTGACTCGTCGTGCTTGCTTGAGCCTGCGTTCCGCTAACTCTCTTTGCCCTGTCTCCCTGCAGCTGGTTACTCTGACAGCGTCTCCCTGCTGGTCGGTTTTTCCATATCTGCTCTTGTCATTCCCGCGGTGCTCGCTGTATGTTTGTGGCGTTGGTTGACCTGCCGGATATTTAAGAAGGAAAGGCAGCCTATGCCTTCTGCATCGAGTCCCCCCTCGAATGGGCAGCGCCGAAGTCCTTCAAGCTCGGTCCGTGCACCGCCGGCGCCGATCAGCCAGGACAGCGCAACGCACCAGGGAGGCGGCGACACAGCTCAGTACTCGACCATGACCACAGATGAACCTATGCCGTCAGGCAGGCCCGGGCAGCCAGCCAACCCGGTGTCGCTGCCGACGCAGAAAGCCAAAAGTCCCCGGCAGCCGGGTACCCCTAAGGCAGCCCCAGGTCCGTCGTACGAAAGTGATGATGAAGGCGACGGTCCGGCTACAGCAGAGGAGCGCTTGAACGATATCACGCGCTCCGTTAAGGGTCACGCTAAAGCCGCCGGGTTGGGGTCACTGGACGAGGCCGCCCGGCGACAGGCTGAGGAGGCAGCAAAACGCTTCGTTGCCGATCGCAACGAGGACGTGGCTAAGGTGTGTGGGTGCATGGCTGCTGTAGGCAAGTGGCAAGGTTCCAGAACAATGTGATGCACCTTCTCATGGGAAGTTGCCGGGACGGAGGCGACCCTCAATCCTTTTATGGTCCGCGGAGCAGCACTTTTGCGCCGTGTCTCTGGCGGCAACCTCGCGGTGCTGGCCTCCGTGCAGCACGGTCCTTACTATGGGTTTGGTGCGTTGGAGTCTTGAGTGAAGGCTCCTCCTCCTGGGCCTTCGTTGCAGCCTCCGTCCTTCGCACAGCACGACCCATGACGTGTTGCTTGCGTTCCATTTTGACCCCCCCGTATCCCTGTCGTCGATACGCTTGATCTCGAAATGGCATAATCCAGCCGGCAGTCGTGGCTGCGGCGGAGGCCGGTCCCGCCGTGTCTGGAACGGCTGCTCCTGCGCCGAAGGAAGGCACGCCTGCCACTGCTGGCGCGCCGGCCCAGGCGGAGCAGGAGAACACAGCGGCACCAGCTGGGGCTGGGGGGGGCACGGCAGCGGCGGCCGAAGACAACGGCCAGCCTCCCGCTGCATGGACCGAAATTGACCTGGACATTGACCTGACGAAGGGAGACTTAAAAGTGGACTACAGCACGCGCGGACTGCTGGGCCAGGGCGGCTTCGCAGCGGTGTACAAGGGGCGGTACAAGTAAGAGCCGGGCCCACTGGCGGTCGGGGTGGCGGGGTGTAGGGCGTGGAGGTGCCGACAAGGAACTCGTCTTCGGCTTGAACGGAAGGGTCTGGAAGGCTCCCAGATGTGCGGCGGGCCGGCAAGCAGCGAGGCGCAAGTCGTGTCGGGTGTAGGCGCCGCATGCATTGCACTGGCTTCTCGTCACTGGTGTCGAATTTGCCATGCAGGGGCCAGCGGGTGGCCGTCAAGATGATAAAAAAGACGGCCGGGTCCAGCTTGGCGGATTTGCAGGTGCGTGTGCGACTGCGGCAATGTTTTATTTCGAGCCCAAGTTAAACAAACAGAGCGACTCGTCGAGGATATGCTTTTGCTGTTGGTGACGTGTGTTCTGCCCTTCCTAAACCGAGCTGCCAGGCGTGGTCATTGTTGCTACTGAGGGCTGTGTTGGGACTGCTCATAGCGGGGCATTACCGGTGGCAGACGCCCCAGGTGTCTGCTGCGTGTGGGCATGGTGGCGCGCACTGCTGCAGCACGTCCTGGACTGGCCTCTGCATGCGCGCCTAATCTGCCCCGCCTCCGCTGTCCCTCCCTCGATAGGAGGACATGAACGCGCTGATGCACGAGCTGCACATCCTCCGCCAGGTGCGCCGGGCCCCCCTCTTGTCTGCACGATGATCAGCAGGGGAACCATTGAGCGTTTCGGTGGGCCGGGGGAAGACTCGCAGCGAGCACTTCGGTGCGTGCGATTCGGGGTTAGCTGTGCGTTCCACGGCGGCCTTGCTGTGCGATGCAAGTGCTCGGAATCCAAGCGGAGCTCATGCCGTGCCAAAGGAGGAGCCGTCCACGTCTGCAGTCCGCCTGCGCACGGCTAGCTGCCTGGGGTTAGCTTCGTCCTTGCCGTGAGCGCTGCCAACGTCGCGGGCTCATAGCGCCGCGGGACCGCCATGACGCCACGATTTCTACTCGGTTCCCACGCACCTTCATTTACCTTCACGTGTCCCAACGCTGCGCCCGCATCCACATCAGCTCGCGGTGTCCGCATGTTCCCGGGAAGCCAGCAGTGGCGAGCCCTGCCTGCTTGTCCTGCCTGCTTGCCCTGCCGGTTGCGCCCACCGTCACCAGGTGAACCATCCGAACATCGTCACGCTGTTCGGTGGGTGCCTCAAGCCACCGCACGTCTTTTTGGTGGAGGAGCGCATGGAGGTGCGTGTCGATCCGCGCCATAGGAACCGGTGTGGGTCGCAGCGCACGGGAAGGTGCATAGTCGTATTTGCGGTAAGGGTACAAGGCGGCAGCGGAATCTTATGCGCCGGGCACGGATGGCACTCCGCTGTCAGCGCGCTAGCCCTGAGCCCCAGCATTAGGCTCCAAGGGGTCCGGCGACACGATCCGCCCTCAGCTTGGCTATGAAAGGGCTTTTCCCCTCCGATATCAACCTCAAACTGAGCGCCTTTGCTGGTGGGCCTCCTATCTGATCCCCGTTTCACCCACCACCTCCTCTTCGCCGCTTCGCGCGCGTCTGCAGGGAACGCTGGACTTTTACGTGCACCAAGTCCGAAAGCACGACGCGCTCAGCGTGCGGGAGGTCGTGTACTTTGCGCTGGACATTGCGTGCGGCCTGTCGTACCTGCATCCCAGGTACGACACTCCGCGATGCGGGTGGACGGGGCTTGCGGCCGGGGTGCGCGGCGGCCCGAGAAGTCCACGGAGTTGGATTGGAGTTGGCGGGGCAGGGATGCACGGCCTGCCATAAGAGACCGCGCCGCGCGCTCGGCCAGGGGCGCGGCTGGGGCAGGCGTCGCTGGGATCGCTCCGTTGGTGGGTGCAGCTGGCCGCAGGGCGCTCGACAAGCCAGCCAACCAGCCAGCGCGCGGCGTGTTTGCTCCCATTAAGGCGTCCTTGGGTGTGTTGTGTGTGCCTACAATGCGATGGCTGAGGAAAGGCTTGATGGTTGCTCACCTGATGGCTCACCTCGTTTCACCTCGTTGCAGGATTGTACACCGTGACCTCAAGCCCGCAAACGTGCTACTCAGTCGGGAGGGGCGCTGCAAAATATCGGACTTCGGACTAGCTCGGTGAGTAATGGCCGGGGCGGACAGGGCGGCAGAAGAGGGGCCATGTCGGTGTCACCGCCGGCTCCATAGCGTGGTTTAGGAGCACTGCTGACGGATAGGCTGCCGCCGGCGCCTGTCAGCGACGGGCCCCTTCTTACAGCCCACGCCTGGGCCCTCGTGACCGCAGCACCAAGATAAAGGAGTACCTGAGCACCAAAAACCTGGATGCGGGCACGACGGCTTACATCGCTCCCGAGTGCTTCATGTCCATGGACAACCCAGACATACACGACCTGCGGCGGTCGGTTTCGGACCGCACGGATATCTACGCGCTTGGTAGGTGCCATGGCGTGTCATCGATTGGAGTTCAGGGCGGCGACGGGCTCTAGGCGTAGTTGGGGCTGCGCGCCTGGCGTGCATGCATCAGGCATCTCCATGCTCTGCGCTGCTGGGTGGGCATTTCCCGCGCACCCCTTACACCGCCAGCTTCCCTTCCTTCGTTCCTCACAATCGCAGGGATTATTATGTGGGAGATGCTTGCAGGCAAGCGGCCATGGCAGGGCCTCAAGCCGCTGCTGGTGGCCTACCAGGTGAGTGACAGGGAGCTCGCACCCGGGGGCGGCCAGAGCTCTGCCTTTGGCCGCACCCGGCGATGCAGCTGGCATAGACCCGGCTTGTGACATTGCGAGACTTCATGGTGCTGCGCTGTGGGCGCACCGCTGATAGCGCCTCCTCCCGCTGCAGTCCCAGCCCGCCTTGCGTATCATCATGCGGCAGATAGTCGGCTGCTGGCTGGTTGGCCGTTCGCGACACATTGGATGTTTTGTGCGCGGACGCGGCTGTGAAGGTACTTAACCATGGCCGCTGCTCTCTGCGCGCCGTATCTTCGGCGTGGCCCTGCAGGTAGCATATCGGAGCCTGAGGCCGCCCTTGTTCGAGCTCGGAGCCCGCTGCTCCCCGAAGCTACGCCAACTGATAGAGGAGTGCTGGTGCCAGGAGCCGAAACAGCGGCCAAGCAGCCAGCAGGTGGGCGGCGTGGCGGCCCAAAGAGGGGGTTGGCGGGAAGACCCGATTTTGGGGGGACTGCGGGCGGCGTTTGATGGAAGCGGGGCAATTCTCCAACGGTTTTGGTGGAGGAGCAGTGTTTGGGGCATCAGGGCCGGCCGCATATGAATGGGGCGAATGCGGAATGGCGCCTGTGTCGAGCAAGGTGTGGCACGCAGCGTTTGAGAGCAGGGACGTTACGACGCCTGGCTGGTCGTGCGCAGCGTGCTTGCACCGTCCTTGCCACATTGCCCGGTTGCCCCTCGCTATAGGTGGTGGATCGGCTGCTAGAGATCCTCAACGAGCTGCCGCCTGAGCAGGTAGGTCGTATGCAAGGACGGCGTTAGGAGGTCCTGCATAATGGCCACGAGACGTGGCGTCGCTTTATTGGATTTGCCGGTCGGATTCCTGGCTGTGACTGCCATGCGCTCAGCTCAGTCATACTCAAGCGTGGCAACTTGAGGCACCGTATTAGCTGCTACCACTGCCGCATGCACATCAACCATTCCGAGGCCGGGCATATTCCCGCCTGTGTGCCACCTGACCCACACCACCTGCCAGCAGCGTGCCACCTGACCCACACCACCTGCCAGCAGCGTGCCACCTGACCCACACCACCTGCCAGCAGCGTGCCACCTGACCCACACCACCTGCCAGCAGCGTGCCACCTGACCCACACCACCTGCCAGCAGCGTGCCACCTGACCCACACCACCTGCCAGCAGCGTGCCACGTGACTTACGACGCTTTTTGTGGTGGTGGGGGGCGCCGCAGGACTACGCCGCGTATGCACCGCAACCAGCGCCGCAACCGGCACCGGCAGCACCGCCTGCGCGCACACCCCAGCAGCAGCAGCCTACGTCTCATCAGGTGGTGTCCCCGCATGACGTTGTGCTCCGATCGTAATGTGTTTCTTACTCACGAGCTCGAGGGCGCGCGGTGATCAGGTTGAATTGCCGCTAAATGGGTGAGGTTGGGAGGGGTGCGAGCGCTGGCCGCGCGGACAATAAAGTTTTTTTAATTTGTGTTATGTTATCTGTACTGTACGAGCTGCGTCTGCACGATCGTGCGTGACCCTGGTATGTGCCGAGTTTTGTGGGAGGTCAACCAACGAACACACACGAATTACTTGGCGTTTGCTGTAACCAGTGGGCAAAGGTAGTAGTGGCTGGTCAGATGCCATGACTTGTGCGGTCAGCAGTCTTGAACGCCGCTGCAAGAGGCCGTGGTGGTGGGAGCGAGTGGTGGGCGGTACACTTCATTAAGTACTTGCGTTGGCTATTGTTTGGGTCCAATCATCACCCAGGGGCCCGCACATTTCCGTGCCAGTCCTTAGCCTTTACACATTGTCCTTAGCGATGGTTACGTGGGTATTCTTTTCCTCCTGTGTCGGGTTTGCTTGACCGCAAGATGTGTGCATGGATACGAACGCCCTGCATGGTGGAGCCGGCGTTCAAGGGCACATTCCGAGGGGCGCGAGCGCTGACAGCAATTTTACTTTTTCGCAGTGACAACGTCTGTGAGGTGAAGGGAGAGTGTGGGCGGGTGATGGCAGCGCTTGTCGACTGGAGTGTTGTGGCGAACTGCGTGGGCGCGGGGCCTTGCCACGCCGAAACGAGTCAGCACCCCGCCACCGATTTCTTGTTAAGTGCATACCTTGCCTGGCAGTACATCGTCTGCGTTGTGAGGTCTCTTTTTTAGTGCGTACTTGCCTAGCAGTACACCGCATACGTGTTGTGAGGGGCTTGACAACACTTGTAAGTGCGTTGCTTTGCTGTACCTGGCGATATGCTCCCCGCCTGCCGCCTGGACAGCGGATTGCTACCATTCGATCTGTATAGGCTACCTCGTAGGTGCTTATTAAGTAAAGCAATCCACAAGTGTTGCAGTCCGTTCAAGCCACGGCGCAACCTCGCAGCCCGAAAAAGGCGCCACAATGCCGTTGCAATGCGCCAAGTCAGTCAGTCAAGCTGCAGATTCCTAGAAGGAAGGCGGCCACGTGCCTACTTCTCGTATCATGACGGTAGTAGTACAAGTTACAGTGGGCTCCAGACCAAGATGCACCACTAACAAGCACGGCTGACGATGGTAAATGGGAGCTAGAGACCCCGCAACCCAAATTGGGTTATCATCCCCAAGCAGCAAGGGCGTCCGAGGTTACACGCAAGCGCAGTATATCCAAGCCAGCGGCCTTTCCATTAGTAGTAGTTGTTGCTGTTACAGTTAGAGTAGGTCCCAGACCATAAGGTAGAGCCATCGGGCGCATCGCCTGAAAACTGAAAGAGATGCAGGAAGGAAAACAAAGCCAATCGACTGAGATACGGCGAACCACCAGGAACTCCGACCAAGGGCCCAGAAAACAAACAGCGCACCAACCACCCGGGGGAGTAGTGGAAAGGGTCCCCCTATCAGCAGTACACCAAATCAGTGGTTGTTTTGATTTTAGGCGTGACGAGGGCATCTCTTCCGCCTGTACCTACAGTGCCGCTGACTCTGCGCAACCCACCAGGATGCACCCGGAAGCCAATGTCGGTCAACGGGGTGTGGATTGTTAATGGGTAAAAAAATGGGTTTAGCCCTTTAGGTCGTCTCCGACCTTAATTCCGTTCATGGCTAGACGGGCCACGCTGCTGAACGGGCCTTCAGTACGAAAGCTGGTGCCCAAGCAACCAAGCGGGCTGATTTGCTATCAACTGTTTCGTTCTCTCATTAGCTGATCAATGCGTCCAACTACCCACAACCATATGTACAGGCCAGCCTACCTACATCGTGTAACGTACAGTTAACGGACCGCTTTTCATTTCAGGAGCCTCTCGTCGGGCTTGCCTTCCTCAACTGAGCGCGATCACACCCAAGAGTCGCTCGTTCGTGCGCAGCACTACGCCTGGGGCCCACTCGAACAGTTACGACTGCTACTGCGCACGTGCCTCCCTGCCACATTCGGGCATGAGCATAGAATGACGTAAAGTGCATGGCACAGGCATCATTCTTCCTCCTTCCGCCACCACGGCAGTGTTTCGCGGCAGTGCGCAAGCTGGGGGTTCAGCTGCGGCTTGTACTCCGAACTGCCTTTCTTCAGCAGCGACCGCTCGGTCCGCATCAGCGACTCCACGTAGACCTTGTAGCGCTTGAACGCAGTAGCCGCGCGCCCGTCCCCAAGCCTTACGACCTGGGTGGAAAAAGGGCAGCAAGTAACGTGGGTTTGCGACAGTTGCACGTCTGCATGTGCCCCAAATCCAACCCTATCGCATCCGTCTATTTCGTAATAATATTACGCCAAAAGCTGTTGTAACGGTTACAGTGTGGGCAGGTGGGTTCCTCCAAAGTGAGCCAGTGTAACAAGTACTGCCTTTTTAGTTTGGAGCCCACTGTAACGAATACCACTACTACTAGTACTGCAGGTACATGCACGCGAGTAGTGCAGGCGCCTCGTTGGCTGTGCGTGTACGTACGGATCGCTTTGGGGCCCGTTGGGACCACTAAACATGCACGATCGGAGACTGCGCCAGCTGCGCAAGCGGCAACAGCTAAGTTAGAGCGGCCGCCCCAAGACTCCGGCTACTCCAGCCAGGCCCAGCTTACCTCCAAGAGGGCATTGAGCTGTTCGGTGCGTGTCGTATTCGACTGCTGTCCCGCAGCATGACGCGTTAATGCAGCGAGGGCAACCCGAGCATGGGGCCGGTGGACCAGCCAGGCATCGGGAAGCACAATGAAGCGGAAGTGCCGCAGCCTTGCCAGTGATTCGACGTGTTGCATCTTGTCGTAGCACCAGCCGCGGAAGCGCTGCGCATTATTGGCAAAGGTTGGTCAAGCATTCGTTGATGCGGGGGCGCGAAAACGGAAGCTGAAAATCGTAGTCATTTATGCTGGAAATTTGCCGGCAACCAAGACAACTACTGTAACCTGGGTGCGTGTGGCGTCCGTGTGGTGTCCGTCGGTAATTCGTATCTCCCTTGCGCCTCTTTCAGTGGCAGGCGATGCGCACGATGGCTCTACCTTACGGTCTGGGGCCCACCGTAACATTTGATATCACTGCAACTACCGCAACCAACCATGCATACATCTCTTTCGGTACAACTATTACTGCCTATGAGATAGGATTGGTACATGTTACGGATTGTCCATGCCACAAAGCGCATTGTGCGCCACGCAGTATAGGTACCGGCAACCATGGACAACCCAGGTTCAACATACCAACACACCGACAATTCAAACCCAACATACCTCGTCGTATCCCGGGTCGCTGTGACTGTGCTCGGCGAAAGAAGTCCATCAATTAATTTGCGGGGGGAGAGAAAAAGCAGTCTTAAAACAGGACATTATTTATCGGCGTTAGATAAGGCGATGGCCTGAAGTGCATGCGTGTACACGTGTTAACGAGCTGTCGGGTAGCATTGTTCCTATGAGTACACCTAGGGAGGGAACGATCCTCGCACAGACTTGATGGAATATGCCAAGTTCGTGCCAGTTGCACCTGTTGCACCGCGGAATGGGACCTAATGGGACGCGGGCGTAAGAAAGGCCACGAGCGATGCGACCAACCACCTGCTAGATTCCACGTGTTCACCTGGCTTACCGCGAAAGGATGCCCCACGGCTCGAACGACTTGTAAAAGCGCACAGGATATGTAACTTCGACGCTAGCCCATCGTTTATGGTTGATTGGTGCGTGGCATGCGCGGCAGCCATCGACGTGGAAAACCTGCACCTTACGACTGCCCCACATGGAAATCACATCGGCCTTCGTGCCTGCAAGCGATGACAGACACAGGCGGGCAAGAGCTTACTTGCAGGAATTTGCAGGCAAGAGTCAACACATGCCGACTGATGCCGACATTACTAATGGCGTTACAACAGGTTTACAACCTATGTGATCGGCTAGTGCAAGACGTATTAGTAACTGTTAGTGCAAGAGATATGTCTCATTTTCCTTCGGGCCGTCTGGCGCCACAGCGCCGTCTACACCGCACCTGATAAGGCCATCTCAGTCACTTCATTCGCTGTCTCGTTGTCAAAGCTTGGAGTCGCCTCCCATGCGGGCAAGATGTACAATGCCGGTTGCTTAGCACTTGTTTCATCCATCAAGCGTTGCATCCTGCACCCAAGGCAATAGAGGGACGAGCTCGAGAACCCTGTCTGGCTTGAAGATCAGCAGGGTATAAAGAGGCTGAAAAGAGGGCAGCTTGACCGCGCACGGGCAGCCTCACAATCGCTTGATGACGGATGTGCGTCTCAGGGGCTTATTTCTGGGGTCGCGCTGATCCCCTCCAGCCATCCACTGACGAGGGGTCCAGCAAGCGTCGGCCCCGGGGATAGATGCAGACACCGCGCAGACGCGCACTCAGATAGAGCCGGGCTAGATGCATCCAGGGGCATATGCGTACCAGGAGGAGTTTGACACCAAGTTGTTGAACGTGTGGCTCATTCCGAGATCCGCATCAAACATGGCCGCCAGCGGGGTCTGTACGGCCAGCATGGCGGCGTTCCGGAGCGCGTTGGTCGGCATGATCGCTGCGAGCTGCCGATCCGCCGTGCGCTCCGCGAAGAGCATCACGCGCAGCTCGCAGGTGCCGTTCACGTGCTGCGCCTCCATCCGCTCAAAGAAAGCCTGGGTGGACGGGGTTGTTGTTGTAACGGTTAGACGGGCAGACGGGGTTGTTGTTGTAACGGTTAGACGGGCAGACGGGGTTGTTGTTGTAACGGTTAGACGGGCAGACGGGGTGTCATTGGACAGGTAGTAGTATATTAGTACAAGTTACAGTGGATTCCAGACGGTATGATGCTCGTGATCAGGGAGGGGAAGTAAGGGATCAAGGACCTGCGGCGAGGGACCAGTGCGCACCCCTGCTGGCCCCACCTGAAGTTGTGTCCGTGCCGTGGCGAGGAGGTTTCCGTGCTTTGATTCCAGGTGGGGGCCTGTGAGAGGTACCAGCTCTCCCTCCTGCTCGGCGGAGGGCTCATGGTCGACAGTGCTGCCACTACTGCCAACATCTTCTACCGGGAGCGACATGTACAGGGCTGCCGAGAGAGGGCCCTTGTAGCCGCGGCACCTGCCGCGGAGATTGAGGGACGCGGAAGCTCAGCAACACGTGCGGACGTTTTAATAATGCCATGACCGGGCTTCCATAACTGCACCACGATGAATAATCTCAACGGCGCGGCGTCACGCGACCAACCAACGCACGTGACTGACGTACGAATAAGCCCGCTTACTTCACCAATCCTCATGGACTTACTGCGCCTCAAGCATTGGAAGCCGGTCGAGCGAGGCCATTGTGAAAACGGTCAATGGTAGGCCACTGCTCCTGGAAGACCACCAGACGTCCACGAGGTACAAGCTGCGGACGGAGCGAGCGGGGCGGGTCATGTTTCAACTGTACGTGGGCAATATCGTATACCGGCACTTTGGCTGGGCATTTTTCCGCTGCCGTACCTTGCAGGGTTGCCTGTCAACCATCCTGCGTAGCTGCTTGGGGAGGACTTGTACTTCTCATTCCAGCACGACTTCAGTTGCGCTGCAGGATCCGAGGCAAACACCCTGGCGGACCGGTTGCAGACAATTATGCGCTGGTTAGGCTTGTTCGGATGGAGGGATTGGGTCTTGGTGTGTGGTGGCAACGTGATTGCTTCGACTACACCCCACACCATAGCTATGTGAATGGGCACGCGTAGCACGGACTCACCTTGCCGTAAATGCGAACGCTATACATAACAGCCGCCTGAGTACGGTGGAGGCCGACCGGTTCATATCGGGGCGCTCAAACCGTTGCGTAGATGAAGCGCAGGGGCAAGAGATGTCTAGATGGTGCAACCTCGAAAGACGCACACGACGCAAGTTCACTTTGCACTTGCTTGTATATACGTCGATTATATGTCCCTTGGTATTGCAAGGAGAAATTATATCGCCTCAGCAGGTAGAATGTCACCGCCGATGGCACGATGAGTCCGTATTTGCGAAGAATGAGGATGCTGGCTAGGCAAAATAAACAAGTGACACGAAATGGATATATACCGCTCCTCGTATGAGTGTCATGTTCTTGTACCTGTGCTGTAACACGACGCGAGTCGCGTCGAGTGGACGAGACGAGGCATAGAAACACAGGACGGGCATAAAAAAAGGTGCAAATCAAACATAAATAATACATGCTTATTTCTGACTAGTTGGCGTCTTGGCATTCGCTGCCAACAGCCGCTTTCGCCCTGTCGGTTGTCGCATCCAACGGTCCATGTTGGAATAGTCAACAGCTGGACACTTCATCCGGTGACCTCAACAATAATGTAGGAGGTAAATAAATATTTTACATAGCATCGCGTTCGCTGGGATGAAGGGATCAGAGGTTTGTAGGACGTTCGGTGCAAAGCCAAGACCGCAGAGGCACGTAACCCTCCGAGAGGAGCGTAAACAAGCGTCACGCAAGAACATACGGTTCGATCACCGGCGCGTAGAGGACTCACGGACACATGGCGGTAACCAAAACAATGGAATCGCCTGCAACCAGCTACAACCAGCGACCATACAACTGAAGGCCGACCATGCCGCCAGGTGTGGGTGTTGCTATTTACTGCAAGTGATCATCAAGCCTTGTTTTCAGTCCCTGACTCCCAGCTGCTGGGCTGCCAAACTGTCACATCCCTGGTGAGGGGGGAGTTGGTCCTCACCAATCCCAAACTGTCGCATCCCTGATAGGGGGGTTACAATAAAAGAACCGGCAACGTGACTGGGGAAATGTAGTGGGTGCATAGCCTTCGGATGCGCGCATGCTACGGGACTAGGGTGGCCGGCCACACACACGGACGCGACGACGGTGGATGCGGTGAAGAAGAAGAAGAAGTGGGCGACATGAAGTGGGCTAGCCAGGACGTGGCCACCAAGTCGCCAAACCCGCTGCGGGCGCCGGCCCACTGGTGTTGCACACATGCGTCATCACTTAATCACAGACGCGCCCCAGCAACACCTATCTCGCCGATGTGACCGCATTAGCCACGCCTCCCGGTGCCTCTTCCTTTTAAGGTCTGGAGCCCACTGTAACAATGACAACAACCTCCGTCGTTGCTATGATGTATAATATGCGAAGTGCCAGCTGGCTGCTAAGTCGCAAGGTATCCACGGAGGCCCTCAACCCTGGACACCTGGAGCGTCTCCCAGGGTCTCCCCAGCGCTGGCGTCGCCGAGCCAGCAGGGCATGCTAGCGAGGCACATCGGGCACGCACACCGTAACTGGTTGGACAGTGGCACAAGTACGGTATCAGTATCGGCAGCAGTAGCCGTCAGTAGCTTTGTAGGCAGCCAAGCACATGCGACCCGCCCTGCATTGCCCATAGACTGCAGGTGCCTAGGTCCACCAGCAGGGACACACTTTGCAGGAATACCTTCTAGATAGAACTGCAGAAGCGAGTCGATCTGGGATAGAACTTGCGTGCGTTTGGATCTTGAGACACATCCGTGAGCGTGCCGGCCCGAGCCCTCAAGAGGCATTATTGGGGGCAGCGATATGACACCCACTGTACGATAGGTGCTGCGCACCTTCCCCCAGCTGTACCCATCAACTGAGGTTATATCCCCCGAAAAATTCTCGCAGTTGGGTGGAGCGCGAGGGCAGCGGCACTGTCCTCCAACTGACTTGTGGATCTCATTAGCACTTCGATTAGCAAGTCCAGGGTCTCCCCAGCGCTGGCGTCGCCGAGCCAGCAGGGCATGCTAGCGAGGCACATCGGGCACGCACACCGTAACTGGTTGGACAGTGGCACAAGTACGGTATCAGTATCGGCAGCAGTAGCCGTCAGTAGCTTTGTAGGCAGCCAAGCACATGCGACCCGCCCTGCATTGCCCATAGACTGCAGGTGCCTAGGTCCACCAGCAGGGACACACTTTGCAGGAATACCTTCTAGATAGAACTGCAGAAGCGAGTCGATCTGGGATAGAACTTGCGTGCGTTTGGATCTTGAGACACATCCGTGAGCGTGCCGGCCCGAGCCCTCAAGAGGCATTATTGGGGGCAGCGATATGACACCCACTGTACGATAGGTGCTGCGCACCTTCCCCTAGCTGTACCCATCAACTGAGGTTATATCCCCCGAAAAATTCTCGCAGTTGGGTGGAGCGCGAGGGCAGCGGCACTGTCCTCCAACTGACTTGTGGATCTCATTAGCACTTCGATTAGCAAGTCCGTGTGCATTTTCTCGCTGGTGCGCAACCGACGGCCAGCAGAAGAGGATACGTGCCTCACGGTCTCAATACATTGATGGCTTCTAGGCGCCGGGTCAGCAAGCGAAACGGAGCAACCGTTTGCCCGGTGGGAAGGCTGATGCCAAAGTTGGCTTCCATATTTATGTCCGATGAAGCGCAGAGATACCAAGGCGCACTATGCGCGAGCCCAGCGCTTGAACGTGAAAGTTGAAAAGTTGACAGAACAATTATAATCCCAATATTAAGCGCCATTAAATCATCGGGAATGCAACGCGATTTGCATCCATACCTCAAATTGTGTGCGCGGAGGGCGGAGCCTGCCGCGATTGTATTGTACGGCCAACGCAATCAAATTGCGCAGCTGAGGTTATGTGGCGATTGTGTCCACTATGCGTGTCTGGTTGTGCTCAGGACTTGGCATAAAAATAACTTCTAAAATGCAGTCCTAGCTGGTCCTAACAGCGCATAGCATGTCTGCCGGGGCCCCGGCGACAAGGGTCCCATTTGCGATTAGTTAGCAGACATACTTTTCAAAACGATACAGTATGGCTGCGACTACCTTTGTGCTACTGGAGCCTGAGGAACTCCTTTTCCGCGACGTCAAGCTGTCCCAGGTTCGGGAGATGTTACGTTTGGTGGGGTGTGAGCCAAGCCCCTATACTTTATCGGTCTTTGGCGACGCTCCTGCAGGTGTATACGCAAACAGTTCGTGTTACGAATACGCTGCGTGCGCCCGTCGAGCTTTCCATAAAGCCTGGTAGCAGCGAGCGCTATACCGTCGTCCCAAGCACGCTGCGACTGAGGGCGGGGGAAACTGCTACTGTGGATGTCCGGGTAAAAATCTTGCGCTTCGCGCAGAGACAGAAAGCCGTGGAGCAGGGTCAGCGGGATGTGTTTCATATCAAGGTATGGTTGTTCGCCGTGGGTACTTGATTTACCCTCTTGAGACGGAAAGAGTCCGCGACCGTAGCCACGGCGACTTCCAGAGGTTCTATGGAAAGCTTAGCCGGTGTATGTAGACGCAGTCCCCAAGTAAACATTAAAAATGTGCACAGTAAAACCCAGCCCTTGCACCCTTGCCGAAGCATTCCCTGTCTGCACCTGACGTGTGCCCAACGTAGGGATCACACTTTGACCAGAAATTCTATGCCACGTTCTGGTTATCCCCGGAGCTTGAGCAACCAGGGAGGGCAAAGCCTGGGCCCACCGCAGCCATCGCCACGGCACAAACGCGTGGCCGGCTGTCTGAAAATGGTTCGAGTCCAAACAGGTACGAGCCTTTGCAGGAGCAAATGGATCCAATGGAGCTATTATGCCTGTGTCTGGCTTGTGGCTGGCTCTCGACTGCGGCACAGGGCAGTTCAGCCGAGGCACGACGGCACTTCCCTTCGTTGCAGGTCCCCCGCGGGTTCACCACCTCGCATGCGAAGGGCAGTCACGAAGAGCGTGAGCTTCGCAAATCCCATCAGCCCACGCAGCAGCTTTCGCGGCGCCTTCATCTCCGCAGCAGCGGATGACGGCGGGACGGCAAAGCGCAGCGGAAGCGTCGCCGGCAGCGGCTCGCCGCCGCACATCTACAGCGGCCTGCGCCAGGCTCTAGCTGGCCTGCAGTCTCCGCAGCGAAGCGCCACATTTAACGCCATGGAGGCTGGGGCGCATAACGTCCAGCGCGACGCACTCGACCGGGCGAACGTCGAGGGCACGGCTACGTTTGCAATCGCCGCAGGCTCAGGATTGCAGACTGCTCCTTGGGGCGTGAGCGCCTCGATTGACTTTGGGCAATTGGCATCTGGCGGACGCACAGCAGAGGAGCAATACGGAAGCTCTGCTGGCATTATCATCAGTCCAGTGCATGAGCGAGGAGCCGTCGGTCTCGCCAGCAGCAGCAGGCCGCCTCGTGCGCCCTCACGTTCGCTGCCAGCCTCACCAAGCCGCGACCAGATGATCGGATCAGCGACGGGGGAGCAGGCGACAGCGGTGGCCGCCGCAGCCGAGCCGATGTGGGGACCTGCTGCTGGGCCTGGCGCCGGGAGCAGTGGCGCGAAGGCCCTCATGCTGACTGGGAGTGCGGGCCTGGCGCCGCCGTGGGTGTCACGTGTACCCAACCCGTCAGCCCCAGCTCCAGGTAGCGCCGCGAGCTCGGCCACCAACTCACCCAGCGGTCGCTTCGAGCAGCAGACAGTCGCGCGAGGAGGTGGAGTGTCTCCACAACGGCGGTACGATTTCAACGACTGGAGTCCTAGCCGCGACCGATCTCCTCCGCGGTATGACGCGGATCGTCGGCTTCACGATACGCAATCCAGCCCTGGGTATGTAGGGAGGAGCATGCATAAACTGCAGCGTGTACGCCGCCTAAAAGTGTGCTAGGCTCGTTTTTTGAAGGCATGTTCGCAGCACTGACCCTCGTACCACAACTGTGTCCTCAGGACGCGAGCGGCTAGCCTAGCTGAGAGGCATCACCTGCTGCAGATTGACTCGGAGGAAGCTCGCTGGCGGATCCAAAAGGAGACTGAGGAGCGGCAATTCCTGGAGGTGGGAGGTTTGGGGCCGTGGTTACAGTGTTTTGTAACCCAAACAGGGCAACAGCAGATAGGACCCCAGATGGACGCGGCGCGTCCTGCTTGAGAATACGTCTAATGTTCCCCCTGCCACTTCCCCTGCACAACACCTGCATCCATTCAATTCCCAGGAGGAGGCCCGTGCCCTCGGCCTCCACCTGGCGCGTGACAGCATCGAGTTGCTCGGGGCAGAAGCTGAGCGCATGCGAGGGCGGTTCGCGAGCCCCGTCAGGCCAACAACCGCATCCTTTCTGCGGCCTCACATGGAGACGGTCTCCCCTAGTGGCGACTCAGCCAGGCAGGGGCACAGTCCCATCCGCAGCAGAAGCCCAGAGGCGCTGCTACAACCCCTACCAAACCGGCTATCGGCCCAGGTGGAGGAGAGGGCGGCTGCACGGCAAGCCCGGCATAACCTCTTTGGAGGCCAAGGCGGCAACGCAGCTGGGGCTGCTGCGGGAGGGCGAGGGGACAACCGCGCGGCCAGAGCGCTGGATGGCACTGTCGGAGCCGCAGCCGCCATGCAGACAGTTGTGCGGCGCTCGAGCGACGGATGGGCGACTGGACAGTCGCCTTTCCCTGCCGACACTCCTTCCTCCCACCCGTACGCCAGCGTACAGGGATCAGCGCTGACGAGTGTGCGAGTGAGTTGTGCGGACACGTACCAGCGCAGCATAGGGGTCGGAGCAGTGGCCGCTGCACATCGCACTGTAGGAAGCGACGGTGCTGTAGCAGCGAGTCGGCACGTGCACAATCCGAGCAGGCTCCGCGGTCCTTGCGCATCCAAGCGAAAGTGACTGCAGCCGAGTACCCGACGTTATTGTTGCATAGGCTTCGCCCAAAATCCATCGTAATGGTCGCACTCTTAATGTTGCTGGGTTCCGGCTATTTCAGCTTTTTGTTTCTTCCGGGGCGACTGCAGGCGCGATCCCTTCCTCTAGAGCCACGGGGGGACTCCCTGGAGGTGCAGCTCAGGATACAGACGCTGGAGCGGCAGCAAGCCTCAATGCGGCGCACAATCGAACAGCAGCAGGAGGTGCTCAGAGACAAAGCATCGTTGCTCCAAGCGCTGCAAGCGCAGCTCAAGGTGCGCGTCGCACCTTCCGGTCCCATAGCTATAAGGGCTGTTCCATGGCGGAGGTTCCCGGCAAGGCGAACGTTGCGAACCTATGCCTCCACAACGAAGCATCATCCCATGCGCCAAGCTGAACCGAGGGTGCCTGTGTAGCAGCCGAAAATCGGCTGGCATCCTAAGCGTCTGATCTGCGTTGCCTGACGTGACCCTCATGCAGACGGCCGAGACGGAGCTGAAGGCTCAGGCAGTAGTCCGGTCAGGTGGGTGTCGGCTGCGTTAGTGCAGTGCGCAGTGGGCGGGGCAAGCGTGCGTGCCCGACACTGCTACAGCTGTGGGATAGAGGGGACTCAAACTGCGACTGTCGAGTTATCCTCCCGACATGGGAGTGCTACCGTTCCCTGTGCCCGCTGGCTAATGGAGCATACACCCCGTTGTGCAGGCTCTCCCTCTCGGCGGGTGGCTGATGAGCAGTCGGTGTTGATGAGCGAGCGAAACTCTCTGGCTGCGCGCCTGGCTGACGCGGAGGCAGCTCTGGCCGGCAGCCGGGAGGAGGCGGCGGCGCTCCGGCGGTTGCAGTTGGAGCTGCAGTCGCGACAACCTGAAGTGACCCGTGCGGTGGACGCCGCCCTGATGCGGGAGCAAGCCCTGCAAGACGAGCGCAATAGGAAGGTATGCTGGGCATAGCGTAGGAATCATATCACTTCTTGCTCCCTTCAACTCGTCCTGTTTGGTTGCGGCATCGCGTGGTTTGTCGGCCAAAAACGGGGCCACATGCGACCAGGGACAAAATAAGGTGCAAGGTTGTAGGGGATGGTCGAGCTCAAAAACGCGTTCTCTCTCTCGGCTTGGCTGTCCTCTCCTGCTGCCTTGATGCCGTGAGCAAACATAACATGGCAGCGTCAACGGAGCGCATCCCACTGCGTTTTGCTCCCCCAAACCCAGGCTCTGGAGCTGCTGGTGAGCAAGGACGCTCGCATCACGGAGTTAGAGGATCAGGTCGGGGAGCTGCAGCGCCGTAACGAGCAGCTACGGGCGCACGCATCAGAGCTGCAGGAGCGGGTGCGTGCAGCTGAGGCGCAGGTGCGATGAGGGAAGAAAGCTTCCCGTACGACGCGATCTAGTACGGTAGACTCGTGCCTCGCGGTGTGGTAATAACCTGAACATCTGATGACGTGTTTGCGCGCGCTTATCGGCAGGTGGTCAACGTGATGCGTCAGAAGGAGGCCCTTGTGGAGACATCGCAGCAGGAAAGGCAACACGCTGAGAGTGTCATCGTAAGCTTTAAGTTAAAGCCGGCGTCTTATCGCTTGATTCCCGTGGGGTACAGATCGTGAGATATTGCGTGCTTTTCCTCTTGTTTCGCCGTTGAAAGGCCGATCTGGAGAGCCGCCTGGCGGCGGGCGACTGCCTGAGCGTGGAGCTTTCGGCAGCACAGGAGCGGGCGGCAGCCGCCGATGAGCGCACTGCGGAGGCCGAGCGGAGGTTGGCGGCTGCCGAGCACCGGGCGGTGGAGGCGGAAGCACGCGTACACGGCATGGAGGCGGTGCGGCGCCAAGTGTTGCACCAGCGCGACCAGCACGTGGACACGGCCCTGGCGATGGCGGAGGTTGGTACTAGAGAAGGGTTCGGTACTGCACGTGCGGACTTGACTTGTTGCCATCAGCTGATTTGTGGAGATCAGCTGCAGGTGATTGTACCGCCCCCGGTTTGCTCTGTGTCAAAAGACCGTGCATCCTCGCTCTTGATGTGTAGGAGCTAAGGTCGCGGAGCGCGATGCTTCAGGATCAGCACGCCGAGGCCATGCGAGTGCAGGCAGATTCGCATCGCCAGCAGGTGAAATGGTTTCGGGGCAAGCGCCGACAAGTCGGGATCGAGCAGTGCACCTACACTCTCACGCCCGTGGCCATGTTCCCCTTCCCATTGCTGCATGTGTTTTCCTCCCCTGGTCTCTTACCGCTCCAATTGCTCTAACCTTGCGCCTGGCCGCCTGGCGATCCGCTTTGCGTAGATTGCCGTACTGGAAGCCAGGACATTCGAGTTGGCCAGGGAGCTCTCCCGCGTTCAAGCTGGGCCTGTGGCGAGCCTCACAAAGGCCGCAGGCTTCGGCGGCCAGGTCACGGCTGTGGACGGCTCCGTCCGGCCGCGCAGTGCCGAGCCCGCTGGGGCTAGCGGAACTCCCGTGAAGAACCAGCGGGAGGGCCGTGCCGCTGACTTCAGTAAGTCTCCGACACCGCGTGACAGGGCAGACCTGGAGGCTGCATACGCAAGGCTGGAAGCGGAGGTGCAGGTGCTACGGCGGCAGTTGACGGTGTCGACTTGGTCTTCAAAAGGTGCGGCTGTGAGCTCATGCGACGCGTGTCCACGCGTCTTCTGCCCACGCTGATCCGCGTGAGTCCATCACAGCACGTGTGCCGAACCTTGTGTGTCCATTCCTCTTACGCGTGATGATCTTGATAGCCCTCGCGACGACGAGTGCTGGGATGCATCTAACCACCACTTGTCGACCTGAACGCTCATCCTCGTTCACCCTGCTCAAATGCATGCCATGCAGAACGCGCGTGGGAACAGGCGGAGCTGGACCGCCTGCGCACGCTAGCATCGGAGCGGGATGTGGAGGTTGCTGAGCTGATGTCACAGCTGGAAGTGCTTAAGGCACGCGCCAGTGCCGGCGCCAGTCCTGGAAGGCACGGACAGGGCACGGCGCCTGCCGGTCGCCGGGCTACGAACACCGCAGCTACCTCGCCCGCAGTGTCACCCTCGCAAGCCAACACATCCAGACCATCCGCCGCCTTTGCGTCTCCGGTGCGGGGCCGCCAGCAGCCGGCCTTGCCCGGCGGTGGCGGCCGTTCGCGGTCCTCGGAACGCGACTTGGTCAGCGAGGACGGCCAGGCGGTAGTCGTCGAGGCCCTCCGGAGGCAGCTCGTCAAGAGCGAAGCTGCGCTTCGAGGCACTCAAGAGCGCCTGGCGATGATGGAGGCACGCGCCGCTGTGGCGCAGGAGACTGCTGGGAAGGGTACGATGCATTTGCTGTTGCTGCACCCGAAGCAGGCCATGGCTGAGGGAGTTATAGGTGGCAGCTGGCTGGAACGATGTCTTCCCCTAGCCTCTGAGGTGCTGCGACCACAGGTCCCTACATTTGACCGCCCATCCCCAATGACGTAGCCCAGCTAGTTTCGAGAGCCTTCGCGCGGCAAGGGATCGCTCGCTGCTGCCTCCTTACCCGGATATGGTGCCCCTCCTCGCGCCGTTGCCTTGAACCCGACGTGGCGTGGATCTCCAGGCGAGCAGCAGTTGGAGTCCGTGCACCGAACCATGATGGGTTCCGCACTGGAGCACCAACGTCTGCAGCAGGAGCTTGACAGCGCTCGCGCAGCCGCCGCACGGCTTAGCGGCCATATCAACGACCTCGCCCTGGCCGAGCAGGTGAGGGAGGGAGCCATGCGGAGCACCGCAGCTGGGAACAGGTTGCCTGAAGGTTCCGGCACTGGGTGCTTCATCCGCATGTGGCTCACTCCTTCGACGATCACGCCTAATTATATGCGCGCGGGTGCCCGCTGACCCTGACTTCCATGCTTGGTGGTTTCTTGACGGCCGCGTAGGTTGCGCGCGCGGAGGTGGAAGCTGCGAAGGCAAAGCTTGGCCAGCTTCAGGTGCGGTGTCCGAAGAGCAAACTGCATAGCAGGAGTAATTGCGTGCTCTTTGAAGCCCCAAAAAACGTCTTGGGGTGGCCCCATGCTGCACCAGCCCTACTCGGGCCGCCTTTTGCTCTTTGTCTAGACACGTGCTCGCACCCTCGTGTTTTGCAGGAGCTTCACACGGCAGAGACGTCAGCCCTTCAGGACCGTCTTCAGCGAGTTGTTGAGCACTTGGCCACTACACAGCCCGAGGTATGGTCGCTCTGCGAAAGTTTCATGCTTCGAAGGAGCAATTGTTTAACACAGTTGTACGGCGTGTCACAACTGTCTGCGTGGCTCTCATGGAAGCTGACTGCTGCTCCACTTGTCTGCAGGTCATGCAAGTCTTATTGGGTCCTGACTACTCAGCCAACCTCCCTGCCTTGACACGAAACATGGGAAGCCTTTCATACGATTCCGCCGAGCCTAGGCGCCCCCATGGAGCTGGTCGGGCTGGTGACCCCGCGCTGCCTCAAAAGCTGGCTGGCGGCTCTGGTTCACTGCTGAGCCGTGAGCGGGAGCTGGAGAAGGCGGTGGATGCGGCTGAGACTGCGGTGGCGGTGATGCAGGACCGATTACTTGCCGGGCTTAAAGCAGCTGCGGACTCCTGCGAGGAGGCGGCGCGTGTGCGGCGGGAAGCTGAGTGGGAGCGCGATCGGCTGGAAGCAGAGGTGGGTGCGCCTGCGAAAGCAGCCCAGGACGGGCCTCTTGGCCGTCATGGCAAACTAAACGGTGTGCAGGAGCACATGTTGCTCGCATACTGCAGGTCAGGGGCGGGGCGCAATTGTTGCTGCACGGCACGGCAGCGCATGTCGGATTGTAAATTTGTTTGCAGACGCATGACAGAACCCTTCTTACCACGGCCCGCAGGTCCGCTCCGCCCGTGAAGATGGCTCGCTGCGCGTGCGCAACCTCGAAGAGACCGTCACGCGACTGAGTGCGCGCGGCGGCGACGCGGCACAGGCGCTGGCGCGGTCCATGGCGGAGGCAGACGGAGCAGTTCGGCGCGAGTCTCGCCTGCGGTCGGAGCTGACCCTGGCGCAGCAGGCCGCCCAGCGGTCCAACATGCAGGCAGCGGAGCTGAGGTTGGTCACGTCCGGGAGCTATGATTGCTGGGGCTCATTGCTCAGATGCACCCGTGTGTCTTGTGGCACCGCGGTTGAGAGCTTAATCAGCTGCGTGGCGTAGGTTGTAACCACATACCGCAACACGCAGGCTTCAGCTGCGAGACTGCGAGCAAGCCCTACGGGAGGCTCAGGTGTACGGTGGGCTGCTGTCACTCTTTCAGGAAGCCGAAAGCGCGGGCACGGGTGAAGCACCTGTGGCCCGCACGGTCGTGGCTAACCCGGGAGTAGCCGCGCCACAGGCGCCGTCGCCACGGGATAGGGGTACCTTGCCAGGCGGGGTGGCTGGACCCTCCCCTGCATCCCGCACACTGGGCACGCCAGGCGGCGTCAGCCAGCCGCTGCTAAACGCGCAGCTGGAAGACAAGCTCCGGCAGCAGGCAGTGGAATTGGGCAGGCGGCAACAGGTGCGGGTGAGCTTGTGACACCATCATGAGGTAGTTTCTTGACGGAGTCTTGGGATCGCTGGCAACCTCACAACGGCCTTCCAATTACCGTATTGCCACCAGGTCATTGCTCGGTTGGTGGAGGTCGCGGAGAGGGCTCAGGCTGAGGCCGCTGACACGCAGGCTGAGCTTAACATGCTCAAACAGGTAACGGCTTGAGCGAGGCACTGGTGCTTGTGGTTTTGCGTCTTGTGGCAACCGAAGGCAGTTGCAGACCAACCTGCCTCTTGCAGGCGTTGCCGGACCCTAAGCAGCACCTACACCAGCAATATGCTGAGGTTCAGCGCAGGCTGGGGGCTACGGAGGCCGAGCTCCGCGCATGCAGGTGGGTGGGATTGATCTGACCCACGGGTCACATTTGGCCTAGTGCGGCCCTGATTCGCAGGCGGAAAGCTGGCAGTCGTGGATTGAGAAGGCGTGGCAGCCTTCGTCTTGAGGAATTCCGGGTTGTTGGGCCCTGACGGTCATTCGCAGGGACGCCAAGTCGGCGACCGAGTTGGAAGTGTCTAGGTTGAAGCAACAGTTGGCGGAGGGTGCCAGAGAGCTCGATGTGGCGTCCGAACGACTGGCGGCTTGCGAGCGCGAGGTCGCCGCGAAAGAGGAGGCAGCCGCTCGCAAAGCGGTGGAGGTGAGTGCCTCCAGGCGATTGGGTTCGGACCCGATCAAGAAAGCATACCAAAGCGCTACGTGCAACATATTTATGAAGCTGCGGTATCTTGTCCCTACCAACCGAGGTGCGGTTTGCGTCGCGCCGTGCAACGTGTTACAGGTTCGGGGTGCCATGAGCAAGGAGGTGGCGCTGCTCAGTCGCCGCGCAGCTGAGGCGCAAAGGGCGGCAGACGAGGCTGACGCAAGGGCACGCGAGCTGGACACGCAGCTGGGCAACCTGCGGGCAGAGATCGCAGAAGCCAGGGTGGGTGCAAAGGCTGCGACTGGTCGCACTTAGCCTCCTTGGCTTTGCATGGTTCTGTTTCACTGAGTCACGCGTTGACAATCTAGTGCAAAGCCTGTGATGAATATTTGAGAGCAATTGCAAGTGTATCGGCTGCTCGCCCTTCCATAAGTTGGCGTGTGCCACTGGCGCGCAGGCTGAGCTGGATGCGCAATCTGCTGAGATGCGCCAGGTGCGCATGAAGGGCCGAGAGGAGCAGCGGGCAGCAGACGAGGCGATTCGGCAGGCTAAAAGGTGGGGCCGGAGGGAAGGGCATGCATTCAGCGTCGCTGAGGGCTAGACGGCTGGAGTGGGGCCCTTAGGGGAACGCTTGTAACCTTCGATCTCCATAGCCAGTGTTCCATGTCGTCGAGAGCTGATGCACGCCCTGTGGACATCGGTGCTATGCACACCATCCTGTCGGCAGGTCCGCTGAGGTCGCAAAGCAGGAAGCTCAGGAGAGGCGCTCGCAATTGTCCATCATGATGGAGACAATCGAGGTGCTGCAGGTGCGCGTGGCAGTGGACAACAAAGTGTCAGCTGGGGAGGGGGTTACTTTACCTGTACGGTAGACCAATGATAGTGCAGTCTGAGTTGCACCGTAATCCACGTACGTGTTGAGTCTCGGAGCGTTTAGTGCGTTGCCAATTTTTGGCGATGGTTGTTAGGGACACTGACATGCCAGCAACGCACTTGAGGGGAGCATTCGTATTCGCTGAGGTGGTGCGCAAGCAAGCCTTTTATGCTCAACACGTTATGCCATTATCGCCCTGCACAGGCTGGCAACCCTGGGGAGCGGGAGCAGCGTATTGTCTCCCTCACAGCACAGCTCTCGGCGATCACAAGCAGGGAGGGCTTGGCGGAGCAGCGAGCTCACGGCCTGCTGGTAGGAGCGCCCGTCCTAGATGCCGCTCATTCCATCCAGCTATGGTGCCCATGTATGATGCAACAGTACCCTTGCCATGGCGGACAGATGATGCCAGGGTAGGGTATGCTACGCTTGTTTTCTTACATTGGAATATGGGTTTTAACCCAGAAGCCCTTCCCGACCTCATCCTTTGACGTGCTTGTGCGCAAGCACACCCCAGGCTGACGCTGAGGCGAGCGGCTCCCGGGCGCAGCAGCTGCAATCCGAAGTCACTGAGACGAGCCAGCAGGTGGCACGGCTTGAGCAGCAGTTGGCGGCCTCGGCATCAAGCCGCATGATGCTAGAGGGAGAGTTGTCAGCTGTCAGGTCTGATGTCAGGACCAGGTGAGTCGCGGGGGGTGTCCGGTGGGAGGACTTGCAAGGCATGGCACAGGTGCGTCCGGACGATTCCTCCATGCCCTCTTCGGCCACATGGGTGTCGAGGCGGCTGCGTTGTTGTCCAGGCGTGCGGCTTGCAATGCTGCCTGTCCTTTACTTGCCCGAGCAGAGGCGTCGCCTGCTAGCCTGCCTGCCCGTACATAGGGCCCTGTTGCCCCCACGGATCCATTCCACCACCAGGGATGCAGCTACCCTGCGAGCCGCCCGGGAATTGGACGACCGGGAGCAGCGCGTGGCATTCTTGGAGGGCGAAGTGGAGGCCCTGCGCCGCGCCCTCAACGATGGCCAGTCGCGCCATGCGGAGCAGTTGGCAAGGTACGCACGCCGTGTGGACGTGATCCGGAAGAGGGCTGATTTGACGGCTATACATGCATTGAGCGCCCTCCCATAGTAACCAAATTGGTGTCGCCCTACTGTAACAACCAAAATGTGTCGCCTCACAGGGAACGTGAGGAGTCGGCGGCCGCGACCAGACAAGCACGTGCGGAGAGCAGTGCGGCGGCGGCAGCAGGATCCCAAGCGGCTCGCTTGGAGCGGTTCCAGGTACGCCGCCGTCGAAGCCATCTGATAACTTATACGCATCAACGTTGCGGCTTTAGCAAACTAATCCCGCGCTCCTCTTGTGGCTGCAGGCTTCGCTGGATGAGCTAGTGGCGTGGATAGAGTCCCGCACTCATCAGCAACCGTCACCAGTTTTGCCTGGCATCGACGGTTCAGACGATGTCCCTTTCGCCTCCACGCCGGCCTTGGACTCGCCCGCCGCTGCGGGAAGCGTGCTCATCACTGCCATGCAGCGCCTCACGGTAGGCGGGCCGCTGTTGAAACAGCAACATAGCTCCTGGTAATCCCCTGAATCCCCGCACCGAACCTAACACGGTCACGCTTGTTAGGCACTTGCGCTGGAATCGGAGCGCGAGTACCTGGTCGCGTCAACCGACGCCCGCCTGTACCGCACGGAGAGCCGTTGGGCCTGGTCCCGGGCGCATAAGCTGCAATGGGCCCTTGAGCAGCGGACGGGCGAGTGGCAGGTCGCGCAGGTGCGGCTGCGGGGCTACTTGGCGTGTGGGTCACCTATAGCAGTCGGTTACAACCGTTGGCGTGACCCATGGGTCGTCTCTTAGGCAACGGCCAAGTACATCGCCACCCCTCGCCGTGAAATTGTTGGGTCGCGCTCCCTCACTCCGTGCGTGTGGCCGCACGTCTGCTTTCGCGCTCACGTGTTGCAGGCAAGGGTGCAGCAGCTGGAGCGCGCCATGGGGCGCCGCAGCGAAGAGGCTGCGGTCCATGCGTTGGAGCAGGTCGCCCTGCAGGACAAGCAGCTGGCAACGATCAACGAACGGCTTCAAGTGGGTATCCTTACCTGCTGGGCTTGATAAGCACCTGAACCTCGTCCTCAATCATAATGTCTTGCTCGGGTGATATTGTGGGGACCGGCACGCGAGAGCTTCTACAGCGCCCTGTTACGTGGCGTCTGAACCATGCCGTTCCGCGCCACTGAACCACGCCGTTCCGCGCCATCCCGGCTCTCGTGTACGATGCAGGCTACAACGAGCAAGTTGGTGGCGGCGACCTCACAGGTATTTAAAAAGCTCTTCGCAACTTTACGTTCTACACTTCGTACGGCAGTTGCGTTATCTTGGAGCCCAAGATGCATGTTGAGACGCGTGTTGCTGGAGCAGGTAATCGAACTGGATGTCTGCCGACACCTCCACTTCTTGGGTTCCCTGCACACATAGGCTGCTGGTGCGGAAGCTGCGTTGGGTGCCGCACGCGCGGCAGCCGCGGCACTGCAGCGCCAGGCGGCAGTGGCGTCGGCGGAGAGGAAGGAGCTCCTTGCGCGCCTAGCAGCAGCTGAAATGGAAGCCGCGGGCTCGATGGAGGTTGGTCCCCTGTCTGCTGCAAGCCGTCCGTCTCCAGGTCGCCTGCCGAGCACATCCACCCAGCAACTGCTGCTGCGTGCAATGCTACGCAGGCGCTGCACCTGGGTGCTGAGGCCGCGCTCGCACAGCGTGATCTGGCCATTCGACAGTACTTAGACGGCCAGGTGGCTGCCCTACTGGCCAAGCCGGACGTTCGGGATAAGGTCATGGCACTGGCGCGTGAGGTAAGGCCCCAGGCGTCTTCCGGCAGCGGTTAACGTGTTGAGTTGACGCTCGCTTGGCTGGTGCCTTCTCTGCAGGTGTGCGCTTTGAAGCTGTCGGAGTCCCAGCTGCAGGCAGCTCTGGCGGCCGCGAAGCACCGCAGTGATGCATCAGCTCAACTGGCGGCCAGTCTTACTGCTGCACTGCGGGCATCAGAGGAGGCGTCAGAACAAATCCTGCATCAACAAGTACGTCTTATGCCATGCAGGCGTTTTTCTCGTTGTGCTTCCGCAACAGCACGGCCACCTGAACGACTTGCTCCTCTTACAGTCGATCCATGATGTAGCTGACGGCCAGTCCAGAGGTAAACATAGCGGATTTAATTATTTATGTGCCCGACTTGCAGTTCAGCACGACAATCTCAGGAGCCGCAGGGGACATTGATTTTAGCGGCGCTTCGCTGGCGCCGTCTGCCGTCGTGGGCGGCTTGGGTATCGAGGTTGCGCGACTGTCGGCACAGCTCGTCGCCCAGTCACATGAAACATTCCGCCTGCAGGAGGTTGCGCTGCGGTCCAAACAGGTGCGGCTTTCATGAAGGGTTGCATGCCTAAAGTCCTACGCAAAATTTCGAAAACATAATAATCCACTGACCCATGGGTCCTAACCCCAGGCGTACGAACGTCGTGAGTCTGACCTCGAAGAACTACAGGTGCGTCTGACGAGTATGGTGCCTGGGACGATACCCAGACGATATCCTGTTGTGCTGCACAGCCGTTCATGCTTGCGTGCTTTGTCCTGTAATGAAAGTAACACGGTCTCGCGTGTCGTGCGGTGTAGGCTCAGCTGGCCGCCTCGGAGCTCTTGCTATCGCAAGCCCGGGCTGAGGGCTCTGCTGCACTGCTTGCGCTCAAAGAGCAGCTGAGCGAGGTGCATGACCAGGACCGGCACCAGCTCATAAGGGAGATAAGGGAACTGCAGGTAGGCAACAGCATCAAGGCACACTCTCTCTCTTTGCTGGACTCCCTGCAGCCCTGCACCGGGTTGGCTGTGAAGGCAGTACATCGCCTTTCCCGTCCGTGTATCGATCCCGGTGTCCACATCGCACTCGCAGGACCGCCTTACTGCAACCCGGGACCTGGCGTCAAAAGGTACGACGCACCACAAGGGCCTGATCAGAAGTTGATACTGTCCTCGCATGCCCTTACCACTGCGGAAACAATAGCTAACCGGAACTGTGGGTCGATCGTGCGCGCAATTTCACAGACGTCGAGCTGGCGGAGCAGCGCATTGCCGAGATGTCTGTGGCGGCGGATGCAGAGATCGAGAAGAGGGTATCGGAAGCCTTGTCCGGTCAGGTGCGGTCGGACGCGCCGTGAGCGGGTCTTATTGTGTCACTGCTCAGCAGCCGCACGGCGTGCAGGTGGATGCGTCGCAGCTGCATGAGATGGAAGCACGTGCTGGTCGTGCTGAGGGCAAGGTGACTCACCTGCAGTCACAGATTGAAGCTCTACAGGTAAGCAGGCGGCTGGTGCAGTGTTGCATGATGGAAGCGACGTGTAAGGGCTAACAGGGGGTTGCGCGAGCGGCAGCGTGATTTAGCTGTGAAGGTTTCACCTTGCCGGGGTCGGAAGTGATTGTTTCGCCTGCCAAGACATGTGCTGATGACGACTTTAATCGCGTCCGCGCATGTGCTACTTAGTTAACACGGCTGGGGGCTGGGACGCTCGCAGGATGCCCTGACGGCGGCAGAAGGCCAGGTAGTGGAGCTGCAGGACGTGCGGGACGTGACGGGTGCGGCGGTGGCATCCCTGGAGGCTACGCTAGCACGAATCGAGAAGACGGCGGCTTCAGGGCCCTCCAGTGCGGCGGGGTCGTCTGCTGGCGGCAGCCGCTATGCCAACCTTTCCTCAAGCAGCGCACGCCGCGTGCCGGTGGCAGGGTAGGGTGATGGGGCGTTGGGACAGGCGCTGCGCTGGAGAGGGTGTGGCTGAGGAGAGAGTCGTGCATGTTCGTTGCCTTGCAGGGCTCAATCGGCTCCGGGTACTTCTAATGTGCAAGGGAGCTCGGGCGCCGCCGCTGGGCAGCCAAACGAGCAGCAGTCGCAGGGACTGGCGGCTCTATCCCGCGAACTGATGCGGACAAAGATGGCGGAAGCGGAGGCGGTGCGCAAGATGCGCGCGTCGGCGAGGTGAGCCGCCTGGAGCACGCATGGGGTACGCATGACTAGCCTGGCTTGATCATCAGGGTTTCATCCTCGTTCCGACCACCGCAGGGGTGAAGTGGACCTGCGGCAAAAGCTGCTGCAGCGTGATGAGCGCATCACCGAGCTCAAGGACCAGCTGGCCGCCAAGTCTCGATCTCTGGAGGATCTACGGCGGAGGACGTACCCGGGGGATCACAGCTTCCGGACTGCTCAAGCCGCAGGCGGCGCTGCCTCCGCCGCCGCGGCCCGGCCGTCATTGCGTAGTCGGTCGCCATCGCCCGTTCGGGTACGTTTGCTGAATCATCCATTGCTCAGAGGAACCCTCTACTCCGAGAGTTTTGAGCTGTCCGTCGCTGCAACGAGCGACCTCGCCACCAGCCAGTGAGCCCGTGTCCTCCTAGGTACCGGCGCTCATTGCAAGCCTGAACGGGAGCTCCACATCACGTCGCACCGTATTGCTCGCAGGGTGGAGTGGCGAGCTCCATGGCGCGTCTTGCGGCATCGGCTGCGCCTCGCCGTTCCGCCACCGACCCGTCCGCACCCGACGCACGGGCCACCGCGGACGCAGCTGACGTGGAGTACCTGGCGGAGCAGGTGTCGCAGCTGCGGGTGGACCTCTCGAAGCGCCAGGCCGAGATCGAGCGCCTCCAGGGTACGTCTCCGGGGTGGACCCGGGTGACGGTGGCACGGCTTGCCCGCAGTGCGTGTTGAGGGTCGGCCTCGAAGGAAATCCGCGGATAAATTGCTCATGATGCTGCTGCCGATGAGTCATGGGGTTTCCGTTAGTTGCACAGGCCGGCTTATCGTGGCGTCGGCTTGTCGCAGGAGCCTTAGCTGAGGCAAACTCTGCTGCTGTGGTGCGGGTGGAGGCCTTACGGCCGCCAGCGGCCCCGGCAAAGCCGGGCGGACAAGGCGGCGGTGCAACGGTGGACCGCCTGAAGGTGGGCTGCGTGTTAAGACACATGCAAATGATCCATTTTACTTACAAGTGTTATGTACGCACCCTCCAGAGCCTGCCTGGCTGTGACGATGGCCGTTTGTGCCCTTCTCAGCCTGTTCGGCATGGCTCGCGAACGTTCTGTTGGCAGGTTCAGGTGGACTTACACGCTGGTTCCTCCCTTCCGCTTCCGTGCTACAGGACCAGCTCGCGACATCCAACGCGGAAATTGCATCCGCGCTTAGCACAGCTAACAGCTTGTTGCTCCGACTGAACCACCCGGGAGCGCCAGTCAGTGCAGCCGTGGGAGGTGTGGCGGCAGCCAGGAGAACCGGCAGTCCGGTGCGGCGAGCTGCTTCGGCGCCGGGCTCCGTGTCATCCGATGCTCCCCTAGCCCCCGGCACGCTAAGTGGCGTCATGCAGCAGCTTGCTGCTGCGCTGCAGACAAGTATTCAAAGCAGTGTCAGGAAGACGGCCACGGGTTCGTCGAAAGGTACGGACAGGCCCTTGCTGCGGCAAGAAGACTACTCCTACATGTCACCTCACTGGTTCCTTGTTGGGACTGCTTGCGCCTTCAGAGCCGGAGGCAGTTGGAAATTTCAACAAAGGTGGAACACGTGATGACCGACCGTCGCGTTCGTCGCACCCACAAGACGCCGCGCCAAGACGTGTGACATCAAGTCCTAGTGCTTCTGCGGGCTCGCCGACCCACGGGTCGCCCGCATTCGGGGTTTTCGAGGAGCTGCGCGTGCTGAAGCATGAGCATGCTACAGTGCAGAGTCAGCGTGATGAACTTACCTCGCGGTGCAACCACCTAGAGATAGAGGTGCAGCTCTGCCGGGAGATGGTTCAAAAGCTGCAAAAAGCTGCACACGGGCCCGACACCGATCAGCACGCAGACCAGGTGCGTTTGCTTGTCCTCTGAAAATCCCTTGGACTTGGCCACCTTTATGAATGGCTTCGGAGCAAGGAGGGCATGGTCGACCATGTTTGTGTCTCCTGTTTTGCAGGCCTCCAAGCTCCAGAGTGCCACGCAGCTTTCAAAGCTACTTGAGGGTAGCGTGACGGCCCTGCACACCTTGTGCGACAAGCTGCAGGCAGCCGCAGTGTCTGCCACTGCAGAGGCCGACGGCATCAAGCAGGTGGGCCACAGGCGATTCGCGCTAACGCACCAATGCGCATTCGTCGTACGATGCCGTGCCTAGCAACGCGCGAAACACCTTGCTGTCATTGCCTTTGTCGTTGGAAACTGACCACGGCCAAATAAACACGCATATGGGCTCTAGTCCGGCTGAAAGCATCTGCCAATGTTCCCCGCTGCTGTAAGGCCATTGGAGGCATCGTGTCCGAGCTTGTGGCCATGGACACCGCTGTGGGGCTCCTGAATCTGGAACTTGGAAAAGCGGCACAGGTAATGTAACTGGTCCAGGACCCTGCTGTCGCCCATGCTATGTCCTCTAGCTTGACGTCAACCCGGTGCCGCGTTCACTCCCGCCAGGACCTCCCGACACCAGGAGAGGCGACTGCCGCCAGCACTCCAGTCATTTCAATGACTGGAGCGCTGGCGGTCACTCCAGTCACTTCCAGCATAAGCCGCAACCCCAGCGAACCAGCGGCTGGACGGGGGCGGGCCGAAGCCCCAGAAGGACTGTCCGGGCAGGCTTTCTACGCTGCTACGCCGGTGGACCCCGCAGTGCCGTCCTCGGACTGGACGCCTGTTACGCATTCAAGCTGGGAAACGATCAGCTCTGGTCCAGTCACAGCAATAACAGGGGTCGGAGCTGCCCAGGAGTCTGATGGCGGCGGGGTTGGCGGTAATGCTGCAAGCAAAGGAGGGGCCAGCTCAGATCGCGACGCGCAGGGGCAACGCCTTTCTGGAAGCAGCCGTGGCAGCCGGGCCGCCGTGCAAGATCTGCGTCTCTCAACTGGCCTCAGCGCAAGTAGTGTGGACGGCGCAGCTCCGAGGCCTGACGGCGCAGTGGCGCCAGGTAAGGCTTCGTTTGCCTTCTGCTTCATTTGCGCAACAGGATTTCCTCTCATTCACGCAAGCCACGAGCCTTCCTGTTGTATCCCCTCCTGTTGCGCAGCAATGTCGCATGCCCAGGCTGTCGTTCTCGCCTCGGCTGCGGCAAAACACAAATCTCGGGCCGATAAGTGGAAGCAGCGCAGCAAGGAGCTTGGGGCGCAGTTGTCCCTGCTGAACGCATCTGCGGCGGCGCGCGATGCGGCCGCATCCGAGCGCCACGTGGCGTCCGCACACCACGTTGAGGACGAGCTCCGCAAGTGCAGGGCTGAAGCGTCCAGGTGAGCTTCGGCGCTGCGAGGATAAGCGCAAACAAGGACCGTGAACTCGCAAAGGTTACAAGTTAATCACCTGCATGAATGGCCGAGATTGAGCTGGGGATGCTGAGGCTCTCCTCCTCATGCGCAGGCTGAAGGCAGCCCTGTCCGGAGCAGAAGCCGCCCGCCGGGAGCTTGAGGCTGTTCACAGCAGCGGCGGCAACGAGACGCAAGCCCTCATGGCTCGTGCCGCCGAAGCCTCTGCGCGCGCAGCTACTCTGCAGCGGCAGCTGGAAACGGAGCGGGCGCAGGCGGGCGCAGCGCTGGCTTCGCACCAGGAGGAGGTTGCTGTGCTCAAGGTACGCCATCTCTGGCTCGTAGTGCCTGAGGCGCCCATACTCTCTCTGCCTCATCCTCCGGCTTCTTTTGGCCCTTGTGTCATTGATCTCTGTGCTGCAGGCCGCTGTCGCACAGGAGAAGGGCGAGCGGGCGCGGCTGCTGGTTTCCTTGCGGGAGAGCCATAGCAACACACTGCAGGTGGGAAACGGGGTGTGAGAGGAATTCCCGTGGGAACAGCTCCGCCTGTGCCCCCCCCCCGACAGTTGCCCCTCTGTGCACTCTCCTCGTTAACAGGCCGGTGAATTCGAGCCGCGGCTTCGCAACGAGGCACTTGAGGTGGGCATTCAGCAATTCATTATGTTCCTATTAGCTATGAGGGCTGCGCATGATCGCATTTCCCAATAACCCTGGACCCCAGTTGTTTCAACCTTGTGATGCTCCTGTTCCTCCAGGCTCACGCCGCGGCTGCAGCTGCCCGCGCAGCAGCAGAGCGAGCCGAGGAACGAGCGGCGGCCTGGCGCGCAGAGGCCGATACTACAAGGCAGCGGCTGCAGCAGGCGGAGCGGGTAGGTGGTGCAAGCTGTGCGCGCCGTGTATGCCACATGGAAAGCAAGCGCCTTGCCGAGCTGTGATGCCTGGGTACCTCCTTCGGCTCCCTCAGGGGCGGCTGCAACTGCTCAGCAGCTTGGAGCTGCGGCTGGCGGCAGCGGAGCGGCGGGCGGCAGAGTGCGGCGCGCAGGCGGCGGAGCGAGTGGAGGAGCTGACCGCTAAGCTGATCGCGGCGCAGGCTGAGGCAAAGGCTGCTCCTGTGGTGGTGGACGCTAGGATGCGGGAGTTGGAGTCGATGTTGCTTGGAATGCAGGTACGAGCCTTCCGCAATAGCGGCCCGTTCTGTGGCGACGTCGCTGGAAGGGGCCTGCAGGTCGTCGGGGCCTTCCACTACTACCATGATTACAAGTGGGGTAGTGTGGTTTGGAGGTAGAGAGCGTCAGCGCTGTGCAGCGAGGTCTCACGGCCTGTCCTGACCGAAGAAGGAGCATCACGTACCGAGGCACGCCACACCGCCTCCCTCGCAGGCCCGAACGGAGGCGGCGCGGCAGTCAGCACACAGCAGCGTGCAGGTCGGCCGGTGGAACGCCCTCACCCGCATAGTCCGCTACCAGGCGACAATCAAGCAGCTGCAGGTGCGTGGGGAGCGAATCACCCCATGTTCAACAGCAGGCTACCTCCAATTACATGGATCCCTGTCCCGGACGGCCACCAGCACCGTATCCCCAGCACCGCCTGAATTGGGCCTGCGTGATGTGGTCGGTCATGATACACCCATCTGGTACTCATGACAGCCTTCCGGCCGTAAGCCGGTGGCAATAGTCAGCACACCCAGCCACCCACCCATTGGGCTTTCCTCACGAACCCATCCACCCACCGCATGCAGGGAGATATGGAGGTCCAGCGAGCAGAGTGGGATCGTGACAAGGCGGTGCTGCAGGTTGGTACCCGGTGGTCTTGAAAAAAGGAAAACGCTTACACCCAGGATGCAGAGGCGAATAATGGCCATAGCTCGAGTAGTTAATCACGTTAATAGTCCGCATATGCCTCCCCGCCCTCCTTGACACGCACTGCCCCATGTCCATGCCCGGCTATACACCCGCTCGGTAGGTAGCAACGAGTGAGGCGGTGCGGCGAGGCGAGGCCATGGCGGCCGACCTGGACGACCTGCGGCAGCAGATGTCGGAGCTTCAAAACGCGGTTGACGCGGACAGACAGCAGCTCACAGCGCGCCACGCGGCACACATTCAGGTGGTGCGGGGTTGTGGGGTGGTGCGTGCGAGGGGATTGGACTTTGGTCCCCAGTGGCCTAAACGTTTTTGGCCGTGCAGATTGCTTTGTGTGACGCCGAGTCCTGGAAAACATGCGTAATGGCCACCTTTTGCGACCAACGCGCAGGAGATGCAACAGCGCATCGACCAGGAGAGGCGGGCCATAGCGGAGGCCGCCATCGCGAGGGCCGAGGCAGCAGTCGCCGCCAGCGAAAGAGCCGCCGAGGAGGCCGCCGCTGTCCGCTTGGGCACACTGGAGGGCGACTACGGCCGGAAGCTGTCGCAGATGGACTCGGCGCGGCTGGATCTGACGCGGGAGCTGGAGATGGTGCAGGCGCAATTCACGTGCGTTTTGATGCAGGCGGGCAGGAAGCTAGGGGCCGGGGATGGCGCTCGTCGCTGTCCAGCCGTAACTTCACGCAGTGTCCTGTTTGGGCTGT
The DNA here is from genome assembly GCA_003116995.1 of Yamagishiella unicocca. Classification (NCBI taxonomy): domain Eukaryota; kingdom Viridiplantae; phylum Chlorophyta; class Chlorophyceae; order Chlamydomonadales; family Volvocaceae; genus Yamagishiella; species Yamagishiella unicocca. Next base: position 220,037 of record BDSL01000101.1, read on the forward strand.
TTCTGGCGTGCAGCAGTTTGGAATGGAACCCTGTGTCCGGTAGTAACCGCGGGCCTCGCACCTGTCGTCTTGGCATGCCCCCCTGCGCGCAGCCAGTATCAGGCCCAGAAGGCGGCTGAGGTGGCCGGCCTGGAGCAGCGCGTCAGAGCGTACATCGAGGGCGGGTCAGGATTCGGAGGCGTCGCCCGGCGGGGAGTTGCAAGTGCCGCAGCCCAGCACCACACCGGCAGCCACCTGGGGGCCACCGCCAGCGTAGCCTCGTTGCGAGGCCTGCGCCGGCCGGTCAGCAGAGGGTTCCTTCGTCGCAGGAATCGGCGCGGAGCGGATTGCTCCGATGCCTGCGTGGTGCAGCCAACGTCGCTGCCAGCACCGACGGACATGCCAGCCGCTCCTGCACCGCTCCACAGCCAGGGCCCAGGCGGCCTGCGCCTGGCGCCGTCGCAGCTTGTTGCGCTGGCTCGTGGCTCGGAGGCCCTGGCAGCGGCGCAACGGGAAGCGACGTTTGAGAGGGCGCTCCGCGGGCGTGTGGAGGCGCACGTGGGGCTGCTGCGCGGCGCGATGGCTCGGCTGCGGGGCAAGTTGCGGATGGTTTCGGAGCAGCTTGGAGAGGCCCGCGCCAAGGCCATCCCACCCGTGAGTCTGGGCGCGCGCGCCACCTGATGCGCTGCTGTGTGGTCCCCCGTTGCGATGGGTGCGGGACGGCCCGCTGCATGGATGCTCTGGTACGGCCTCGCCGTCATGTCCTGCGCCACCAGTCTCACGGGGGTGCTTACCCGCTGTTGCCTTGGCCGTCACAGGAGGAGCACCGGCAGCTGCATGCTGAGCTGTCGGCGTGCAGGGAGCAGCTCAAGACTGCTCGCGCGGAGAGCGCGCGGCGACAGAAGGCGCTGCAGATGCTCCAGGTGCGTGGTGGTGCCGTGTGAGGACACGTGTGAGGACAGGTGTGAGGTCACGGGAGGCACCTGCAGGAAGAGTGGGTGCGCACGCAAGCCGCCCCGCTCCGCTATCCATACGTCGCCGAGGAATGCCTCCTTTCGAAACAGACAGTGTACCAATGAGTCAGTGTTATGTGTGTACCGCAACAACAGGGCATGGCAATGGCTCAGCCGGGTGCCACCGCCCACTCCATGGACGGCCCCGTTGCCGCCGCCGCCGCTGGCTTTCAAGCCGCCGCCATGCGGGCCAGGAACAACAGGTTTGCCACAGCGCCCGCGGCGGGTCCGTCGGTTCGCACCTCCATGCCTGGCGGCGCAGCTGCCGCCGGTTTCGGCGCCAGTTTCTACATGGCAGCGGGACTCGATGGCCTGGACAGTTTCGGGGCCTCTGGTAGGACGATGTCGTCCGCCCAGGGTGCCCACGCGGGGGATGACGACCCGCTCTCTGCGGCGCTGGAGGCGGCGGCCGCGAACGCGCGGGCCACAGCCAGCGCTCTGGAGGCCGAGAGGGCGGCGAGGCAGGCTGTTGAGGCCAAGCTCCGAGAGGCCAAGGCGGCGGCAGAGCGCAAGGCGGCACTGATCAAGTGAGCTTCCATGCGCGTGGCATCGCAGGCCCCAGTGTGTGTGTTGCATCCCCATGCCACGCCCGCGCTTGCACCTCACCCACTGGTGCAAGGGAAACGAGCTCACGCGTTCCCCGTCGAACCTGCCAGCAAAGACTCCCTTGCCGACAGCGTGATGCCCGTGGCATCCAGCGCGCGCTTGTGAAGCTCCTTCCGCACCCCTGTGGGCGTCGTGGGTGTCCCGCAGGGAGCTGAAGCGCAGGGTGGAGGAGCTGGAAGCCGCCGTCCTGAAGCAGGCCACCGCCGCCAGCGAGGAGTCCAACGCAGAATCACGCGCGAAGTCGCTGGCGGCGGCGCTGGCGCGCAAGGACGCGGTGGTGAAGGAGCTGCGAGAGCGGTTGGACGCGGCGCAGGCGTCGGTGCTGGCTGGCAGCGCGGCGGCGGAGGCGGGCTGTGATGAGCTGGAGGCCGCCCGGCGCGCGAGTGCGCGGCTGCGCGCTGACCTGGCCAAGCGGGACACGACACTGCGGGCGGCGCTGATGGACCTGGAGCAGGTGCGGGGCGGGGCATTCGAGAGGCAAGATCGCGGGGCAGGCAATGCGGAAGTGCCCTAGGCAACCATTGGTCACGTCAGGCAACGGATGGCGGCCATTACGGCTATTCGTACGGTGGGAATCACTGGGCCTGGGGCGCGCTGCGCCGTTCCACTGCTGCCGCCTGCGCTTGCACCGCAGGAGCGCAAGTTGCTGTCGGGCGCCAACAAGCAGCTGGAGGTAATGACCAGGCGCGAGGCGGCGGCAAGGCGGCAAGCGGGGTCCGCCGGGGAGGTGCTGCGTGGGCGCATGGGCGAGCTCCTCGAGGCGCTGCGGGCCTTGTCGCGAGTGCTGCTGCAGGCCGTGGCGGCCATGGACGCCGCATCGGACCGCCTGCAGCGACGGACCAGCGGCACACCAGTGGCACCGCTGGCGGCCGCTGGCGGCATGTCTGCACAAGACATCTCCCAGCTGACCAGCCTTTCCATAGAGGACGTAAGGCACCTGCTGGGGCCTGAGGCCAGCGAGCTGGCGGGCCTGCTGAAGCAGCAACACGCCCACGGGCTGTCCGCGGGTGCCAGCGGGGCTATCGCAGCATCGCTGGAGGCGGCGCAGCGGGTGGGCGAGCTGCTGTCGGTGCTCGAAGTGGCGCTGGCTGCGGCGGCAGATCAGGTGGCTCCGGCGCTGACGCAGGCGGAGGGGCAGGTGGGTGGGCGCTGTCATCCCAGTGCAGTCCGACCGCGCACGCATAGCCGCTGCATCGTGAACCGTCTAGCCTAAGTGTATCCCCTCCCTTCCGCACCCTCCAGAACCCTGTCGCTGATGCCGGTGACTCCCAGGGCGAGGACGAACTGCTACGAGACCAGCTGCTGGCGGCAGTGGCGGCGGCTGCAGACCCAGCTGCTGCCGCGGCGGCGGTTCTGAGCAGCCGCAGCCGGCCCGGCAGGGCCGCGGCGCCGGGAGCGGAAGCTTCCTGCGGGCAGGCAGGGCGTCGCGCCAGCGGGGCCAATCGCAGCAGCGGAACAAACGCATCCGGGGCTGGGGCTGGCGACCCGTGGGACAGTCGGTCGCTGCATATGCTGGTAGAGCAGGTCCAGGCGGAGGCGCAGCGCGCCGAGGGCGAGCTTGCGGCTGCGCTGCGAGGTACGGGTGCGTTGTGATGACGTGTACTACGATGCGGACGTGGGAACAGGGATATAGGCCATATGGGGTACTGCGCGCGACACGCCCATTGGACAGGGATGTGACACACCACATTGTGTTACTATCGTCAGTGTGAACAATTGATGTGTGGATGGAACATTGGATTATTTCGAATGTACGGGTATCGCTGCATGACGCGTCTACGTGCGGCAACATCTTTTATGTCACTACATACATTGATGAACGTTTACGCCTTCGAAACTGCGCTGGCTGCGTATGTACACGCGATGGGTCTGGAGGGAGCCGTGTTGAGTGACGCCCATGGTTTCGCTCGACCGAAGAGATGCCGAGCATGGGCTGATTGCTCAATTCCGTGGGGAGTAGAGCGGGGTTGATTGCAAGAGGAACTGCTTTTTGGGACCCCTGCTGTGTAGCCTGAAACAGAAAATGCGTTCGGAGCCGCGACAATAAAATGAGTCCTGAAAACACGGTTACACTATGCACCAGCTCTGTGGCAAACGTCCATCAAATGACAACTGGGGACGACCACCCACAACCGCGAAGCACCTTCCAGCATCAGGCAGGCGTATGTGGCGCCCGCCATGTCGTCAGCTGCCACCGTCATCAAGTCAGCACCGCGTTGATGATGTGGACAATCGCCTGGGTGAGGGAGGAGAGAGGGAGCGGTACAGCGTCACGCGCGCTTCCTTCCTGGGAAGCCAGTAATCGGGTGGGGTCACAAAGCTGCCTACCACACACCGGAAAGATGTGGAAGGCGAGCGCGAGGTGCTAGGCGGTAAGCGCTGAGCGGGTCACCAACATGCCTAGCACAAGCTGTCGGTTAGGCACCGTCAGTTGTGAGGCCGCACAGCCTTCCTGAGATACCCCACGGCACGGGCTTGGGCGCTGCTTGCTATCCAGCAGACAGTCGCCGTAGCTCCGTATGCTAGGTATGCAGAGGACAGCTGAGGTTTTAGGCTGAGGGCGTGATGCATGATGCGTGTCCCGCCGTCCACTCACGCACCTGGTTGAAGCGGATGTCCGGGCTGACGACTTGAGCGGAGCTGTTGGTTCCGAGCACGGACACGCGGATGCCTCGTGCGCTGCGGCGGGGACGGTGTGCGGTGTGTGAGCAGCCGCACAGCGGGGCGTAGCGGGGCGGTGTCATGAGGCGAGGAAGCTTTGCTGTGCGCTCAGCAAGGACGCAAAAGAGAGGAGAAGTACCGGTACGTCCACTCAACATGATCACTACCGACCCATGGGTCGCCCAGGCCCCAGCAACGCACATCTACGCCTGACAATGCGGAATCTTTGAGCTATGGTGGAAGGAGCCAGGACGAGCGTTGCGGGGTGGGTCTGTGCTGCATTCCCGCCGTTCATCCTGTACTGCCCTGCTATCCGCGCCGGCTATCTCACCCTGAACGCTGGATCTGCAGCTGGGGCCCCAGCAGCGACGTGGCGTTGACGGGGGTGCGACGCGGCAGGTCGCTGGAGCGGAGCGCCACACCTGAGCGGACAGCAGCCAGCGAGTGAGCACACCGTTGGTAGGTAGGCAGGTAGGCAGGCAGGACGACACGGCATAGCGCGAAGGTAAAAAGCATCAGTTCTGGGAGCGAGCAGACAAAGCCAGGATCTCCGGGTCCCCTCCTTATGGCTCCCCGCCTTACTTGCCAAACCAGCCCACCAGCGCCCCTAACGCCGTGCTGCCCATCAACCGACTGTCGCCCAGCCTCCCCACGGCGCCAACCCACCCACGGCACGCACCCACCCGGGATGATGTGCAGCAGCGTGATGTTGGTGCTCAGCGGATTAGCCAGCAGCTCGGCAGGGCCGCTCATGTTGAGGCTGGAGGCCAAACTGATGAACGCGCTGCGGGGCCGAGGGGGGGGAGGACGTTGGGGATCAAGGTCGAGAGCACCCTCGCTCGAGCCCGAGCTCGAGTCCCCAACGGCCCAACAACCGCGGGTTGCCGGCAGCGGTGAGAAACACAGCGGCCTAACTAGGTTTTATGCAGCCACAGATATGGTACTCACGCGTCGTCAGGCGCGAAGATCGTGGCCACGGTCTGGTTGGTCAGCAGTTGCGACACGCCAGTCGCGTTGAGGGCCTGGATAGCGATGGCAACCTGCGTTGCGGATGCGGGTATTGCGCGGCAAGGATGTTGCCTGGGTCGCGGCTGTCGTCGATGGTTATGAGGAGCAGAATGCACCTAGTTTGGTTCAAGTAGTAAACTGCTACTGTGGGCATCAGACCAGTGGGTTGATCTGCGTCTAGCTGAGTATTTTGGTAGCCAGGCTCGCCCAGGTAAAGGCCACGGTGGAGACATGTGGAAGCTGCGCGGGAGCCGTTCGTTCGAACGGAAAGGCACGGACGCATGCCCCCAAAGTCAGGCTTCCGCCAATTATTCGTTTGTTCCTCCCTCGTCTGTTCCTCAGCAGGCCCTTCGGGCTGGAGGTGCGCCGCCCGATCGGCGTCACTAGACATCGCGCGAAGCCTTCCATTTCCGCGCACGACTTACGCTGGGCCGCTTAGCCGCTGGCGGCGCGGGAGGCCTGGCGGGCCGCTGCAGAAGCGACCGGTCGTGGCCCCGCGCAGAAGCGGCGACGGCTGCTGCACGCGGTGAAGGGGCAACGAGCGGCAATCGCGAAGTCAGGAATGCACGGGGAACATCGTGCCAAGGAATGCACGCTTGGAAGGAGTGGTGAGGACGAGTCCGCGTCACGCAGGGGCGCACTTGCCTGCAAGCAGCAGAACCAGTACAGCACGGACGGGGTAGCGCTTGGCCATGTTCATTGCCATTGCTAGATAAACTCGACTGGGAACATCAACGGGGGTCGAAATTGGTAGTAAAGAGCTGTCGATGCCGTTTTCGGCCAATGCGTCAAGGAGGGGCTCCAAGGTATTTGCGCCATGGAGATCTCGTCGCGGCTGCGCAATTCGGGGAACTGCGCGCGGAGCGCACTGCACTGTCCTGATCAAGGCTCATAGCTACCCAGCCCCATTCCGGGTTGAACAGATTTTATTGCGCTCTAGGATTGCGTCGGAACAACAGTATGCGTCGAATTCATAGCGGCCCATGGGTCGGAACCGCATGCGTCGCGATGATGCCAGGCTGCTACAAATGCCGCGAAGGTGAGCTATTTAGTGCTGGAATAAACAAAGGGACATCTGGGACACCAACATGCGCGCGGACGTTCATGCTCATCAAGTACCGCAGATATAGTGGCAGGATAGAGGCGTAATGTTGCTGGTCGTTCGGCTTGTGCATGCGCGCGGTGCTGCGAAGCTCACACCCCACACGGCTGTGTGACGTGTAGGCGTGTGGGTCGACGTCAGGCTTTTCTTGTTTGGGCGATTACAATGCGAGTCTTCCGAACCCTGTCCAATAGCCACAAACGCCTGCTAACGGGGTCCTCTTGTCCCCGCGCACAACAGGTAGGCTCCCGCGGTCACCCGCTGGGCGGCTTCCAGTACGACGCAGCGGCGTGACGAGCCCGGCTGCTGGCCGGTTTCCGCAGGGCGCCACTCCCTGGAGCGACACAGGCCGCATTTCGGCACCTGACTGGGCGCAACTGGCCGCACCATGGGCTGAAAGGTCACCGAACGCCTAGACAATCAACGAAACGAATCGTATGGGCGATGGCAATAATGTCCCTTAGTCGCACCAGGCACGCCAGGCTGGCACGTACACGCTCATCCATGCGCCGCACGTTAGGGCCGCCACCCCCGGTGAGTGTACGAAAAGGACAAACACGTCCCTGTGGCCCGCAGAACCAACAACTTACAGCAACCATCAACTTCCTGCAACTGATGCTGCTTACACCTCCTCACCGCTAGTATGTATTACACTGCCAGGACGAGAAACCGCGAGCGCGTGTTTTCACTCAAACAACCCCGCTCCTGTCACCGCACTAACCCAGCGCCCACGCCGCATCACCTCCATCTCATCACCCGGGGCCATGGCCGTCCCAGTCACCTCAGCCGACAACCCCCGCAGCCGCCGGCCAATGCGGGCCCCGAGCGCTCAAGGGCCTCCAGCTGTTGGCGGCAGAGGCAGCGCCCACGTGGCTGTCTCATTGGCGGGCGGAAGCAGGACCTTGTCAATGACATGCACTATGCTCTGCGGGGTGGGCAGCACAAGGGGGTTGGCGTAAATACGCGGTTGGGGGGTGGGGGTTGGGTTGCGGCAGGGAATTCCGGGCAGGCAGTGACAGAGACCTGTGGGTCGCGAGACGGTAAGGAATTGGGCTCGGGACTGAGGGCTGCTGCTGCTGCTGTGCTCGATTAGGGGGCTTTGGTGGCAAGGTTGGGGACACAGCCTGGAAGGGTTGTAACGGGCAGGGTAGGCAGAGGGTGATGCAGCGGAATGACCGCATTATGCCGTACACGCCCGCCGGTGAAAGTCAAGTACACGTCATCACTTACTCCGTTGAAGGGGACGTTGGGGGTCACCACCGTGGCCACCACGCCGCTGCCGGGCACCGTCACCGTCACTGTGCCGTTGCTGCAGCGGGGCGGGAGGGGCGGTGCAGGGACCAGGGCGGGCGTGAGGGCGCGTGCTGGGCTCGATATATATGGTGTATGTGTACGTGGGGTTAGTTGGGAGCAGCGCAGGGACGAAGCTGTCAGTGTCCCGCTCTTCGCGCACCATCAATGAATTCAGCGTTCGATCACTGGTGGCGGGTGCCCTGGCCGCGTGACTGAGATCCAGAGAGCGGGCAAGCGAAATTGGCTGTCGGCATATGATTGCTGCTGATGGCCTATTGTCGCCCTACTGTGTTCAGACAATAAGGGTGGGCAGACGTGCAGGTCTCAAACAACTCCACCGGGGCACGGCAGTTCCGTACAGCCTCTGCCTCTACTCACGGCTCGGTGGTGATCGTCAGGTTGTAGCCCAGCAGGGAGGGTAGGGTGATGTTGGGCATCGTGGTGAGGTTGGATGTGGTGATCGCCTCTCCTGGACACGTAAAGAGTCGCGGTGGCGAGGCGCACGGGTCAGGTCGACAACTCAATATCGAGTTTAAGAGCGCAGGAGTGGGTCCTGCCTACATACGGAGCGACAAGCTCTGTGGCCTCGTCCCGGCTATCGATTCAATCGACCCAGCAGCTCCGAAAGCCCCAACCGCATTAACTGCCCAGCCCCCACCCGGAATGACATGCAGCGCCGTGATGTTGGCGGCAGTTGCGTTGTAGGTCGCGTTAAACAGGTCCAGGGGGGAGCCCAGGTTGAGAGCCATTGCCAGCGACTCAAACGCGGCGTCCTGCGTGCCGTACAGGGAAAGAAGAGGAGAGCGGAGGCACGTGGATGCGGCGGATGGCGGGTGTGCGGTCCTGGCAGGGCGAGGCAAACACACACGGCTGGCGGGCGGCTGAAGGCATAATCTGTCAAACGGTTGCGGAAGGGCAAATACGGGGGCGCTAGTTGGAAGTGGGTGCGCAGCTCGCGTGTGATGACGAATGACGGAGGTGCCGAATCTCACCGTGGGCGCGAAGATGGTCGCCACGGTCTGGTTGGTGGCGGTCCCGGTGACGTTCAGGGCTTCAACCGCCAAATCGGTCTGTCAGGGGGACGGCGACCGGACGGGCAAAACAAAAGGGGCCTGAATGTTGTGGGGGGGCTTAGCCAGGCGCGAAGTGCTCGTCGCGCATCTCAGGTCTCGCCCGCCTCCCCTATGCATGTTAAGTGCCCCCTCATGGCCTCTTATGAGGTGCATGTGCTAGCATCAGCACTTCAAGGGCATGACCACCGCGCCACTGAGGTCGTGAGAAGCCATCATGCGTTCGGGTCAAGCGCTTTGATTCCAGGGGTCCAGCCGGGGCCGGCCCTGGAGCCATTTCTTTGCCTCCAATCCCTCACCGCATTGGGCTGCCCGGCAGGTACTGGGGTAACTGTGGCCGAGAAGAGGGGCGGATCACTGGGGAGGAGGGGGTCCACCTGCCGGAGCGCACGGTGGGCCGTGGCGCGGCTGCGGGAGAGACGCTGCTCCTTGGCGGTCGCCGGCACCGGAAGCTGGCAGCCTGGAGGGCGGAGGATGGCCGGGAGCAGGAGGGCGTGTGTCAGCCGTGACCGTTTGGCAGCGGAACCGGGTGGGACAGGGCGAGGCCAGGGACGAGCAGCATCGACCCACGACGTTTGCAAATGCAAGGTTAAGACGAGCAGCATTGACCCACGGCCATCTTGCACATGCAAGATTAAGGTGAACGTTAAGTGGCAATTCGCATTGTGCGTGGTGCTTTGGCGGGCCGCGATGCAGGAGGGCGGGCCGGATCGGTCTGGATTGAATGTTGGCAGCGACAAGTGGGCAGGTGGCGGCAGCAGCAGCAGCATGACGGCTGGATTCGTCGAGGAAGTGAGTCAGGGCTGCTGCGCTTTGTAAGCCTGCACAAGGCGTGTGGACAGCGCTTGTAGCAAGCATTCGCTGACATCATGGAGAGAGCAGTAGGTTGCGCAGTTTCCCAAGCCTAGCCTTGGCTTGGCAGCCAAGGAAGCCGCGTCTGCGAGCAGGGCGCCATGGCCGGTAGGCCCTCATCCCCGGGGCGTGACCCCTTGGAGCAGAGGAGCTGCGCACCTAGCACCAGCAGCGCGCAGAGCAGCGCCGTTCCACTGGCTCCCAGACGATTGGGGGACGACGGATTCATGGCTGTGGTTGCAACGGGTCTTTGCTTGTTGTAGTTTGCTGGGCGTGCGTCGTGCTGCTGGATTCACGCTATTTGGCTCGGCTGCTGGGAGATCAAAGTGAGAAGGGCGCGCGAGGAGGCTCGCAATGGGGGGCATCGGCGGCAGGCGGAGCACCTTCAGCCAGCGCCTGACAGTACTTGGGTCGGGGCTGCTCTAGGTACGGCCAGGGTGATAAAGGGCACGCGAAACGCCTCGGACTCGCGACCGGTCCGGGTGACCCTTGGGCCGGAGTTCTGCATCTTGGATTGCGGGGGGCTCTAGGACTGACAATGATTGAATATGCGCACGTGTAAAGAGCGTTCGGAAGGGCGCGGCGCGCTGTGCAAGCGCTATCTGCTACGGCGGTACAACGCTAGTGCCAGCAAATTCAGCAAACTGGCTTAGCCACAACAAAAGAGTGTCCGCCACTGATATAGAAGCAAGCATTTTGAGCTCATCCTCGGGTATGCGGGTGGCTCGTCCATACCGCAAGGGCGATGGGCCGATGTTTACAAGGACGTGCGTGGCCAATTAGTACAAAAGGCGCCGGCGGCTATTACTGTGACACAGCAAACTTATTCATCATAAGAAAGGGAGATACGTTACTTTGCAGCATTCCACACAAACGCACAGGGGATTGCCCACCGGCTTTGCTAGGCGCACCCAGCACATCGGTGCCGCCAAAGAATGCCACAATCACAATCAGAAGATAATGGGGAAGAGACGCGCGCGGTTAGCAATGCTGAAGCCTCCACCAGCGGCGGGCCGGTAAAAACCACTATCAAGAGCAAGCAGCTGCGGGAGCAACGCGATCAAAACACGCAGGTGAGAACATGCAGATCATTTGCCTTTTCCGTGTCAGCAAGACTTTCAGCGTAATGTGGGACGCGGTCTCTGGCGCCATTAATAGCTGTCCGCGGGGGACGCGCTTACTCTCGCCAATGCGCACCGAATGAACCATCACTAGGTGTGGTATGGTTCTTAAGCGGTTAGGTTACGGAGTCATGGCTATGCGGAAAATTGCACTTTCGATAACTATCTGGCAATCCATTCCTATCTAACCCGTCTTCCTTCATCCTCTAACCCTCCTACTTTCAGAAATGGTTGGAGTCCAGGGCGCCAAGGAAGCCAGACCAGCCGCAGGAGCGTCAAGTCACTGAGCCGCGGGTTCCAAGCATGGTAGGTCGCCCAGCTGCATTCTAGTATCGCGCCTGCTTGAGCGTCGTGGTTAAACTCTGCTTTATTTGCACAACAAGGTTGGTATGGTACGCAAAAATGCTGTAAGCTTACCTCCTACACGACGGCGCTCGCGATTGCGACTCACTGCGCCCCATCTCTAAACTGCAGGCCACGCTCAAGCATCGACTGCTTAATGGTCACAACTATCCCGTCTTCAGTGTCGTCTTCAGCCCCAACGGTGACCTCCTGGCGACCGCGTCCCGTGACGTTCGCATTTACGACGTGCGCACCGGCGTCCTCCGCGTCATCCTCGACGGGCACGGTGGCCTAGTGCGCAGCATTGCCTTCACGCCCGATGGCCGCCTTCTCTGCTCTGGTGGCGACGACTGCTCCGCTCTCGTTTGGTCTCTGGAACACTGTTTCGCACTCTGCTCCCCAGGGACGGTGGTGACGCTCACACCGCCTGGCGGCCCCAGCTCCACCAACATGCCAACCAACGAACAGAAAGCCACCCACACGCGCTTGACCTTGGCGGGAGGCAACACGCCCATGACGGCCCCCCCAGTCAGCGCCAGCTCCTCGTCCTTCTCCCCCATGAGCCGCGTCGTACAGCGGGTCCTCAAGCGGCATCACAAGCCCGTGCTGGCTGTCGCCACCACCCCGGACTCCAAGTACCTCGTCACGGGCAGTGCGGACAAGACCGTGCGCGTGTGGGACGTGTGCACCGGCTACATCATGGCCACACTACGAGGCCACACTGGCGAAGGTGCGCAGGCGGGTTGCGGTGCCATGATGTTTTGAGGGGCTCCTGGTGCTGATGTTTGGCTACGACTCCGTTTAGTGTCATTTAGCGCCACGGGCAGGCAGCAGCATCCGTTGTGGTGTGACTCCACGGCCGTCGTAACAAGGCGTGTCGTTGTGCCTGTTGTTGCGCCCCGGACCACCTGCATTTCACTATCTTACCTGCCCCCTGTCCCCCCCCCGTCCCGTCGCCCTCGCAATCTTGTGTCCGCAGTGAGCACAGTAGCCGTCACGCCCAACGGCAGGCGCATCATCAGCAGCGGCGCCGACCGCGTCATCTTCGTGTGGGACTTCGTGACCGGCGAGTGCAAGCGTGCGCTCAAGGTGCGGCGAAGGGATTGCAGCGCAGGAGGTGGTGGTAGCAGTAGCGGCCACTGCAGGGATACTTGCGCGGGAGATGGCAGCCAATTGTAGGAATGTGGGCTGAGGGGAATAGCACGACCCGAGCTGTGATGCTTTCGTGCATGCGAGAGGGGCGACGCCGTGCGTCCCGCAGCATAGCGCTGACGTGGTCGACCTCGTCCCTAACCCCCGTGGCCTCGCCTCCCCCGCTTCCCCTCCCTCAGGGCCACAAGGGCTCAGTGAGCTGCATGGCGGTGGCGCCTGATGGCCACTTTTTGGTGACGGGGTCACACGATAAGGTGAGCCGCGAAGCGGGGCTGGTGGGCTGGGGCCGACCCAGATGGCGCCGACCCAGATGGCGCCGACCCAGATGGCGCCGACCCAGATGGCGTCGACCCAGATGGCGTCGACCCAGATGGGGCCGACCCAGATGGGGCTTACCCAGATCGGGCCGACCCAGATGGCGCCGATCCAGATGGGGCCGACCCAAACGGTTGCTGGAGGTGATCTGCTGACGCATTTCTGGTCTGCATCGCAAAGCTGCGCCTGGGTTGACCACGGCAACAAATCATAGTCAACGGTTAGGTCTTGACACCTCGACGCCCTCTCCGCCGCGCCTGTCCCTACTCCCAGACCCTGCGCGTATGGGACCTGGTCAACGGCAACGAGCTGGCCACGCTGCCCGCCCACTCTGGAGCCTTTGGCGTGCTGTGCTGCGCAGTCAGCTCCGACGGCAGCACCATTATGAGCGGCGGGTACGACAACCTGGTCAAGCTGTGGGACGCCAGCTCAGGGCTGGCGCTGGCTACCGTCCCGGGCCACAGGCACATGGTAAGCGCGGGAGGTTGTTGGTGGTGGTGCACGTGCGGCATGATGGAGGGTGCCAGTGGGGCGACGGTGCGGCAAGGATTGGGCGGACCAGGGGCAGTATGTGTTTGGTGCCCTTTGCGCAGAGTCGTCGTTGGCGGCGGTTGGTGGTATGCAGATGATGTGCATACAACTGCGTTATCTTTCCGACTGCTGGCCGCCGGGATCCTCCACCGGAGGTTTCCCTGGCCAGGACTGCGGACACATAAGATGGCTGACGCAATACCACCACCGACAGTACACACGCGCTGCTCTCGTTAGTTACTCGTCAAGGAGTGCGCTGTCACTGTAGGGGTTCATACCGAATCTGTGCTTCTGGGGCCGCCCCCGGGGCCGCAGCCCTCAGTGGGGAGACGGTGCGGCAAGAATTTGGGTGACTAGGGGGATGGGTGTTTAGTGCCCTTTGCGCAGAGTCGTCGTTGGCGGCGGTTGGTGGTATGCAGATGATGTGCATACAACTGCGTTATCTTTCCGACTGCTGGCCGCCGGGATCCTCCACCGGAGGTTTCCCTGGCCAGGACTGCGGACACTTAAGATGGCTGACGCAATACCACCACCGATAGGACACACGCGCTGCTCTCGTTAGTTACTCGTCAAGGAGTGCGCTATCACTGTAGGAGCTCCTAGCAAATCCGCGCTTCTGGGGCCGCCCCCGGGGCCGCAGCCCTCATCGCAGCCCCAGCAGCCGCGCCCAACTCCGCACGCGGCTTGCTGCACTCCCTCCCAAGCCACCAATACCCAACCACGCCTCCCCCCGCTCCTCCTCGCCCCAGGTGAGCTCCGTGGCGTTCAGCCACGACTGCACCACCCTGGCCTCTGCGGGCCGCGACGACGAAGTTCGCACCTGGACCTGGGCGCACCAGCACGCCATGAGCGAGGCGGGCAAGACTTCCATCAAGAGTGAGGCGGGCGACGGCAGCAAGCGCGCCTCGGAGCGGCTCCGTTCGTCGCAGTTTGAGGACTCGAGGAACAACCGGCACTGGGCTTACCTGTTCGGTGAGAATGGCAAGCTGGAGGGCGAGGACTCTCTTCAGCCGGCCGGGGGGCTGCGGTCCAACGCCGAGTCATCGCGTAATTCGTCGTTCCGCCAGGTTTGAGGCGGTAGGCGACCAGGGGCTGCGGTGGGTGTCGGAGGCAGCTGGATGCAGTGATGGAAGTGTAAAAAAACGATATCGTTTCCATGTGGGTGTTGGTTACTGGGCGGCGGTGCGAGGGTATGTTTCCCTTATCGGCAGCGTTGGGCCGTGGAGGGCGCTGCGTGGGTGCTGCGCGGCGGCAGGAGGGTCGGCAGGAGCCGAGGAAGTGTGAGGAAATGCGGGATGTATGTGGTTCGGCGCTTCCTTTAGTGATCATGTGTCTGTTCGCGTGTCAAAACTTCTCAAAATCAGATGGGCTACCTTTGGCGTGGTGTGCGATGCGTGCGAGGCCGCCACTTGCTGATGAACGGCAGGCGGTTTTCCAGCATGAAGCATCCCTGCTCATGTCCTTTGGTCACACCAATATCTGGTGCCGTGGCGTTCTGCCTGGAGCTGATTCGCGTGCAGGTCGTTATGTATGGGAAATGTATTTGTTTAAGAGATAGATATGTATATGAACATAATGCGGCGCCCAGCTGCATGGACCTTGGATTATGGCCGCGTTTTGCTGAAGGCATCGTGCAACGAAATGCAGGCCGAGCAGGGTGTGTTGGTGTATCTCGAATTACTGCCGTGCATTTGAGTATTGAGCGCCTATAGCATGTTGATTTGTGCACATGATCACTGAAGGCTGATTAAACTTTGGTGTCTGCCTCGATAGGCAAGTCACTTTGACCGGCTTGTACGCAATGACTAATTCGGTTGCATCTGCATGATGGCGAGCACGAACATCGATGCTTGCTGAAGGGAAACATGTGTAATGGAACTTTTCGTCTCGATCCTCCTCTGCCTTGGCATTAGCACCAGTCGCTTTGCAATTTGTGAGCATCTGGGAGAAATCTCGCTGACAGGCCCATGGCGCCATGGGCACAGTGTGAAGGGCTGCGACCCCATCCGGCAATGTGACCTCTGCCATACTCCCACACATGGCTGCCTCGGCCTTCAACCAACATGCCGCGCCTGGCCCCGCTGTCGCAATTCAGCCATCGCAAGCTTGGCAGCTCTGTGTCGTTGACGCAGTCCAGAAGTTCCGGCTAAGCTATGAATAGAGCGCGAGGAATTGATATTAATGGGCGGCGATGCAAGCTTTTGTACTCCAGAACCAAGTCATATTGCAGTGTTCGGTCTTCGGCTTTCAAGGGTGGACTTGATCCGTACGACGTTACGGCGATGATTGCTCGCGTTGCTGCCCTGCCAAAATTGATTCACTATCGTCACAGACTGGCATATCATTTCACCAGCGAAGAATTTTTGCTGTAGCTTTTACAAGTTGCCCAGAATGCTGCAAGCCCAACGTACTGCGCAACGATGCGACGCGGCGCGCAGCCAGCCGCAGCTATGCAGCATCCATTCCGCTAGGACAATTGCTCATCGCAAGGTAGTGCCCTTCGGCAGCGCACGGCAAACAGTTTCAGCGATTCGGCGCGCGCATCAGGCACCACCTGCTCGCGACGGACGCGTGGCGCTCGTCGTGCGGGCTAGCGGAAGTGGCCCAGCGGCACTCCAAAGCGGCTCGGTCTCCGTCGTTCTCCTAGCGGGCGGCGTCGGCAAGCGTATGGGCGCGGCCATCCCCAAGCAGTACCTCGAGCTGCGCGGCCAGCCTATCGCCACCTACTCCCTGGAGACGTTTGCGCGCATGCCCGAAGTCGGCGAGATAGTTATCGTTTGCGACCCGTCGTGGCGGGACCTCTTTGAGCAGCGCTTTGCCGGACTGCCGTCCCACATGAAGTACAAGTGGGCGCTGCCCGGCGCTGAGCGCCAGGACTCCGTATTCAACGGTCTGCAGCAGATCGACGTCGCCGCGTTGATCGTGGCCGTGCACGACTCTGCGCGGCCCCTCGTGACGCCGGCTGACGCGGCGAAGTGCATGGCTGATGGCCTCGCCATCGGCGCGGCCGTCCTCGGCGTTCAGGTGAAACCCACCATCAAGGAGGTGGACAAGGATCTCATGGTCATCAAAACGCTACAGCGGTCGAAGCTTTGGGAAGTGCAAACGCCGCAGTGCATCCGCCCGGAGCTGCTCCGAGCCGGTTTTGACCTGGTCAAGAGCCAGAACCTGGAGGTGACGGACGATGTGTCGATCATCGAGGCCATGGGCAAGCCCGTCAAAATCACGGCTGGGTCGTACACCAACATCAAGGTGACGACGCCGGACGATATGGCGGTGGCAGAGAAGTTCTTGGAAGAGCGGGAGCAGGTGCCTGCGGCACCTGCTGCCAAGCAGGCAGTGGCTGCCGCGTAAGAACGTCGAGTGCTGTTCTTTTTCGCCGTCCAGGACGACGTGGCAGTAGCAGGTTCCCGGGGAGCGTGGTTGTCGCCCAGGACAACGTGGCAGCGGCAGGTGCTCAGGCAGAATGCCGAAGTGCGCCCGGGGGACATGGCATCTTGCGCGAAGGTGGGGGTCCAGCGTTGTGCGACCGGCCCCACTGGCGGTGCTGGGAGCCCTGCCCTTGCCGTGGGCCTCACGGGTCGACTGCTGTGGGCTAGCTGCCCCCGGGTGCTGTCGGTCGCGGCCCACATGCGCTCACGGCCGCGCCTGCTGGTTGGGCGAGGGCACGCCTTCACCAATTTTGACACCGGTATGGCCCCGTGGTCCCGGTGGCATGTGGTGCGGTGCACTGGCTGTTGCATGCCATCTGGGTCAGAGGCAACGCCGAGCCGCCCGAGGTTGTTGGACACTAACTGGCATCGCAGGGCTTGTGCCCAAGCTGGTATTGTGGGTCAGCAGTGCAAAGGTAGTAGAACCCCATATCCCGCACCTCCGGTGTACGCACGTGGGGCTTGCTACCTGGATATCTCCCAGCTCCCAGCGGGATGAGTGACGGGTGGGCGCTGGGCAGGTGGGCGCTGGACATCCTTTGCTAGGGGTTCGCTTTTTCGCGCGCGGAACCTCTGGCCTCAGTGCACGTGCGCTTTTGTTCATGTCAGCTCTGGGCGCGGGCGTGAAGATTGCCCTCCTGTTGCGGTTCTTTGGCCGCAGTGCTCTGCACAGATCTGACAGTTGCCGCTATGGGGGAGGGATAAGGCCAGGGCGCCAGCAAGGTGATCTTTTTATATTGGGATCATGGAAGGGAGACGTGATCCAGGTGTCCTGCTTGCATTCCGAGGGCGTTGCGTGTTTGTAGGAAGAGTGGGGCGCCGACAGGGTGCTTGCCATGCCGCCCTTCTGTCGCTTACCGGTACCCAGTGCATGGCAAATGGAGTCGGGGGGCGGCGCGTTGTTGGGTCGGAAGGGCGCCATTGGGCGCTCCACAAACATGGTTGTACAGACCCGCCACGCCCGCCTACGTGCCGGCAAGTCGTGATCATACGCCACAGAGTGTGTAACCCTTGGTTGAATATGGGCCATGCTGCATGACGCGGCACAGCCACCACTCCGCACGGCAGTGACACTCACCCAAAACCTCCCGACACGTCATCCTGCGCTGTTAATCCAATACGGTTGTTCTGCTTGTACAATAGTTACCCATCCGCCCGCTGACGACCCTGCACCGACTACAGCATTCACCACCTCCCGTCACCACCCCCCGCTCCATAAGCCGCCACTAGCATCACCGCCACCAGCACCACCGCCGTGGCCAGAACCGCCCCCATTCCCATCTCCACACCAAGCACTTGGAACCGCCCCACATCCCCTCCCGGCGCCTTCCCGGCGCCCTCCTTCCGCTGGCGCGGAGCCCCTGCCGCCCACCCCTCTGCCGCCATCTGCGCCACCACCTCCCCTCGGTCGTACACCTCGGGCCGGTAGCCCAGCTCCTTGCGCGCCTTGCCGATGTCGAACCAGTGCGTGATGCTGCACTTGTCCACCTCCATCCTCGTCAGCGGCGGGTCGGTCACCAGGTAGCGCAGCAGCGGCCAGGCGTACTCGATGAGCGCAGCGATGCAGTACACCAGCGCGAAGGGCACGGTGAGGGAGGGATAGTGGTAGCCGAGGCCCACGATCATCGGCTTGAACTGCGTTGCACGGGCGCACAGGGAGCAGGCCGGGTTTGGGAGGCTACCGGGGGAGCTGGACAGGGCTATGTTCCTTGTTGCACTTCCGGGCTTCAGTGGATGGCTTACGTACAATGCTTGTTGGCTACCTGGCTTTCGGCCTTCGACACTGGTCAGTCACATATCACGTGTAAGCGTGCCCTCTATGGTAACACGCGTGTGCAGATCAAACCGGCGACGGGACTCACGTGGAGGAAGTTGTTGATGGGGGCGCCGTCGGATGCGTAGTAGACCTGCCCCGCGGCGACGGGTCTGGGCGGGCCGCTGCTGCTGCTGCTGCCATCGGGGGATGGCGGGATGGGCGTGGGGGCGTCTGTGCTCTCGGAGTCGGAGCCGGGGAGTCGGAGGGCGCGCTCGGCCAGAATCAGGATCTGGACCAAGTTGTCGACATGGATCCTGAATCCAGAGTACGCCACACATTGGAGAGGGGCGGGTGGTGGCTGTTGCGCGGGCGGCATTGGGTGTGAACCTCCCCAAGCAGCTCTGACCCACATGCGCCCGTCCATCCCCTGACCCACATGCGCCCGTCCATCCCCTGACCCACATCGGCATTCCCGGCTCCCCGCCCCCCTCCTCTCTCCTCCTCACTCGACCGCCCCCCCTCCTCTCCCCCTCACTCCGACTCCCACGTCCACCGCCACCACCCGCGCCGTGTCCCGTCCTCCCCCTCCTCCCCCCCGCTCACCAATCGCTGAGGCTGTCCGGGTCGCCGAAGGCAGCTTGCAGCAGCCCCGCCCGCACCATCCGAATGACTCGGGGCTGGTGCCGCGTCTCACCCGAGCCCCAGATACCCGTGGAACGGATGCAGCACGTGTGTAGTCGCCGTGGCGGGGGCCGCTGCTGCTGCAGCCCCCCGTGCTCGCCGTCATCGCCGCCATCGCCGCCGTTAACGTGACCATTGGCTCCACCGCCGCCCGCCACGTGCGCCCCCGCCTCCCCCTCCCCACGGCACTGCAGCGCCAGCCCGTCGGCCTCCCGCACCAGCCTCTCCGCCTGGGCCTTGGTGGCGCTGTAGTGGTCCTTGTAGGCGCAAGGGTGAGGGTACGGGGCGCTCTCGTCTCCGCCGTGGATGGGTCTGCCGGGAGAGGCGCAGGGCGCATAGGGGTACGCAGGTGGGTTTGCAAGGAAGACCCGTGTACGCGAGAAGGAACTATTAAGGTGGTTTCAAGATGCACGCTGGGGAACTTGGTTGAGGAAACGAAAGACGGAGGTCGTAGGGGGGGTTTCGAGGAAGACCCGTGGATGCCCGTGGTCGTAGGGGGGGTGGGATGTCCGCCAGGGCGGCGACCACACTCGCGTCCGCTGAAGCGCCTGCATGCCCCAGCTGCCGCCCCTCCGCTGGTCCTAAGCGCAAAGAAACATAACTCACTTGCCGACGAAGATGACGTTGCATGTCGACACGTAGACCAGGCTCGGCACGCCGTGCCGCAGGCACGCCGCCACCACATTTCGAGTGCCGCCCACGTTGACCGCCTCGATGCGCTCATGGTCTCGGAGCTCCCGCCCGGACATGCCGTACGACGCCACGTGGAACACCGCGTCCAAGCTCCCTCGGGCCCCCGCCTCCGCGACGGCGGCGTCCACCGCGGCGGCGTCGGCGACGCTGCCCGCAGCGAAGCATGCTCCAGGGGGGAGGCGGTAAGCCGGCGGGGCGATGTCCAGAATGATGACCTCCATCCCCTCCTTAGAGAGCGCACTGGCCAGCCGGAAGCCCAGGAAGCCGCTGCCTCCGGTAATGAGGACGCGTCTGCTAGAGGTTCCCGGGGCTACGGCGATGAGCTGGCGGTCAGGGCTAGCGCCACAGCCCGGGCTCTCATGACCTCGGGATTCCATGCCGGTACCTGCTGCCGCAGGACAGGAAGAGCTGGAGGGGAGTGCAGCGCTAAGTTGCGGCCAGCCTAGTTGTTATGGGTCTCGATCAGCGTGTGGTTGGGTGGATGAAGCGTTGACTGGGGAATGGGGGCGTGGGGTCGCGTGTGGCAAGGCATGAGAAGGTTTGATGATGTGGGTCGGGGTTGCCAGCTGTCCGATCACGTACATCGGCACCGCGTTAACCTAGAGAACAGCTTAATCGGCCCATCGTGTGCGGGGCAGCTGTGCATGGAGGGTTGGGCCTACGCGCACCTGTCGTCAGCCACCGCAAGGCCGATGGCAAAGGGTGCTACCGTCCGTGTATCTGAGTATATCTCTCTTGCAGACGCGTGCAGCCGCGTTTCATTGGTTACGCCAATTTGCACGTATCGCTCCAAGAAAGCTCGACAGCCGGACTAGGGCTTTGCCGCCTGAAATGGAAAGGACTGATTGGCATTGACGGACGCCAGTACTGAAGGTCTTGCCAATAACTGTGGGTAGAGGATGCCGGCTCGCCTCGCTAGAAACTAAATGGCTGTCGGGTTATGCTATAAGTATGCACCAATTGTCATAGCTAAGTGCGTTGACCAAGAAAATATATTCAGTAAGATGGTGCAACTTCAGCAGAGCTAATGCGCAAAATTGGCGAAAGGATGGATTCCATCTCACTCCTTTAGATCCGAGGAGAGTGACCCTGCGACCGGGTGATAAAATTCCTCAGCTTCCCACATGCTACCTACCGACAGCTGGCGGTGGAGGCACGCTGGCACTACGTTAAGCGGAACTGGGACATCATTGTTGACAGGGTTGAAGACAGCAAATTTTGGCTGCGGGACGCAGCATGAGCCAGGCGGCCCCTACAGCTGCCAATTCGACAATAACACCCTGTGATGTGATCAGTACATCACGAACGGCTGCATGATCCCCTCGCAGGGTGTATACGCTTCCACCGTCCCAGTTTACAACGCCTGTCAGAGCGCCTCCGAGGTATGCCGTACAGAGCAGGTGCGCCATGCATATCCACGCGACCTTATGCCCCTTGCTTAACGCTCACTAAGCAGTCACAAACACCCAGCGTTGCCAGGACTGATACCGTGTGTACGCAGAAAACAATAATATTTTGGATGACTAACGAAGGAGAGTCAGCCACTCCCCGCGCCCTCCTCCCCACGTGCGTGGACCCACCGGACTGGGGGATCCGCAACCGCACCGTACAATCACTGCAGCCACGAGGTCATCCACAGGTCAGAAAGTCAAAGTCACTGGGTCGCGCAAACCCATACCCAAGACACCGCAAGCCTGCGGCCAAGTACCCAGCAGCCAGACTACACCATAGGGCCCTGCGGCGCTGCCGTACATGGATGCCGCCTGGAGCTCACGAGCAGAAGCCGGTCTGGGGTCCAGACGACAACCCGCCCCATGCGACCCGATAACCATGCGCCAACTATACTGTCCGGTCGCGTAAACGGATTTTACAACCCCCCCATGCGACCCGCCCCATGCGACACCCCCTTCCAGCAGACCGGCCCGAGTAGCCGCGACCACCTGCTGCTGCCGCTGCAAGCAGCAAGCAGCTGTCAGCAGCTACCAAATTGCCCGGAACCGCTTGAGGCTAGGTCCCGACAGCCACGGGTGGCGAGGAAACCCGTGTACACGACGTATGGAGAAACTAGCCGGCAGCTGGGTGGTGGTGGTGGTGGTCTTAGCTGCTCTTCTTCTTTCGTTCCGCGTCCAGTGGGAAGTACTTGGCGAAGATGCCGTCGCGCCAGGCGAGCAGGTCGGAGAACTCCTCCTGGTAGGGCTGGGGGGGGGGTCGGAGGGGCGGCGGAGGGGGCGGGAGTGGGGGTTGGCGAGGGTAAGGGGTGTGGGGGGGAGTGGGGGGCGGGAGTTGGGGCAGGGGTGTGGGGGCAGGGGTTCAAGGGCGGTGGCAAGTGGCAGCGCACCCCGGGGCCACGCGATGGGAGAATCGAGGCAGGAGGGATGCGGGGAGCGAGGGCGCCAGGCCAAGTCAGGCAGGCGACCGCTCCCGATGTCCCAAACTTATTCGCCGGCTAGTTCCTGTTCTCCGTCTCCTACGTCCTGTAACCGGGCCTTCTCTGCCCCCCCCGTGTCCTACCAGCATCTCCTTCAGGGGTGGCCTGACAGTGGTCGAAAACGGCGGCCCCAGGGGCTGGAGAACCTGAAGATGGGGCGAGGGCGAGGGGCCGGGGCGAACGCAAGATCTGCACCGGGTCATGCTACCGTGGTCGTATGGCAGCCATCAGCCCCCCTGGACATCAAACCCCCGGCGCTGGTCCAAGTCCCCCCCACGATCCCGACCCTGACAGCTGGAGGTGTACCCCCTGGCCCCTGCCCCAGCCCGGGACGGGTGTGCCTGCCCCGCTGCCTGCCCCCCTGCCTGCACCTCCGCCTTGGGCCCCCTCCCCCCCTCACCGGCCGTGGATTCGCGGATTTTTCTTATCAAACCCCCCGCACCTGCACCGCCACCGCAACGGCCATGTCCGCGTATGTGAGGGCGCCGCCAACCAGGTGCCGCTCGCCGTCAGCTCCGGCAGCCCCCGGGGAGGAAAGCACCGTCTGCGCCTCGCGCAGCACCTCCAGGAGCTGGGGGGAAGGGGCAGGAGCAGGACTCAGCCCTGGCCCCACGTGTGTACGGCACGGCTCGTCGTACCACTGAGACAAGCAGCGCGGCGCAATCGGTCCCCCCGCGTCCCCTGTTCCCGCGTAACAAACGGTTTGACATGTGCACCCGTCCAGCCGACCCCGCCCCTCACTTCCCGTCCCTCACTTCCCCGCCCCTCACTTCCCGCCCCTCACTTCCCGCCCCTCATTTCCCGCCCCACCCGTTCTCCAGCTGGGCTTGTTCTCTCTTTCTCCCGTGTCGCTGTCCACGTTTCCCGTCCACCCACCCACCCACCCACCTTGCTGAGCGACGTGCTCCCCGCCTCCGCCCGGTACTTGTTCCGCAGCCGCAGCAGAATGACCCGCACCAGCACCACCCCAAGGGGGCCCATCCAGCGCAGGCTGGGAGGCACCTGCTGCCGCAGCGAGGCCTGCGAATGCGTGAGGCAGGAGACGAGGTCGTGTGGGGCAAGGGAGATGGGTAGGGGCAGGCCCCCATCTCGCCACGGCAATCCTCCCCAGTACGCACACGGCAGGTCCCAGCCTGCAGGACGGTAACCTGCGCTGACACCCGCCTTCACCGGCGCCGCCCCTTCTCCCGCGCCGTCCCTTCCCCGGCGCCGACCCGAACCTTCTCCCGCGCCGTCCCTTCCCCGGCGCCGACCCGAGCCTTCTCCCGCGCCGCCCCTTCCCCGCACGCCCTTCCTGGCGCGCACCGGGTCCTCAAGCATTGACTCCACCAGGGCCGGCCGCCAGAAGAAAAGCACCAGGTCGCTCTTGGCGTTCCAGCTGCCGAGCGGGGAGGAGGGAGGGCAAGAGGGGCGGGTGCAGGTAACGGGAAGGGTTGCTTTAAATCAGGGGTGCGGCGCACCTGGATCGCCCAACTTGCCCGACAGAGAACTACATACGTATCCCGCCAGCGCGCTCGACACACAACCCAAGCGCCCTATGTGTGAAATCTGACCATGCGTGAACCCATGCGTGAACTCCAGTCAAACCTCGCGTGCGCCCCCTCTCTGCCCCGGCCCTGCCGTACCTGCTGATCTCCGCCTCCTTGCCCTGCGGGAACAGCCGCGCAGCTCCCGGCTTTTCGCTGTGGCTGTCAGCCCACTTCGCGATGTCATACGACTGCAGCTGCACGCCATCCTTGGGCGTGAACAGCACGGGCACCGTGACCTTGCGACTCCACTCCCATAACCGGAGGCGCAGCTTCAGTTCGCCGAACAGTGGCATGTACGGCGTCGTACGGTATTTGATCGCATGGTACTTGAGCGCGAAACGGGCCTGTGGGGCAGACAGCAGCGGAGGGCGGGCGTGTTATGGGTTCCTTCTTCCGAGTACGGCAGGCTTGCAGGTGCTTCCGTGAGCCCCTGTCCGTGCAAAGCATAACACGTGTCATTCTACGGCGGGGCTTTGCCGGCCCTAGTGTGGTTGCTGCTGCAACCCTCCCCTCCACCAGCGCTTCGCGCCGCAATGCGGCAATGAAATGGTCCTGGCGGGCTGCACGGCGTGCGTGACAGTGCTTCGATGAGCGTCGAAACAACCCGATAGCGAAGGTGTGTCTTGGAATTGATCGAGTCATCAATGGTTCATAAAGCGCATATTGAGGTATGCGCACTACGGCACTCTTGCAGGGGCGCTGTTGCTGTTTGACAATGTGGCGGGGAGCTCGAGTCCCCAGGTGCCGATGCTGTTGGGGAGTTGGGGCTGCTATTGTTGAAAGATGATCCGCAAGTTTTTATTGGTTAACCGCGTTATGCGCTACCACAAGAATTTTCCCGGCCCAGTGCACCTTCAAGCTCCACGCTGAAATGCTCAGGGAGACGAGCTCAGGCACGTCACCTTTGCCGCCCATAGTGGAAGCACGTAAATTCTAGTCAAGGCGAATGTAGCGTGCGAACACGGGCAGGTGCGAATGGCCTGAGCAAGTAATTGAGCGGGGCTGGCAGATGACGGCAGCTTAAGTTGTTTACTACAGGTACGCGCAAATATCAAATGTCTGGAATGTCAGGATTGGGTTGATGCATAACTTTACTCCGAAGGTGCATAGCTGCATAATAACGGTTGGTGACGGTTAGATACGACGCGCATTGGCCCCCGTCCTACGCTGTACCAACGACACATTTCAGTACAGGCCGAAGCAAATGTATCTGGGAGCTATATTCTGTTCGGTCTAGTGCACCGAGACCCGCAAGATACCGGGTACTGCAAACCGCTGCATCCACGCCAATGCGTTTTCCTATACGCTTCAAATAGATCACATGCAGTTCATATACTTCTTCTACGTTTCTTAATCTCGTGGGCATTAGTTAGCAGTCAGGCTCGAGAAGATGCCGCCCAAGAAGGACGGCAAGGGGAAAAAGGGTGGAGGCAAGAAGAAAGGAAGTAAGCCCGCATGGATGTCTGATGGATTATGGGAGCTCAGTCAGAACCTACCGAAGGTGTGTCGCAGCCAGCTGCGCTGAGGCAGCTCGCTATCCAACTGGCTGAAGCCGCCGAGTTACCTTTCCATGCAGCTTTCGGAGTTCTATAGTGGCGATATCAAGGACACGAAGTTAAAGGAGGGTCAAGCACCGCCACCCAACATTACTCGCACCCAAGTAGGTAGACGCTCGTTGCGAGCGGCGCAGCTCCTCAAGCAAAAGCCCATTTGCATCACATCATGGATCTCTGCGCAGTGATGCATCAGCGTTCTCGCTGTCCATATCGGATTGGAACGGTACATGCGGGGCAGCGGCATGCGCGGTCCTTGCGACAATTTCACCAGTTGCGTGACCCCTTGCAAAGCATTATTGCGCAATTG
The DNA here is from genome assembly GCA_003116995.1 of Yamagishiella unicocca. Classification (NCBI taxonomy): domain Eukaryota; kingdom Viridiplantae; phylum Chlorophyta; class Chlorophyceae; order Chlamydomonadales; family Volvocaceae; genus Yamagishiella; species Yamagishiella unicocca. The sequence goes on from BDSL01000101.1 coordinate 245,463, forward strand.
CAATGTTTTAAACCACAGCTGGAGGAAGCCTCTTACCTGAATTCGTCTCGTTCGTCCAATCGACGGTCCCCAATATCGGCCCCCCTACAACCGCTGGCCCCCCCCTCCCACCCCCCACACACGCTTACCCCCACAGCACTCCTGCATAGCAGTCCAAAGCCACTGCTGATCCCCGCTGCCCGCTGCGCAGCTATGCGGCTGCCGTGCTTTCGGGAAGTCCATGTTGCCTTCCATCGTGGGGTGATCTCTCAAAACACACGCCTGAACCCCACCACCCCCGATCCCTCACCCCCCGCGTACGACCAGGCGGGCATGTACATCTGGCAGCTGCTCTTCCCGTCCAACAAAGCGGGCAAGCAGAAGCGGGACGAGTCAGTAAAATACGGCATCGTGGAGGTGGGGGCTGAGACACGGATCTGGGTGGCGGGGTCTGGGCTGTTGAGTTTTCCGGACAGGTGCCTGGCGGGTCTTGAGACGTGCTTGCGGATACGAACGCGAGCCCTCTCCGGCATTACTTCCAACCCTAGTGGACCCCCCTTGGATGTCATACCCCACCTCGCCTTCCCTCTCCCACCTCCCGCTGCCACTCCCCATGTCGAGTAACCGGTTCTTTCTGTAACCCTCCCCCTGCCACTCCCCATATCGAGTAACCGGTTCTTTCCTGTAACCTCCCCCTGTCCCTCCCTCCCCTCCAGACCTCCGTGAAGATCCTGGCCAGCGGCAAGGCCCCCGACATGACCCCCGCGCTGGGTATCCTCGTGGCCATGACCTCCGACAACCCGCTCCAGCGAGGGGTCATGATGGATGCGAAACCCGCCCCGCTGCCCAACCTGCTGCTGGCGCTGGCGGACGAGAGCGCCAGCCTGCGGGCGGTGGCGTGCGGTGAGGCGGCGGGGTTCGAGGAAGACCCGTGGGCGGGGGGTTGGGGGGGGGAGCAGAGATGAGGGCAGAGGGGGGAGCTGAGAGGGGGACAGAGGGGGGACCTTAAGAGGGGGGACATAAGAGGGGACACAGCGGGTGTTTCGCACACGGCGCCACCTGCCGCAGCTGCCTCCCACCGCGGACAGTGGCAGGGAGCCCTAGGACCCCCTGACGAGTCGCCTGGGGCTTCATCGCCGGGCCCTGCGAAGAACGCACCACCGTCACTGCCCCAAATACCACCACCAACACCACCAACAGCAACACCATATGCACCACCAACATCAACACCATATGCACCACCAACATCCGCCCTAGGTACAGGAATCCCTTGCCCCCTCCTCCGTCTACCCACCTCCCCCCCCTGCCCCTCTCCTTCCTCCCCCCTCAGCCCTGCTCCGAGTGGCGGCCCGGGAGCAGGACACGCGGCCCCGGCTGTGGCGGCTGATGCGGTCGGACTGGGACTGGAAGCCGCTGGTGGCGTGCTTGGATCTCACGGTGGGGTTCGAGGAAGACCCGGGGATGTCCGGGAAAAACCGTTTAGGACAGACGTTTTGAGATGCATGCTGGAGAACTGGGTTGGGGACCTCATGGTGGGGTGGGGTGGGGGGCCGCGAGGGAGGGAGGCGGGGAGGGAGGCGGGGGCTCGTCGAGCTGAGCTGGGGAGCAGGGGTGGAGACCCGCCGTGACGTCATCATGTGTCACCAACTATCAACCGCCAGCGTGCGGCGGTGGGCTCCAGGAGGACGCGGTGATGGGCGTGGTTGCTTGGGGCACACCTGACACAGCGTCGGAGGCAGCGGACCCATGGGTCACTGCGTAGCGGCGCCTGCAGGCTGGGTGAGGGCCCCAGCCCCCTCCCGGCCGTATACGCGACCATGGTGGCCCCTGTGGGGGTACGGCGTGACGCCGAGCTGCCAAGCGGGCTCCTTCCTCACCTCCTCCCCCTCCTGCCTCCTGTCCGAAGGCTATGCACCAGCTATACTTCCCGTGTCGAGTAACCGGCTCTTGCCTGTAATCCTCCCCCCGCTCCCCCCCCTCACCCTCCCTCTCCTCCTCCCCTCAGGAGATGAGCCAGCTGGGCGGGCGCTCCGCCTGCTACGACGCAGCCGCCGCCATGGAGGCCCTATGCTGCGCCCAGGAGCAGGACATCGCAAACGGCGCGTGTACGGCGCTCATGGCGGCTGGCGGGCCCGCGCACATGGTCAAGGTGAGGGGGGGGGAGGGGTTATAAAGGAGGTCCGCGAACCCACGGCCGACGAACCAAGGGCGATGACGACGGGTCCCAGAAGAGACGATTTGGCGAGTAGACGGAAGCGAGGAGTCAAAGGCGGCTGCGGGACCCCCCCCTCCACGTTGGCACATTCGGGGAACCAGAATCCTCCCCCGGATCCAAAACCCGACCAGAATCCAAATGCGTGTTCCCCTCACCTCGTTGCCTCCCCGCCTCGTTGCCCTGCCCCTCTCCCCCGTCTGTTCTAAACGGGTTTGTTTCGGGCATCCACGGGTCATCCTCGAATCTACCCCTTACCTCCCCAACCCCCCTGCGTTGCCTCCCCCAGGTGCTGCGCACCCGCAACGCGCACCCCATGGCCAAGGCCGCATGCGTTGCGGTGCTCAACCAGCTGCTGCGCCGCTCCAGTCCGGCGGTGTGCGAGGAGGTGGCGCTGGGGCTGGGGGCGCTGGAGCCGCTGGCCACGGTGTTCCTGCACCCGGTCATTCCGCTCACCTACAAGGCGCACGCAGCGGGTGGGTGGGTGGTGTCAGGGGCTGTCAGGGGGTGCGCGTGATGGTGGGCTGTACAGGGCGCCGCGGCCCCTCCCCCCATGACTCCCGCGCAGCCCGGCCCCCTCTAACCCCGCTCTCCCCCGCAACCCCTCTTCCCAACCGTGGATTCGCGGATTATCCTTTTTACCCCCCCCCCTTGCAGCCTGCCTGCTGCGTTACGTGATGCCGGACAGCCTCTGGCGGGCGACGGCGGCGGCGGCCAAGGCGGCGGCGGCGGGGCCGCCCCCTGCCTCTGCCCCTGCCGGGTCGGACGGGGCTTCAATCGACGGCGCCACCCCCTCCGCCTCGTCAGGGGGGGCCCCGGGCAACCCCCCGGGGCCGGAGGGGCAACCCCCGCCGCCTGGAGGCACCACGTCACCCTCGCCCGCACCCCCGGCGGCTCCCTCCCCGGTGCCCGGTGCGGCTCCGGGCCCTGCCGGCCCTGCCGGCCCCGCCCAAGCGGCTCAAACCGCCATGACTCGCGGACTGGAGAGCGCGGGCGGCCCGGGCGGTGCGGAGGGCCTGGGCGGCGCTCCCGGCGGTATTGAGGTGCCGAATGTGGAGCTGTTGGACGACGAGACCCGGGAGCAGGTGGGGAGGAGAGGAGGAAGAGGAGGAGGAGGAGGAGGGCGGGAGGAGGAGGAGGAGGAGGGTTGTTGGGACCTGATGCATTGCATGAGTTGAGGTCGAAGTCCTGTGGCCGAGCTGAGGGCGATATTGGGGGGTATGGTACATGTTGGTGCAGCACCGGCGGTCAGATGCCAGATGCGACCGCCGCCCAACCCGTCACGTGACGCCCTGCCCGACCCTGCCCGACCCTGCCGCGCTCTCCCTCCCTGTCTCCGACCCTGCCGCGCTCTCCCTCCCTGTCTCCGACCCTGCCGCGCTCTCCTCCCTGTCTCCGACCCTGCCGCCCCACAGGTTGTGGGTCGCGCCCGGCGGGTCGCGGCACTGGACGGAGTGCTGAGGTCGCTGGTGCAGCTGTGTGTGGGGCCGGAGGGACCGCTGGCGGACTTGGAGGTGCGTTGGGTGGGGGCAGTGGGAAGGTTGTGTGAGGGGGCAGTGGGAGGGTTGTGTGAGGGGCAGTGGGAGGGTTGTGTGAGGGGGCAGTGGGAGGGTTGGGTGGGGGCAGTGGGAGGGTTGTGTGAGGGGCAGTGGGAGGGTTGGGTGGGGGCAGTGGGAGGGTTGGGTGGGGGCAGTGGGAGGGTTGGTGGGGGCAGTGGGAGGGTTGGGTGGGGGCAGTGGGAGGGTTGCGTGAGGGGCAGTGGGAGGGTTGGGTGGGGGCAGTGGGAGGGTTGTGTGAGGGGCAGTGGGAGGGTTGCGTGAGGGGCAGTGGGAGGGTTGGGTGGGGGCAGTGGGAGGGTTGGGTGGGGGCAGTGGGAGGGTTGTGTGAGGGGCAGTGGGAGGGTTGCGTGAGGGGCAGTGGGAGGGTTGTGTGAGGGGCAGTGGGAGGGTTGCGTGAGAGGGCAGGGTGAGGGGAGAAGGTTGGGGGACGGGGAAGGGGCTGTGAAGGCTAGAGGAGGTTGCGAGAAGACCCTTGTGGGAGGTGGGGTGGGGTGCGTCCGCACTCCTGTGGTGTGCGCTGGAGGGGAATTGGTGGGGGCACTAGTACACATTTTGCAAAGCCCCGCATGGGGCGCTCCAGAGTTGTGCAAGGTCGGGGTGGGACCGCTGACAGTTCCCTGCCGCCCCCTCCGCCCTTTCCGCCCCCTCCACCCCCAGGCCGTCAAGGAGGACGGGGCGGCTCCCGTGGAGGACCCCAAGGGCAAGAAGAAGAAGAAGAAGAGCAAGAAGAAGAAAGCCAAGATGGAGCCAGGTGAGGGGTGGGAGGGGAGACCCATAGGTCGGCACTGAAATACAAAAACCGGCGGGGAACCGCTGGGAACCACGTGGGTAGGAGGGAGGATCGCAAGGAAAACCGGGGAGAAGGGAGGAGGGGGGAGGAGGGAGGGGACCTGCGCAGCGGGCAGATTGCGATGTACTCCGCCGACAGCTCATTTAACCCGCTGCCACTTCCCTCTCCCCCCTGGAGGGGACTACACGCGGCACGCACAACCCGCGCATCAACCGCCAACGACCGCCGTCCTAACCACCCAACCACCAACGGGTTTTGCTTGCAACCCACCAACCGCCCCGCCCCTCCCAGGCACCCTTGAGGCCCAGACCTACGCCAGCGCTGTGCTGCGGCTGGTGAGCCTGGCGGAGGAGCAGCGGGTGCCGCTGGTGGAGGCGGCGGCCATCCGCTACCTGCTGCCGCTGCTGGATGGCAAGAACTCCGCAGCGAGGTGGAACGCCCGACAGGTGGGACGAGGGGGGGGAGGAGCAGGAGGAGGGGGAGGAGGAGGGGGAGGAGGCTGGCTCCGCAGGTGGGACGAGGGGGAGGAGCAGGAGGCGGACGGCCCCGCTAGGGTTTCCGTTTCCGCTGCGCCACCGTGCTACCCTCGGCCCTGACCGCGCCCACCTGCCAAACCCTGATCTACTCCCCCACTGCCCTGCCCTCCCAAAACAATCGCTTGGCTCCCTTCCCGCCCACGCAGACGCTCATCAACCTGTCCATGAGCCCCGACCTGCTTGCCAAGCTGCAGCTGTACAAGGTGCCCGACTACGTGCACCAGGCCAATGTGCCGCAGTCGCACTTCGAGCGGCCGCTGCAGCTGCAGATGGGGACGGGAATGCTGCAGCACCAGGATTCGCTGGTGCGTGGGGGCAGGGGAGGAGACCCGTGGGTCGGCGCTGATGAGTGAACCGATTGGGGAACGTTGGTGGGGGGCAGGAGAGGGCTGGGGAGGGGTGGCAGCCTTGGAAAAGGCAGGCAGGCGTTGTTGAGGCCGTATGGTCAGCAGGCTTTCCGGCCTCAGCCGCAGCCTGATGGAGGCCCCGCTGCGGAGCGAAGGATCCAGAACATCAGCCGGGAGGGACTGAGGTGGTGCTTTTGAGGGGCGGCCGCGCTTGACGCGGCCGAGCACAGGAGCGAAGCCTCTCTGAGGAACCTAGGAAGATCCCCTTCAGAATATCGGGAGGGAAATGTCGCCACCGCCCAGGCCATCGCCCAATTGCGGGCCCACGCCTATAACCCAAATCACGAGCTAGCCGCCTCACCCCGCCCCCTCGAACCCTGGCTCGATCCCCCAGGGCCGCAAGAAGGATGTTGCAGGAGTCGTGGCGGCGGTCAAATCCAAGCCACCCGCCCTCAAGGCCAAGGCGTAGCCAAGCCCGCACCCAAATGTGGTGGTTGGTTACCCCGATGGGGCTGACACGCTGTGTGTGATGGCGGCGTGCTGGTCGTGGTGTCTCGTGGTGGCGCTGTGGACTATGGTGGTGGTGGGTGTGGTGTCCTGCCGGTGGCGCGGCAGCGGCGGCAGCGGCGGAGGGGCGGCCGATGTCACAACACGGGTATACCTTGTGTCGTTGGGCAGCAGGCTGGTGCGGGCGACGAACAGCGCGCGGTAGTCACCTCGAGGGTGCGATTGGACGGTGTACGATTGTACGATGTACGACGGCGATCATACGTGGGGGAACACAGTATGGGTGGCGCGCAGGGCACACACAGCCGGGTCGCCAAGCTGGGGTGTGAAGTGCGGTTGGATGAGCGCCAGCTGGAGTAGAGTGGGTCAGGCAGGTCAGGTGGGTCAAGGGAGGGGTGGCGTGAAAACCGTCAAGGGAGGGGGTGGGGACGCTGCTGAGCGAACGAGGGCGGGGGGGTGTACGTATCGTGCCTGAGGGGGCTGCGGGTCAGGCCGGGGGCGCTTCTTGGTCCGGCGGGCCCCCGGGCAAACCACGGCAGCTAGGGCAACGTGGCATGTTCTTCTTTAGCTGAGAAACGCTGAGGCAAGCGGGCGGCGCCTCGTGTAATGGGGACCTGCCTGGAACCAGCTGCGACGCGGTCTTGGAGGAGCCAATAACGGGTGGTGGATTCATAGGAGGGTAGGTACCGGTATGTAGGTAGCGATGTGGCTTGTGTGGTGTGTGCAACCGCATGGTCGCTGCGCAAGGCGTCGGTTTGTAACTGCGCCCGCGACCCAGCCGATCACCCTGCCTGCTGGTGTTCCCGATTGGACGGCTCCGAAACCCGCCCAGTCGTGTTGCCGTGAGACTGGTGCGAGATGCACTTGGGGACTGCGCTGGCTGGACTCCTCGGAAGGGCCCAAACGGGGGGGGGAGCTGGCGCATGCTGCGACCGACGTATTGACGGTGACGAGGCATGTGGATGTGTGTTAAATGACCGCGAAGCCGAGAAACTCCCTCCACGGAAAATGAACCTGGTGTGGATGTGCGTCTGTGAACCTGGTGTGCATGTGCACTGCAGCAACGGACCGCCCGCCAAGGCCCCCGAACAACAAGCAACCAGGACATCGCGGGGGGCGGGGGTGGCTCGTGCTGCCCTGCCAGCGAGGCTCACCTAGCACACGACCCCCACCTTCACCGCCGCCACAGCGCCAATACGGCGACCCAACACCGACCGCCCGCCACAACAGCCGTGGGGCCTGGCCGCCAGCCCCCAGGGGCTTGCAACACGCATTCCATATTTCCATTCCGTCGTTTCTACCGAAGCAAGGCCGCGGGGCCTTATGCTAGGATGGTACATACAACCGAGGGCATCGGCACGCCACCTCTGGCTGGCGGCCCCAACCACCACCCCGGGGTACAACTGCTGGTACATACCGTACATCGTGACGGCGCCAATCCACGCAACAGCCTGTTCCTTTAGCTCGAAGGGCGCAGCGCCCGCCTTGGCCGCCCTCGCGGCACGGCACAACCACCTGCGCGCCCTACTTCCGGAATCAGGGCACCTGCCCACAAGCATGATGCCTTGATGCCTTGGCGCAACCACACAAACACACACGCGCGGTGACGTTGGGTTTTCCACGGCACGGCACAGCCCCGTGCTGCTACGGCTAATTCCCTACTTCGCACCAGAGCCTCCCGTCGAATCGGGACGCAGATACAGGTAGGCTGCCCGGCCCATGGGACAGGTCCGCGCTGCCCGCTCCGCCGCCGTCCTCGGGGGAGGGCTCGGGGAGGGCGCGGAAACAGTTGCCACTAGGCCACCGCCGGCGACGTGCCACCAAGCGAGACTGGCTGCTGCTTCGTACGGTACGGTGTATTGGTGTACCGTAGTGTATAGGAAGCGGTACAGCCGTGCGAAAGGTGTCGTACTGTTCAGCGCGGCAACAAAAATGGGTGGCGGCCAAGGTAGCATTCGGTTGGCTTGTTGGTGGTGGACCCAACCCGGCCCCCTGCGGCCCTGACCTGCCTGGCCAGCAGAAGGCGCCAGCAGCGGCGCCGGCATTGGGAAGAAGACGCGGGGGAGTCAGGCCATCAAAAGTAAAACTCTGGTCCATGAAGGGGCAGCTTAAGGGGCAGCTGACCACACCAGAGGCGACCGATGCAAGCCCGATGCAGCCAGTCGCCACTTCAAGTAAGTAAGAACACAGAACCGCCACTCAAACCGCTGCAGAGGCATGCCGCCCCTACCTCTCCGCCGCTGGCTTCGACCTGAGCTTCTAGGGGCCGACCAGCGCCACAGCATCTTGTTTGCAGGTCATGATGAGTTTTTGCCCTTCCGTTTGCGCCACCTCTCCCACCTACCCACCCACCGGCCGGGCTCTAAACGGTTCTCCTTCGTACCCGGGTTTTCCTTGCAACCCGCTGGCCGGCGTGCCTACCGTCCGCAGCACCGTGCCCTCGCTTCACCCTCTCCAGGCACAAGCCGCGCCCCTCCCCCTGCGTTCGCACCATCCTGCCGGAGCTGCACCGCCCGCGCCTCGCGTCCCGACACCCCATACCAGTCCGCGATGGAGTGGTGAGACACGTCCATGAAATCCGCCACTGGCGTGATGCAGGCGGTGCAGCGCGGAGCAGCCTCCTTCCTTCCCAACCGCCGTCACAATCGCTGCCTCCTGCCAGTGCTGTCGCCTCCAGCAACGACGACAACGAAGCCACCCTCCGGGCCCCACCCCACCCGACCCCTCCCACCCGGCTCACGGGACGTACCCGCCGCCCGCCAAAGCGCAAGGGCCGGGCAGCCGCGCGCTTCTCCTTCCGCCGCCAACCAGGCCCTCCTGCTCCCCCTTGAACCCGCCCTCAACCCAACCTGCCTGACCCATCCCACCGCCCGCTGTCTGCTGGTTTGCTCTCAAACCGCATGCTGCCTGCCGCATCCCCTTGAACCACAACACGGGTCCGTCGAGCGCCGGCCCGGCGGCGCCGCACTCCAGCCCGCCGCCGACAGAGGTGCTGCGGCAGGGACAGCTGCGCCCCCTCCGCTCCCCCAGGCAGCTGGGCCCCGACCCCCTCACCGTGCAGCACCGTCCTTGGACAGGCCTCGGACACGACGGTGAGTGATCGTCCTGCCGAGTGCATCACTACCACCACCATTACTCACTACTACATGAGCCACAAGCCGCTGCGGCCTGGCGGCTCCTCGCAGCAGCCTGGTGCCCAGCCGCCCACCGCTCGCCCTCACCACCCCTCCCACCACGGCAGCAGCAGCAGCAGCAACTCGCAGGTACCTGTGTGACTCGCTGGCTGGCTAGCTTAGGTGGCGCGGTTAGAGAGTGGACGAGTACTGCGGAGCAGCTTGTCGGCCCACAGATCCCAGCAGGCCCGCCAGCACCGCCCTGACCCGCGCCGCCGGGCCGCCACCTCCAGGCGGCGGCGGCGCCTGCTCCGCCGCCGCCTGCTGCTGCTGCGCCCGCTGCGCGTCTGCCATGGGCGCCGCCGTGGCGCTGGCGGGAATGGCAATGGGTGAGGTGTCGCTGCTGCCGCTGGCGGGGTCAGCTGCGGCGCCAGGAGGCTGCGACGGCCCTGGCGCCTCCACGTCACCAGCCGGGGGGGCTGCTGCTGCTGGTCCCTCGAGCTGCTGCTGCGGGGGCTGCCGCTGAGTGAGCAGCGGCTCCTGCAGCGACAGTGGACGATCAGTCAGGAAGCGAAGCGTGCAATTGTCGGCGGTAAGTGCTTTCGGGTTGGGTGAAAGTGTTGGGTATGGGGATGGCGGTATGGGGATGGCGGTATGGGGATGGTGGTATGGGGATGGTGGTATGGGAAGGGCGGTACGGGGATGGCGGTACGGGGATGGTGGTACGGGGATGGTGATATGGCGATGGCGGCCATGTGAGCCGGGGGTTACAATAATAGAACCGGGAACGCGACTGGGGAGATGTAGCGTGTGCATAGCCTTCGGACACCGGGACGCGCGCGCATGCTACAGGGGGGGGGGACCGCGGTCGCATTCGACGTACAGGGACCGCAAGGTAGGCGGCGAGGGGTCGGGAAGGAGGCGCCTGGCGGTGGGGGACGCACCTGCAGCTCCGGAGCCCTCTCCACGCGCGGCTGCTGCTGACGCCGATGACTCCGCATGCGTGGCTGCGGCTGTTGCTGCTGGTTAGCGGCGCCCGGGCGCGCGCCAGGCCGCGCCGAAGCCCTGCGAGCGGCGGCGCGCAATGGTTTTGGAGCCGATGGGGAGGGACAGACGACATGAGGTGGGCGCGTGTGTGTTTATTGCGTGTGACGCCGTGAAGACACCGCTAATGACGCCGGATGCACTCTATCCTCACCACCTCCTACAAATACGCAACGGCCGCGCCATTACCCACAACTCCATACCACGGGACTGCGAACGTAATCCCTGACCTCCCGCACCTCCCCCCCCCCCCCACGCCGCGTTACACCCCTCATGCGCAACCTCTTCCCGCCTCTCTCCCGCGTCTGCCCCCCGCCTCTCCCCCGTCTTCTCCCGCATCTCTCCCGCGTCTCTCCCGCCCACCCTACCCTGCCCCCACGGCTCTCTGGCCCACCTGGGGCGCCGTATCATGTCCACCAGGCCGTGCAGCAGCAGCGTCCAGCCGTTGAGCAGCTGCGACCCGCCCGCACCCCCGGCTCCGCTGCCAGATCCCGCCGCGCCGCCCGCGCCCTCGGGCACCGGCAGTGGCTGGGATGCGTCGTGCTTGCAGAGGGGACAGAAGCGGCGGGTGCCCAGCCACTGGTCTACACAGCCCATGTGGAAGCGGTGCGCGCAGGGCAGCACACGCACCTGCGAGCAACGAGGGAGCCGCACCCGGGAGGCAAACGAGTTCGGAGGAAGGCGCGGCATTGGAAAGGAGTAGGCGGCCGCAGCGCTTGCATACGCCTGCTAGCCGCCCCGACCCACATCGCCCCGACCCACATCGCCCCGCCCACACCGCCCCGACCCACATCGCCCCGACCCACATCGCCCCGCCCACACCGCCCCGACCCACATCGCCCCGACCCACATCGCCCCGACCCACATCGCCTGAAGACAACGCGAAACTCCGAGAAAGCACCCGAAACCACGACCCTCCCGCCCACACCGCCCCGACCCACATCGCCCCGACCCACATCGCCTGAAGACAACGCGAAACTCCGAGAAAGCACCCGAAACCACGACCCTCCCGCCCACACCGCCCCGACCCACATCGCCCCGACCCACATCGCCTGAAGACAACGCGAAACTCCGAGAAAGCACCCGAAACCACGACCCTCCCGCCCACACCGCCCCGACCCACATCGCCCCGACCCACATCGCCTGAAGACAACGCGAAACTCCGAGAAAGCACCCGAAACCACGACCCTCCCGCCCACACCGCCCCGACCCACATCGCCCCGACCCACATCGCCTGAAGACAACGCGAAACTCCGAGAAAGCACCCGAAACCACGACCCTCCCGCCCACACCGCCCCGACCCACATCGCCCCGACCCACATCGCCTGAAGACAACGCGAAACTCCGAGAAAGCACCCGAAACCACGACCCTCCCGCCCACACCGCCCCGACCCACATCGCCCCGACCCACATCGCCTGAAGACAACGCGAAACTCCGAGAAAGCACCCGAAACCACGACCCTCCCGCCCACACCGCCCCGACCCACATCGCCCCGACCCACATCGCCTGAAGACAACGCGAAACTCCGAGAAAGCACCCGAAACCACGACCCTCCCGCCCACATCGCCCCGACCCACATCGCCCCGACCCACATCGCCTGAAGACAACGCGAAACTCCGAGAAAGCACCCGAAACCACGACCCTCCCGCCCACATCGCCCCGACCCACATCGCCTGAAGACAACGCGAAACTCCGAGAAAGCACCCGAAACCACGACCCTCCCGCAAACAAGGCTGTTGAGACAGGCCACGATTATGACCCCCCCCCCGTAATCCCCAAACCGCGTCTTCAAAAGGCAGCCAGCCCCCCAAGCCCTCGGTTTGTCGGCCGTGGATTCGCGGATTCTCTTATAACCCCCCAGGCCCTGCGAGATCCCCCCCTCCCCCCCTCTCCTGCGCACCTTGTCTCCCTCCATGTAGCTCTCCAGGCAGATGGCGCACACCCGCTTGGTCTCGCCCGCGTGCGCACCTGGCGGCCGGGGCAGGCGCGCGGCGGCGGCGGCCGCGGCCAGGGCGCCGCCGTTCTCACTGCTACTGCGCGACACCTGCACCAGGCAGGCAGCCAGGCAGCCAGGCAGGCCACCAAGACCCCCGGGAGCAGCTAGAGGTTACGTCGCGGCGGCGGGTGCATAGGCGCGCGGTGGCAACGCAAGGCAGGCAGGCAGGGTTTGACAAGCTCACCCACCCTAGTATCCCCAACCCAGTTCTCCAGCATGCATCTCAAAACGCCTGTTCTAAACGGTTTTTTCTGGCATCCACGGGTCTCCCTCGAAACCCCACCGACACCTAACCCTGACACCCTATAGCCGGCGCTCACCGCTTCGTCCAGCTCGCCCCCCTCCATGTGTTGGTGGTGCTGGTAGTCGCCGCAGCCCTCCTCCAGGTCGCCGCCCGCGTCCTCCGCACCCGGGGGCATCAGCGGCCGCATCTCCTCGTCGCCGGCCTCGTCGGCCCACACGGACGCCGAGACGGCGGACAGACCCGCGGGTCGGGACTGGGAGCCGGGCTGCGAGGCCATGCTGGCTGCGCCGCCGGGTGCTCCTGAGCCGGTGCGCACTGCACGCGAGGCAGCCGCTGCGAAGAAGCCAGCGGCATCAGCATGAGCAGCATGAGCAGCATGAGCATGAGCAGCATGAGCAGCATGAGCAGCATGAGCATGAGCAGCATGAGCAGCATGAGCAGCATGAGCGGCATCAGCAGACGGGGGGCCAGGGTGGAGCTCAGCGCTACTGTGGGTGGGTGGGAGCGAAACCAGGTCCTGGCCAGCTAGCCACAGGACGCAGGGGCCCCGCAGATGCTCGCCACCTCCTGTGCTGACGTGCTCGTACCGGGCTGCCCAAGATCACGAAGTCGGGTTTGCGCCCGCGACAGTGCGAACACGTCGTGCGTGCCGCCCTCCCCGGACAGACCCCATGTCGAGTAACCGGTTCTTTTCTGTAAGCCCTCAGAACACGACACCACACGAGGGGTCCGGAGTAGGGGGCGTCCCCCCCCTTCGGACGCAGTCCCGCCCTTTGTAAAAACCCAAACCCATCCAGCCTTAAGGAATCTGGTGCGGCGCTCCCTCATCAGCTCGGTATCGCCCCGCGTATACGCAGGCAAGCAGGCGGCTCGGGGGGGTGAGAGGAAATTCGGGGGCGGCGCCGGAAACGGGGACGGCCGCAGGCGGCAGCGCCGCAGGACTCCCTACCTGGCGGCTCGAATACCAACACCGGCAGCAGCCGCAGTGCGTCCGCCGGCAGTCCGGGGTCCTGCAGGGGGCCCGCGGGCGGGCGCCCGTGACCCGCCTGCCCGGGGCCGGCCTGGGCGCCGCCGGGGCCGGTGGCGGTGCCGCGGATGTGCATTCCCTGTAGCAATGTACAATGTACGAACACGGGTGACGTGACGTCACAGGTGACGTCATTGGGGCGCAGTGCGCGGCCGCCGGTGGACATACAGGGCGACCCACATCGCGGGCTGCCGCATCACGGCGTGAGCATATGGAGCATCAGCAGTACCAGCAGAATTATGGCACTGGCTTCGCTATCTTGTCGGCTGCTGCCTTCTACTGGCTGCTGCCGGATGCAACCTCCTCCACCGGCCGTTTCACCGCAGCCCCAACCATCTGCGGTCTATTTTGCGCATGGCCGCCCGCATAAGGCCATTCATTCCGGTAACCATGCCATGACCTTGGCCAAACAGTCCCTCTCCTCTCCTCCAGCCCTCCCTTCCCCCCCCTCTAACGGGTGTCTTTATGCCAACCCCCGCAGTGCCCTCCCCTCTCCGCCGCCGCCTCACCGTTATCCACATGCTCCAGGAGCGCATGACGTAGAATGTGGCCAGCACCACCCCCAGTGCCAGCACCCCCAGGAAGGCGCTCATCAGCATAGACAGCCAGGCCACACTGCTCAGCTACGGGGCGACGGAGCCGCAGCCGCAACCATAGCGGCGGATGGATGGCGGGACGGGCGGCAGCACAGCGCGCAGGGGGTGGGGGAGGGGAGGGAGCGGCACAAGCATTGGGGGAGGGGGAAAGGTGCGTGGGGGCCGGGCAATACGCTGACGGGACAGCTCCAGGGGGCAGCCGGGCAGACCGCAACAGCGCTAAGAAAGCCAGTGAACTGAAAGCTAATTAGTTTGTTAGCTTACTAGTTCACTAATTTGCTAATGTGTTAATTTAGCCACAATGCTCTGCTTCGGAATATCCCCCAGCAGGTGAGGGGATCCTCTTCTGTGGGTGCTCCCCCCCACTTTCACTTGCGTCGTGGTGTCTCCCCCAACCAAACCAAGGGCCCCGCCTGCCGCTCCCTCACCGGCGTGATGCGCACTCGTATGGTGTCTATCGTCATGAGCTTGTGCAGGATGAAGCCCGCCTTCTGGGACACGAACACGGCGGGGATGAAGGGGTCCGGGTGGCCCTTGGGCTTGGACATGATGATGAGGCTCTCGTACACGTCGTCGTACACGATGGCTGCGATGGCGCCAGCCGCCTGGGCGTTCCACACCTGCAGCGGACCCGACGCGAGCAGCGCCCTTCACGTCTGGCCATGAGAGGGCGCCAGGTGGCTCCTCGAATCACAAATTAACGCGTTCGCGGCCGGAGACGCGACCCCGACACCAGCGCCCGACAGGCCTGCGTTCGGGTTGCTGCGACACGCCCCACCGCATCCTCAGGCCGCCCGGCTCCGAAACCCAGCCCAGTCCGCAGGCCGCCCGGCTCCGAGACCCAGCCCTCCCAGGACGAGGACGTGGGTACGAGACGGCGCTGCGAAGAGAGCGACAGCCCTCTTATGCCTGCGACGGTCTGCTGCTGCAGCGCCGACGATACCATCTGTCGTACCTTGACGTCAAAGGTGCAGTTGCTGGGGTGCAGCGGCTGCTGGCGGGCTATGAGGGCGATCCAGGGCGTGTCGAAGTCCTGGAAGGTGAGGGGGCTGCAGGCGTCCTCCGGATCCGCAGCCTAGAGGCGGGGGAGGAGAGGGCGCCAGTCAGAGAGCCGGGGATGTGGTGGAGGGAGGGGGAGCCGGTTGGAAGGCAGAGGAGTATCGTAGGCTGGACGGCAGCTGGGATGTGCCATGGTCCAGGTGGATGTGCAGGCTACACGACCTGAACCGAGAGGACGGGGCCCCTCAGGGTCAAGCGTGCGAGTCCTGCCCGAGGCCAAGGGCGTGTTCCCTGTTGCCGCCGTCGCATCGCCAGCTGGTGGGTATATGGTGTCGCTCGGCGGTGTGGATGGCAGGGATGCATTAGGCGGGAAGTACAACAGCGGGTCGGAGGGATGCAACAAGCCTCGCGTCATCTTGCCCACCCCTAATTGGCTGCCCTGCCGATGAAGGGGGGGCAGGCCATTCGCGCGCCGGTTGGTGGCCGCAAACCCATTGACCCGTCCTTACCCGCAAGACGCCTAAAACGCCCGAATCCGGAATTTCGGGCCCAAAATCAGCGGGGGCATCTTGGAGAGGATCCAGAACGTACGGGGTGTTCTTGGGCGACCGCAAGAAGGCAGGAGACGGTTGTTGGGGCGCGGAAGCACGGGCGATGGGATACGTCAGCCACCGCCTCCATGATTCATGATGTACAAGCGAGCTTAGCAGCCAGCTTCGAGAACAATATGCACGACAGCTATTTGACTGTTTGTCACTTGGGAGAACACCTCGCTTCATGTTACAGACATCGATCCGCTTCCATCGCTACCTGGGACACTGCCTTATCCTCACCATGATGAAGACATCCGCGTCTGCTAAGTTCACGAGCTGCAACAAGGACACCAGGCCTAAGAACAAAGTCGCTGCTCGTGCGCCTTGCCGTTCCGACCACCATGACATTTTGTTGACAAATAAGCAGCCTCTTGCTAAATTGTCCCTTTGTGACAAAACTAGGTTAAAGGCCCGCGGCGAGGGTTTCCGACCGTCTACCTCAATATCGCCTAATGAGCGGTTAATAGCGACACGTATATTATCAGCGGCTGGTTCTATGTA
Organism: Yamagishiella unicocca; assembly: GCA_003116995.1. Lineage (NCBI taxonomy): Eukaryota > Viridiplantae > Chlorophyta > Chlorophyceae > Chlamydomonadales > Volvocaceae > Yamagishiella > Yamagishiella unicocca. The sequence goes on from BDSL01000101.1 coordinate 261,507, forward strand.
AGTAGGTTGCGCTTGCGCGTTGCCCCATGTACGTTGCGAGAGCGGGTTCCAACTTCCCGTGCTACGCGAAAAAGACAGCTCTAGCCAGCGGGGTCCAGGCTTACAGTTGCACGTCATAAGGTATACCCTGCACTCATAATACTGGCCAATCAAATGCCTTTGAGTATGGCAACATCGCTCAGAGTGTGTTAAGTCTCCGGCGCCTCAAGCAAGTGGCGTGCGAAGCGTAAGCGCTCTTGCATATCCTGCACCTCCATCTCGAGCTTAATCGTTGTCGCCTGAGACCTGCGGTTTAGGTAGCGAGATTCCACGTTGGGACGTTCATCCGGCTCTTGCTGTCCCACGGACATAACAATACCTGGACAGGCTATCCAGTGAGCTGGGATGAGCGCGTCCAGGTCGCTCCGGACGCAGATCAACTGCTGTTTTGGGCCATGTCGGGGGCATCGGCAGCACGCCTACGAGTTGAACGTAACTGTATGCCATCTTTGCGCCATAGATCACCGGAAGCCGCGCGTTGTCATGGTCCCTAAAGAAGATGTACTAGAAACCAGTGATTCTCCCATAGAGCCGTGGACAAGCAAGGCGCATGCGACAGGCACGCTCGCACGCACCATGCAAGGACGATAGCGATGGCTCGAGGTGCGTTCGTAAGCCTGCTGTGGCTGGGGAAATGTTGAGTTCCAGAGCGCAAGCAATCCTCGATTGTTGAGTACACATACAGGCCACCTTGGTGTTCCGGCTGTGCATCCTGGTAGACCGTTACAAACGGAAGGTACTTTGTTGCCCCGTCGTAGATAGAAGTCGCCAGGTCATCAACGAGAGCAACAATCTTGTACATCTTCCGCGCGTAAGAAGGTGGTGGGACATCGACACTGACCGGGGGCGCTCTTGGAACCTGCAGGACCAAATACATGGCAACGACATTCCTATCTATTATCTGGATTTATACAGACCACGATACGGTAGTCAAGGGATACCGCCTCACCTGGTATGTGGTGCATGAGTTCCAGCGATGCGGCACTTCGAGGGTTCTTTCTGCCATTTCGTTTGACCTATCGCTGCAAACTATCCGGAGGAGACTGCAGCGCTTCTTATATAATGCCTATAATGCGTGTGGTCTTATTATAATACAAATGCGGGCTTCACTGTTACAAGCAACATTCCAGGCATACAGGTGGAGGCCCCTATTATGGAACACACCCTATTATGGAACACTAATTATTTCTCCACAACAGCAGCTCCTGAGTCCACCAAATAATTTCACAAGAACCTTTATGATGTAATAGTAATTGTCAGCACCATAAATGTGCGAAATCTGATAGCGACGGTTCCGGAGCGGAACGACCCGGCGGGACGTGGATTGGATGCCTTTTTGGAGTCGGAATACCGTTCCGCGCAGCGACAGCCACAGTAACAACTAGCCAACAGACAAAATATATCATGTAAACTCGCAATCACCTTATATATGCGCGCGCAACTTGCTACGCCGCCCGAAAGGACGGCTGCCAGAAAGCAATGGACTGAGGAAGACCTTGATGCAGCTCTTGAACTGTACACAAATGGACACATTAGCAACCGACAAGCCGCAGTGCAGCATGACATCCCCCTGGCAACGTTCCATCGCTACACAACCGGCAAACTGCTAGTTGAGGCACGCTCTGGGCCACCCACAGCCCTGTCCAAGAATGCGGAACACGTAAGAGCTGCAGCCCGCCGACCAGATCTTCGCTGGGTTCAAAACCCTGGTCAGCAAGCAGCGCGTCGCGCACCTGATGAAGGGGCGCAGCAGCATCTCGGAGGCGACCCTGTTCCGCTTCATTGGTGACGCGTCAGAAGCGACCTCTGCGACAGCGAAAATGGCCTAGAGCTCAATCGTGTATTGTCTCAGGCTCTCAGCAGTAATGGTCATTTTTATGAACTTATCATAAAGAGTTGACAGGGAAATGCAATAAGAGGTAAAATGCACCGAACCGCATCGGCTAGTTAAACCCGACTACCGGTCCTTAATTCCCAAGCCGGCGTATTTCCAGATAGTCGTCCACATTGCTATTCGGGCCAAGAATGCGTCCCTGTCGCCCTTGATTGCCCTAGGGCGCATCCAGAGGTGTCTCCCCTGCTGTGCGTGTCCAATCTAAGGTCCAAAGCGCGCGACACCGGGCGGACCTGGCCGGGTCCGACGAGTCCTTTACTGCTTGAAGACAGCGTCACAGATTCAGTTGTGTATACGACCTGCTATGACGTATCGAAGTGAGCAAGTCTACAGTGAAATGTAGGGCGTAGACCTATGCTGAATATAAGAACGTGTACCGCTACAGCGTCTGACAGCGTCCGCATCGATGCCCCGGCAAGCCCAGGACGAGGGGGGGGCCTTCAAGGCCTAGTAGGCACAACAGGGCCCACCGCAGGAAAAACGGCGGGACCAGGCCGACGGGCAAGGGACGGAAGCCCCCAGCAGCCCCCCGCGGCCCAGGGCACCACCCACCCGTGAAAAAACGGGCCACCTGAAAACCGGCCCGAAATGGGACGTTCAGCACAATGGACAGTTGCAACAAACATGGGTTTGGACACTGTAACATCTCCTTACTGGCAGTATACAACTCTCATATGGTGAGGCCATGGACATGGGCCCGTCTACGTCACTTTAAAATCTTCTTAAGATGTACCGGAGGAACCCAGGATAAGAAGTGGGGCCCATATCTTATAATTAACCAAGGCCAAGAGGACGAGGATACCTGCATATGCAACGAACGTGCAGGACTAGCGTACGTGGCTAACGTAATGTACGTGAAGTGAAGCTTCCCACTTTACGACAACAGCAAGATGCTAACAAGGGCAGCCGATTTGCTACGTCCTGGGCACAATAGAATTGACTACATTGTTTGCAATGTCAATTTAGTGTTCATACCACGTCCTAAAACGAATGCTTCTTGGAACAGCAGACGGACGAATTACATAGTGACAGTCGGTTCCTTCTTTCTCACCAGCTGCTCATGATAGCACGATCTTGTGCGTTTGTTATTACACTCCTGTAGCTGCAGGATCCTCTGACCATACCTGGAAAAGCGTACAGCGGTCGCCTGCAGGCACCCTAAAGCTGACCCGCTTTTGGACGCTGCTTGTCTTGCAAGCAACTTCTTTGCCCTGGTGTGCAAGTTTGAGAGGTCCGGAGACTAAGCACATGCGAAGCTGAACTGGCGCTTCCTGGATCTGTTGCCCAGTTCGCTGTGTCTTTAATCATTAACACGAGCTTGCTTTGAAGGGAAACTCACACCGCGCATTGAAACTGTCTGACCGATTTTTGTGTGACGCTCGTCCACTACAAACGCCCTGCGACGCCTTGCAGGTTGGGCAAATGAAGAACTGTATGGCCCGCAAATGTCTGCTAGCCGCGCTCGCTCTGGCGTGTGTTCTCTTCGCCAACGACGCGGACGCCTCGTCGAGCCCGACAAAGACCCGGACTTTCCTGAAAAAGCAGCTACCACTTAACCTTGTCTTGACAACACCTGTGGAACTGGCAGGGAGTGGGACTGGTCCTGTGAGCTTGTATGGGCGACAAGCAATTACGGTACGTCGGTATGCACTTGTATGCACGCACCGTTGTCCGTGAGGTATAAGACGTTGGTGGCGTATGCCGTCATTGATTGCCATCTACCTGTTTTTTTGTCGCATACTGTCGCATACTGTCGCATACCGGTACATTTGTTCGTCACTTCACCTGACCATGTATGCTATGAAAGGCACGATACGGACCAACGTTGCTCTCCCGTAGGCCGTCTTCTCAAGGCCTGTCATAGCACTGGGATCTGACTTTGGCAAACCAGCTGCACAACAAAAGGTAAGAATGGGTTATGGATAGATGTCCTCTCCGTCCACTTGGTCATGCGTGATGGAGCAAGCAGCGCCAGGGTTCTATTGTGGGTTCTAATCCTCCCCATTCTAATCCTCCACCGCCCGTCACCTGTTTCCCGTGCCTCAGCTCCCGTTTCAACTATCATGTGGCGTGCCCGGCAAGCTGCGATGGGTCACGACCACTATCGCCCGTTTCGACCCAGATGTGGATTGGCCCAAGGACCTGGACTGCACCCTGGAGTGGACCACCAGCCTGACCAGCTACGACGGTGCGGTGCGGGCGGGATACCGAAGTTAAGCTCGTGAGCGGGCATTGTGAGAGGGGCCTACTGGCCCAGCGGGGCCCCTCGCTCGGTGAGGTCGGCAAGCGACCCCTCGATGCACTGGATGTTTGCCATCCGAGAGGGCATTGACCCTTGCGCCCCCGCACCGCCGCTTCGTGGGGAGGAGGATTGACGACTTTACATCCCACGTCGATTTCTTTTGCACGATGTGGCCTACACCCCACGCACTCGGCGCCCACTCAGCGGCACCACGCCACCGACACAGCCGGTCCGACCCGACCCGATCCCTCCCGCAGGCGCACTCCTGCGGCTGGGCGATACCTCCCCTCAGCACACCCTCACCAGCGGGCCTCTCAACATGTACCTCTCTTACGTAACCAGCGAGGCGGCCATGAGCCTGACAGACGGGCTGTGGACGTCCTCGATAGATAACCCGCCTGAGGTGCCCCCAGACGGTGAGGGGCGCGGCCGGGATTGGGTCAGGTGGGAGACGTGGGCTGGTGCGGGTGGCGCGGTGAAAGATGGTGTAGATGGTGCATTTGAGGCGCATGGAAGTGTATGAACTTCGAGGACGGGATTAACGCCAGCTGAAGGTCCCATGCGCGATGTCGTACAGTTTGGGAGCACTCTCGCATGTTTGAAGTTAAGGCGTGCTGCGTGCGAGGCTGCCCGAACGCAGCACCGTGAGCGCCCATCAACCGTCCTCATCCCCTGCTCGCCCGTCGGGCGCCAGGCAAGATGGTCACTAGCTTCAACTACCCGGTGAACCTGGAGTTGATCAAGTCTGCGCTGCAGGTACGGCGTGTATGTGCGTGAGGGGCTCGCACGTTGTATAATCTCACCTTTGGCGGCATGACAGGCACACGGGTTGGAAGAATCCAGGGGGGGTCGAGTCTCGCGGAGTTTGTGTCGAATGTTGGGGAGGGCTCCTAAGGCATTCCCGGCCAGTGCTTGGGAGAGCAAGCCTGCGCACCTCCAGCCGCTGCCGCGGCTGCAGCCGCGGCTGCAGCCCAAGTAGCCAAGCAGGACATTTGGCGCCACAACGTGCCTCCCACTCCTCCCTGACCTGGCCTGCATCCGCTCACCTCCCTCCCTGCCGCCCCCCGGTCCCCACCTGCCGGTTGCGCCGACGGGGCTGGGCACCTGTGTGGAACCCAGCTGGTCGAGGCCGACAACCCAGGTGGCCCGGGAGTGGCAGTCGATGTGGGCCCTTGCCAGAGCGCCGCGCCATGGGCCATCATGACGATGGTGGGCCGGGGGCCTTAAAGGCTAGTTGGCTGGGGCATCAGGGCGGACCACTGAGGCTGTGGTGCGAAGCCCGCGGTACCTGTAGGCCTCTTTACGATCCGTAGTCCCGTACGCACAACGTACGACTAGTAATAGCGGTATCGTCCCAGCCAATCGTCTCGGCCATGGGAAACTTCCCACTCCCTTTGGCTGCTGCCACGTCCCCTTCTCGTCGCGGCCTGCACCCAGCGCCCTCCCCGCTGCCCCTGCTGCGCACTGCACGCGAGCGCAGGGCGGAGCTACCACCACCGCCACGTCGCCATTGGGCCTGTCCCTAGACGTCAACACGACCTGCGCCGAGGTTAGGCTGAAGTCCCCGCTCAAGCCCAACACGGGGTAAGCGAGCCTCTCGGCAGGACCCGCGACCACCCAGCAGCTTCGCAGCTTCCTCGGCGCCTGCTCACGATCCAAATCCGCCTCGCCAAGCTTGACTTTCTCCTGCGCGCTGACCACCGCCTTTTGGCCTGCTCCTGGCTCATGAACCGCCCTGCTGCTGCTCCTCCCTCTTCCCGGACGAACTCCACAACAGCTACCTGCTCCGACTCGTTCGCGGCGTCCGCTACAACGCACTGGCGGGACTTCTGCGCGAAGAGGTCCGCGTGCCGTTGTCCGGCCTGCGGCCCTTCGCGTTCCCCTTCATGGCAGGCTTCATGGACGATTACAGGCGCGGGACCTCGTAAGTGCGCGTGTCGTGCCGAGCTGTCGTACGGGGCCAGGACGACAATAACACCGGGGCTGCCGGCTGCTTTCCTCAGCAAGCGCAGTCCGCGTACGACAGTCCCCCCCGGACCCACGGGTCGCTCTGCTGTCCGCGGCAGCTGCCCTTTGCACCAGGTCTTTGGCTCCGTGCCGTGCCGTACGCTCATTCCTACAACGCAACAGCAGCCTGCTAGATGCAACCCTACTTGGGCCTCCTCACCAACTCAACCCCCGTCCCCGCCAGCGCAAACCTCGTTCCTCTCACACGCGGCGAGGCACCCACCCACGTCCCTTCCCCTTGACCCTCGAACACGCCGTGCCCGCGGCAGGTTTCGCCGGTTGGACCTCTGGCTTCGGCATGGCCTGTCAGCGGACACATCTCCCGAGGCCCTGTCGTCACAGATCAGCCTGTGCGAGCTGGATGGTCGTAGCGACGCCGACTGCACCAACACGCCTTTCGTGTTCTCGCTGGTGTCGCGCGGCAAAGCCCGACTGACCGTGCAGTCGCTGAAGCCGCGGACCAAGTACAAGTAAGTTCGTGGCCACGTTTTACATGTTGATAAGGGCCAGGCAGTTAAAAGCGTGCAGGAAGAGCTTGGGTGGTTGGCATAGGCGTGAGGGCAATCGTGACGGGAAGAGCACGCCTTTCTGCTTACACATTCTGATGACGGTTTGTTTGCGGCAAGGAGTGCGGGCCTTGTGCACGCAGCGCTGGCTGCGGTCGCTGCTGCCGCGTCCCTAGACGCGGCTCAGAACTCAGATCTTCTTTATAATATGACATGCAATAAGACGCGGTTTCGGGGCCCACGCAGGATCTCCGTCGCTGCCAATCCCGCGGTCAAGGACGGTTACGGACAGGGCCTGCAGGTGGGGCTAGGGGAACCGGGATCTGCAGGTGGGGCTAGGGGGTTGCGACGCTGGGGTGCGCATGGGATGAACCCTGCTGGGGAGACTTGGAGGCCACGCTCTCGAGCGGCGTGTGGGTGGGGCCCACGGGCTGTCTCCCGTTGACAGGGTTTCGGAGCGACTGCGGCAGCGACGATGTGGCCTCCTAGCCCAGTGTCCTGGCGTCAACCGAACATGCCGATTCCACGCACGCAGCGCAGCAATGTCCGTCCCTCTCCGGCTCCTCCCCCCGGAAGCTTGCTGGCTGCAGCGGCCGCGGGGAATGGCGTCCGCCCACCACGCCAATATGAACAGAAATAAACCCCGGCCGCCCCCGACGCGCGCTCTTCTGCTTTGTAGGGCTCTGAAGCCAGCTTCTGGACGTCCGCCATCAACTACAACTTCGCGGGCCCCGAAACGGTTAGTACAGTGGGCGGGGCCCCGAGCTGCGGAGGGGGGGAAGTGTCATTTTCCACGGATCTCTTCGCTGAGCCCCCCCCGGGAGCTCGCATGCCGCTGCGGCAGCGCAGCACGCCGCTCGCGCACCACGCAGACGCAAACAGAAAAGATAACAAAGTAACGTGGCCTTTTCCCTCCCTCGCTTGTTTGGCAGAGCTACGGATCCAGGTTCTGGGCGTACACCAGCGGCGGCTACTGGGCTTCCGACGTTGCTGTTCTGGAGGCGGGCGTCGATTCCCTGCAATCCTGGCCCTTCGTCACCCGCAGCCCCATGCCAGGCAACTACATGTACCCATCGCTGACCAGCTCGGTCCTCTCTTGGGAGCTGAACCTGCTAGACAACCGAGTCAAGGCGCTGGTGGCCAAGGTGCTGATCCAGGTGGGCACAGGCGGCGCACCCTGGCGCATAAGAGGCCTGCTGGGTTGGTGCGAAGGAAAGGGACAGGGCAGCCTGTGCAGTTCCCCGGCGTGTTCCCGACGCGACGATTGCCTGTCGAGTATTTTAGTGTGCGCGTCGCTGCTGCGTGTTCCTCTTGGGAGGGCTGGCAAGAGCTGTACCCAAGCCGACTGTTCCGGGTCCCCGGGTGCCGACTGCTGCACGGAGCGACCACACGCCGTTGGAGTACCGGTACCACTGCTCCACACCTCCTCCGACTTCCGCGCCCTCGACGCTGACCTCGCAGGCCACCTACAACAACTACAACATCGAGATGCTGTTCGGCAAGCCCACCCAGACCCTGGACGTGCCCGCCCCGCTGCTCTCCTCCGAGTCCAACACCGACTGGACGGAGCTGCTGCTGCCACTGCGCGACGCCACCACCAAGTCCAAAGCGCGCCTGATCAGCACCTGCTGCTCTGCGGTGCGGGTGCTGCCCTGCTCCTCTGGGGGGCTGGGACCAAGCAAGCTAGGCGTGCCGGTCGATCACTGGATGTGACCCACTGCGTGTATGTGCCCTCTCATCATGTACTTGTGCGGATCCCCCGGCCCCGACCCTCCTCACGACCCCCCGACCCGCCCCCGACCCTCCTCCCCGATCCCCCGACCCTCCCCCGACCCTCCTCACAACGGACAGGCCGGGCCGAGGGCTAGCACAATTGCCGCCAAGCTGGTCCTCAACACCAGTCTCAGCGTCAACCTGATTCAGTCCGGCTCGCGCCTTACCGCATGGGTGCTGGACAGCGTGCTGGGAGGCGGTCCCGTGTCGGGCGCCGTCGTCACCGTCTTCCATGACTCGCGCGACGGACCCGCGACCTCCGTGGAAAATACACAGGTACCGCCGCCCGCCGCCCGATCGCACCGCCGCAGGTCGCTGCGGCAAGGTCGGATCGACCGATGAGGATCCGGGGGAGGGGGAGATGGCTGCCAGCGTGATGGGGAGAGTAAGGGCTCCGGGGACGAACGACGCGTGCGTGGGAGCTCCTCAAGGTCACCTCGTAGGCAGGCGCAAGATTTGATCACGGGGGCTTGTTCGCGAGACAAGGATTTTAAGGGCTCTTCACGCTCACACGTGCGCTGCCCGCGACGCGCCCTCTCGGGCCAAGCCATTGTTCTTTGTACGGCCATCGTGTCGCTGCCCCACATGCCGCGGTCCAACCCCTCTCTCCCTCCCTCCCTCTCCTCCCGGGGTTTCGTTCTCTCACCCTCCCTCTCGCCAGCCCGACCCGGTTCTGCTGGCCGAATGCACCACGGGCTCTGATGGCGTGTGCGACATGACTAGCTCGTCGGTCAGTATCGCGGCGGAGGGGCAGGAGGGGCAGGGCTGGGGGCCAGCCAGAACACTGTCATGTGCCTAGTTTGCGCCCCCATGAAATGGGTCGGTCGGTAACTCCAATGCCTGCCTGCCTCTAGAACCGCGCGCGGTATAGCTACGGCAGCTGCGCCGCCACCCTCAGCGCCACAACTGCTGCCGTACGTACGGCGGGATGCGCCCGCCATTGGCACGTGCTGACACGCCCGCCCCGCGGCTGGCTGCGGCGCCTTTCTCACCCCCCGCTGACAGGCCGAAGGGACGGCGATGATGGCCTTTGTGGTCGCCGGTGACCAAGTTGCCGTACTAAGGGACGCGGGCGTTACGAGGGTCGCCAAGCTTTCATCGCAATACGTGGCCAGCCTGGTTGCTGACCGGCTGGTGGTGGTGCCGGGGGACACACTCAAGATCACGGGTGGGTGGGTGGGTGGGTGGGTGAGTGCCGGCATGACGGGACCGCGACGGCGGGGCTACCGGCGTGCGGTTGTGGGGGGAAGGCATGCCGCAGCGGCACAGCTTCTTGGCTCACCGGTCAGTACGACGTCTGCGGGGAGCAAGGGAGCAGAAGGTGCCATGCAAGGCAGGGATGTATGTACGGTCGGTGGGGATGGGTTTGGGAGAGGGGTCACGGCTGCAACTCCTCAACTGTCTCGTCAACACCACGGCTCCTCCCCCCCTACACACGGTTTGTCGGCCATAGATTCGCGGATTATCCTCCCCCCCCACGCACACACACACACGCTGGGGTGGGCTGGGATTTCCCCACCTCCCTATTATTTCCTAAATAAGCCCCCCCATCTCCGTGATCAACTGGCGGCCTGCTTGCTCGCTGCTGCAGGTTTCGTGCAGCAGATCTCAGCGACGGGCCTGCAGCTGCCGCCGGCGAGCTACGCCGTGCTCTCTGTCAGCCCTATGTGGCAGGTGTCCGCGGGCTCTCAGGCGTCAGGCTCTCCGGGACTCGGCGGCAAGGCCGGGCGCCGCCGCCTGGAAGACGGTTCTATGGTCATCGGCGCTGCGGAGACCCTCAGCGCCACCGCCATCTCCATGCCTATATTTATGGGTGGCGGCTCTCTGAGCGTCGACACGTCGCGCATGCCGCAGAAGGGGGTGGACTCCGTGTCGGGGGCACAATCTCGATACCTTGTCAAGGTATGTGCAGTCTGCGGCTAGCGTCAGGCGGATGGGCTCTGCGTGTCGAAACAGAGGTGGACTGTGTTGCTGCCGTACAAGCTGCTGGCCAGGTTTTCGCTCATCATGGCGCCCACGTGCGAGGCTGACGCACACACCCCTTCCCTGATCGGAGGAGGGCCACATGGCTCGCGATTTGGGCGGTCGTCAAGAAAGTAGCCCACCGCTGTGCTGACAAATTTGCAGCGTTACAGGGTTGTAGGGTTTTCATCACGGCCGCTCCCAAGCATCCCGCTGCTCTTTTTCCCCCCGTCCGCATCCACTACACTTCCCATGCCGAGTCAACGATTCTTTTATGAAACCCCCGTCCGCCCGTCCGCCCGCCGCAGCTCAACGGCACAACCGGCACGCTCCACGGAGAGATCCCGGTACCTGCGGACGCGCGCTTGCAGCCTTACACCTTGACGCTGAACCTGCCAGCGCTTGGGGACGCAAAAGGCGACCTGGCTGGCCCGGAGCCGAGCCTGGATAGCTTTGGCCTAACAGTGGACACCCAGTTGGGTTTCACTGTCGCCGACCCCAGGCCACCGACGGCCGAGCTGAAGGTACGGCAGGGCACGGATGGGCTCGTTGGGAAGCGGCGAGGTCATCGTAAAGGAGGCTTTAAGGCTGGCTGTGGCTCCGGCATAGACGCGTGCCATCCCGTACCATTCCGTACCGTACCGGTCCGTACCGTACTGGTCCGTACCGGTCCACACCGTTCGTACCCTGTGTGGTTACCATGTTCGCCTTGGCTTTCGCTCGGCCTTACCTGCTCGCGCCATAAACGCCCCCTACACGGATACGCAGCTCGAGGCATCGCCATGGGTGGCGCCTACGGGTATCGTGGCGGTTGCCGTAACCGCCGTGAGCTACATCGGCGCCTCCGTGGATGGCGCACCCATCAGTGTCACGTGGCGCCACTCCAAGGCGGCCGGGGTGATCAAGCTGGTGACGGACGTGTACGGCTTCGCAGTCGCCAACATCGACCTGGGCGGGCTGCCGGAGGCGAACCGTACGACAGCGTACGACACGATGTCGGTCAACGCGGAGTGGATCGGGCCCACACGGGAGCGCATCACCCAGTCCTCCAGCGTCCTGTGAGTGGCGGCGTAGCGGGGTTCGAGGAAGACCCGTGGATGCCCGAAAAAATCCCGTTTAGAACCCCGCCGCAGGGTGGGGTGCCGCGCGTCTGGTGCGCATGCGTCGCAAACCCTAGTGTACGACTGGTACGAGGCAATGTACGATGCTTCGCACAGGGCAGCCGTGAGGGCCCGACGGGGCATTTTGCAGCTTTTGCAAGCCCCCCAAGGGAGAAACCCGTTGCCTGCTTGAGTCATGCACGTTTCCATGCTAGTACCTCCTCGTGCTGCGAACTCATGGCCTGCCGCCGCCTCTCACACCCACCCACTGCCCCCTCGCCCCGTCCTCCGCACCTCCTCGTCCTCCCTCCCTCTGCGGCAGGCTGGCGGATGGCCCCGCCCGCCTGGCGCTGCAGCTGTCCCTGCAGACCGACATCCCCGGCATCGCCTTCGCGGTGGCGGCCACCCTCACCTCCAACACCGACGGCCAGCCCACCAACGGCGTGCCGGTGGCGGTCACCCTGCGCCCGGCTCTGAACGACCCCACGGCCGGCACGCTGTGCGCGGCCACCGCCAGCTGCTCCATCTCCAGCGGCGCCACCCTGGGCACCAACTGCCAGCTTGCACTTCCGTGCGTGGGGCACTTCGAGCTGGAGGCGTGCGCCAACGTGCCCGCCGCCAGCAGTGGCGGCGCCCCGCAACGCGTGTGCGTGTCGCAGCCGCTGGGGCGCAACGTTTCCGAGTGGGCGGCGCAGCCGCTCTGGGCCCATCCGAACCCCACGCTGTACACAAACAAGTGAGTGACCGCCCATGGGGCAGTGGGGCAGCAGTCGTGGCGAGGAATGCGAGACAAAATTGTGAACACTTGCGTCACCACGATTGCTCAGCGGCCGCGCCCCGCCCATATTCCCGTCGTACAGGAAGTCGTACTCTGCGGGGGAGCAGGTCAAGCTGATACTGCAGAACCCCTGGCCCAATGCGAGGATGCTGATCCTGTGGGGCAGCAGCTTCAAAACGGAATCCAAGATGGTCACGTCGGTAAGCGCTTTGTAGCGAACTCCAGGGGACGTGCGCGAAGAAGGCAGCGAAGCTCGTAGCGCGAGGCAGCATCGCGCCGTGGCGAGGCCCTCCCCCCCTCCTTTCCTCGGCTTGCCAAGTTATCCGTTACTGCACCCCGCCAAAGAATCCACTTGCTGTCCGTCAACCTACGCCTAGGCGTTGCAATACGCGCAGCCGCCACGCGGCTTAAAGCTCTCGGCCCTTCCTCCACTAACCTCCTGCCGCTTCACCCCGGTTCCCGCCGCTTCCGCCCGCTTCCGCTTGCTGGCGTGTCGCTCAGCTACCCACCGGCCTCGTGGAGGTTGCCATAGGGCCTCTGGGCGATGAGAGCGTGGGCGGCTGCACGGTCCTGGCGGTGCTCGACGTGCCCCGCGCCAGCAGCAACCAGCCGCCGCTGCCGCCGCCCGAGCAGCTGCGCGTAAGTCGCCTGTTCGACCCGCGCGCGCCGCACACCCACACAATGACCGCCACCCTCGACGTGCGCCGCGACAACGTGCTGTCCGTCAGCGTCACGGTGGGCGCCGCAAGCTCCACCACCATTCAAGACGTCGACGGCGACGAGGTGCTGGCGATCGAGCCGGGCTCTGAGGCGCAGGTGGGTCCGGGTTGGGTTCTGCGAGTACCGTTACCTCGCAGGCTGGCGGCGAGAGGTTTGGAGCTGAGCTGTCCTGGCGGGTTCTTAGGCCGAGTCATGGGTATTGGGCCCATTCCAAGCTTGATAGCACGTTTTTATTAGTAATAATGGATGCGCCTCCCATCGCCGCCGCCACCACCGGCACTGCAGGTCAGCGTGACTGTGGAGTCGGGAGTACAGGGCGGAGCCGCGGTCCCTGCCGCCGGCTCGGTGGAGGTGACGGTGTACGCGGTGGATAAGGCCTTCCTGGACCTGATGCCGTACGACCTGCCGCACCTGGAGCAGGAGATGGTACTGCGCCTGGCGACGGAGGTCAACCATTACGGCTTGGCGCCGTACCGCCTGGCGCCTGGTGCCGTACGAGCCGTCTTCGACAAGCTCATGGCGCGGTGAGCGAGCTCTTGCACACTGGACACGCTGGGGTCGGACGAATTTGCCCCGGTTCGGTGCTTAAGCCAGTCACAGGCACCCGCTGGGATCAGCCTCCTAGCGCCTGCGGGAACCCACCTCGCGAAGCCGCTCCTTGCACCCCAGCCTAGCCCGTCCGGAGCACCTCTTCCCCTTGGACTGGGTCCCCGCTCTCACGAATGCCCTGCCTCCCCCTCTTCTTCGCCATGCCCTCTCCGCCACCCTCCCCCCCGGCTCGCAGACTGACGGGTATGGACCCGTGGCTGCCGGTGGACACGACCGTGCTCGGGGGCAACGTTCCGGCCGTTGATGTGGATGACGCTGCCTACCTGACCGGCTACGCCACTGCACTCACGCCCATGCCGGTGAGGCGGCAGGGTGGGCGGGATTGGAGCCCCGTGGTGGAGGTGCCCCTTCGTCGGGGTACTGCGTGGTAGCAGGGAGCATGGTAAACCGGCTGCCAGGAGGGGTGGAGGAACCTGGTGAATTGATGTAGGACACGAGGGGTGCGATGGATGCTAGGTGTCCAGGGTGGCGCCTTCGCTTTGGCCGGCAGCCAGCTGGAGAGACGGAGGATGTGTATGGCGGGCGGTGCGGCGGTACGTAGCCTGCGGCGAAAGCATTAGGCTCGTTCCAGCCCCGTCTATCCCTTCGGTAGTTCCCCCAACGGCCTGAGCTGATCCAACCCACCCGCCACCCACTACGCTAAAACTCGCCCCCGGACGTCATCCCCAACAGTACTCCAATGTCTACGACTACGATGCAGGTAATATCAGTTGCCAGATGTGATGAGGGTATTGGTGTGCCCTGCGTGCGCCTGGGGTTGGGCGGCGACTCCTTCCTCGCGGTTTCGGCAGGTGGCACCCGGCGGGCGAGGAGACCTGCCGTACATACGACGGCTTTAAACGTATGTACGGCAGGTCTCCTAGCCCTACATACGTTTAAAGCCGTCGGAACCACCTAGCTGGGCGCGTCATTTCTGTCGTTTGGTGCGTTCCGGGCGTGTCAGTTTTTGTCGTTTGGTGCATTGCACCCGGTTCCGGAGCAATAGACGGCGCCGTGGCGACGTCTATGGTGAATCCATCTACGAGGTACTTGACGGTCCAGGGAGCGGCCCAGATCGAGGTGCCACTATCAGCTCTTCCCCTTAGTCGCCCTCCATGCCAATTGGGACTCGTGTGCCTGCCGCCTTGCACACCGGGCACGCCGGGGCGCGGCTCCAGGCCGGAGTTCCAGCCCAATGCGTTCTTTCCCACAAGCGCTTGCAACCGCTGTGTTCCATTCATCCAGGGATCTATCAGCGAGAGCCCATGATGGATGCCATGGCCTCTGGCATGGCTGGCGGCGCTGCCATGGTTGATAAGGCCCCGGAAAAGGGGACAAGCGCCACGAACACAGGTGGCAGCAACACCGGCAGCACCACCAGCACCACCAGCTCCAGCAGCAGCGGCGGCCGCGTGGCAGTCCGTCAGGAGGCGGACTTCCTGGTGACGCCGCTGTTCGCCACCGCCACCACCGGCGCTGACGGACGGGCCACCGTGTCGTTCACCGCGCCCCCCAACCTGGGCACCTTCATAATCAGGTATGGGTGGGCGGTAGCGAGGGCATCCTTTGTATTACCGGAACGGGTGTATGAGAGGAGATGGACGGGCGTGCCCATGGGTGGAGATGAGGGCGTCCTGAGGGCTAACTGCCGGCGGTTACCTTGTTGCGGCTGTTACTGACGGCTACAGCTACTTGCTGTGGCCGACGGCTTGACACGCGATTTGCTAGGGGTATCACAAACATGACAGCGTTAAGGGACGATGCTAAACGCTGCTGTGACGTATGCTGCAAGTCCCTCATGAACCTCCTTTCCATTGGTCGCCGTCACCTTCCGCAGGGCCTTTGCCGCCTCCGGCTCCACCGCCCGGTACGGCTCCGGCGAGGGCAAGGTGGCGGTGCGGCGGCGGCTGTCTCTGACCCCCAGCGTGCCGCGATTCGTGCGCGTGGGCGACACCTTCGAGGCGGGCGTGGTGGTCACGGTGGGCTCGGCGCCAGCAACGATAACAGTAACGCTCAAGGTGGGTTGGTGAGGGAGACTGGGAGCGGGGGATCCCTGTGCGGCTAAAATGGGCTGGGGGACTAGCGCCTGTGTGTGTGTTGCGGCGTAATTCTGTTGGGCCGGAGAAGGGTCACCTTTCGTCCTCCGTCTGACGTGACCTTTGGGTGTGACCCCACCTGGGGTATGATCTTCGCCTCTTGTGTCGCTCGTGCTTGATCATGACCCGTATCCCTTGTACCCCGGCCCCCCCCCTTCACCCCCTCCCTGCTTCCCTTCCCCCGCCGCCCGCCCCGCCCCGCCCCCTCCATGCGCACCCCCGCGCCTACTGCCGCAGGTGAACGATGAGGCCGGCAGCCCCTTCACCCTCACCGGCACCTCACTCAAGGAGCTCGTGTTTGCTGCCGGCGGAGGTCTCCAGAAGGAGGTGCGCCTGTCATGGATTAATCACTGTGGTGTAACAAAAAAATAACAAAAAAACCCAACATGAATATAATCACCGTTTGCTATTATTTATCCAAAAGCAGCTAAGTCGTTGTATTATTACTACCGATGGAAGTGTAGTAATAATACAACGACTTAGCTACTTTTGGATACTACAATATTGAGTACGAAACTGAGAGTGTAAACTTGTAACTTGCTAGCCACTGGCCGGCAGCACCGGGGGACACTGGCCAGAGGGTGCTTTCAGACCTCCTGACGCGCGTCCTGACCCGTGCCCCCGCCCGCCCTCCTCCCTCCCTCTCTTCCTCCCTCCCCAGGTTCGCTTCTCCTTCAGCGCCGCCGCCATCGGCACCGCCAACCTCACCTTCAGCGCCAGTGACGGCCAGCCGGGTGGCGGCCAGGACGGGCTGCAGCTGGAGATACCCGTGCTGGGTGAGCGCGGGGGGGCATAGAGGGAGGGGAGGGAGGGGAGAGGTATGGAGGGGGGAGGGGCCAGGGGAAGGGGGGCAAAGGGAAAAAGGGAGGGGGGAGGGGCCGGGGGGTTGCGGGCAAGGGGAGCAGAAGGGGCCGCGGGCTGGGGTGACAGGAGTAGGGCCGGCAGATCGCCAACTGTGGGCCGCCGGCTGGCATGAGGTCGTCAGTGGTGGCGTCTTCCTAGTATCCTAGGTGCCCCGGAAGATACAGGAGTCTCTCTCCGCGTGATCCAACGGATGTGGAGATCAAGTAGCCGTCGTGGAAACCCACCCCACCTTGACTCCGCCCTTTGACCCACCCCTTAACTCCGCCCTTTGACCCACCCCTTTACTCCGCCCTTTGACCCGCCCCTTAACTCCGCCGTGCCTGTCCCCCCTGGCGCTCCCAACCGGTTTCTCCTTGCACGTCCCACCCCGCAGGTCAGCAAGGCGACGTGTGGGTGGCCACCTCGTTCGCACTGACCGCGACTCTCCCCTCCGACACAAGCACGGTGCAGTGGCAGGAGGGCCTCAGCCTGCCCGATGCAGTGCCCGGCAGCGGTGAGCGCAGCAGAGTGGCTGGCTAGGACGTCGTGTTGGGTTGGTGGGTCGGTTGTGTTGGCGCCAGGCACAGACGCAGTCACTAGTTCTGGAACGAACAAGGTCGTTGAGGGCGCGGTGGGGGGTGCGCCAGTGCACCGTGGGAAGGGGCACATGCCCATGACGCTGCCTTCACGTGCATGCAGACATTGGTCCCAACACAACCAAACCGCACCCAATTATCCACATACACTCCCCCTCCCCCTTCCCCCCTCTCCTCCCCTCCCTCGCAGGTGGCCTCACGCTGACCGCCGGTGTGGGCTACTACCCAGCCATCGCCAGCATGTACGACAACCTGCTGCGGGAGGAACCCGACAGGTACGACGGGATGTGCCTTCGTTACCCGCATGTACGGCTTCAGGTTTCGGGGCGCTCTGCGCGCTCAACCCCCGGCTGCAGCTGCAGACATAGCTTCCGAGGGTCGACATTCGGCCTCCGGTATTCGTTTCCTCAGCCAAGGCTCCCGAACCTACAGCGCCGCGACTCACATAGTGCACCCTCCTCCCGATCTCCACATCCCCCCTTCCTTTCCTTTCTCCGCGACCTAACCCGGCCCCCGACTTCCGGCCCTTCGGCCGCTGCTCCAGGACGCACGCGTACGCACCCGCCTCGATGCTCTGGGCAACACTGCCGGCTCTACTGTCGTACTACAACCAGCCCACCAGCGCGGCGCAGGCGGCCGCCGTCGCCAAGTCTTTCAGTGACTTGGCGCTGCTGACCATGGCGCGTGTGGGCCTTATGTGGAGCGACCCTACCCGATGGGGCAGCTGGATGCCCGACAGGTGAGGCCCCCCCCCGGGTGGTGGTGGTTGTGGTGGTTGTGGTGGTGATGAATCCCTGGCATTGGGTTGCGGTGTGCAGGTGGACACCATCGCTGATGGTGAGGTTGAGAGGGAGCGCGTAGGTCGGCACTTATGAAGCGCTGATGCATGGGGGCCTGGCTGCATTGTCGTGTCACGGCTTGATGCGTGTCACCACACCACCACTCACCACACCGCCACTCACCACACCACCACTCACCACACCACCACTCACCACACCACCACTCACCACACCACCACTCACCACACACCCCCCTCCCCAGTAGCATGCGCGCGCGTTCCGAAGTATGAAGGCTATGCACCACTACATTACCCGAGTCGAGTTACCGGTTTTTAACTTGTAACCCCCCTCCCCGCTGCCTCCTCTTCCTCCTCGCTGCCTTCTCCTTTTCCTCCTCCTCCTCCTCCCCGCTGCCTCCTCCTCCTCCTCTTCTCCTCCTTCCCGCAGGACCGACACGTACCTCAACACGTGGGCCCTATTCCTGGCCGCGCAGCACTCCTCGGCGGTGGCGGCGCCGACCTTTTGGAATGAGCTTGGTGCCGCAGTGGTGCCCACGTGGCGCACGGCGGTCGCGACACAGCTGGTGCAGGACGCGGGCTGGGCGCGGGCCCAGCCGTACCCTTATGTCTTCAACGACTGGCGCTCCCTGAGCTGGGCCATGTGAGCGCTTGTTGGGTGGCACAGGAGGGCGGTGGCAGCCTGCAGGGGGTGCCCTTGCTAGCCGGATGGTGATCCTCCCAACTATTGGGTTGGCCGGGGTGGACCCGGCGAGTGCTTCCACGACCTTTGGAGCGGCTGTAGGCTTTCAACTGCGCATTCCTTGGCTCCGGTAGTACCTTGGCTCCGGTAGTACACGCCGCAACACGTCCTCACCACACTGCCTAGGCCCCAACCCCACATCACCTCACCCCACCTCGCCGCACCTACAAAGCCGACATACAACTTCCAACTTTACCTCCCCCACCAAGTCCTCCAGCATGCATCTCCAAACGGCGTATCCTAAACGGTTTCCTCTAGCGTACACGGGTTTTCCTTGCAACCTCACCACACCCCACCTCACCTGGCCTGCCCCTCCCTACCCCTGCTCCCCTTCCAGGTTGGTCCTGGGGCAGGATTGGGTGCCCTACGACGTCAACGAGGTGGTGCGGCAAGACCTGTCCCTCGCCACCCTCATCAGCAACGAGAAGGAAATTGACGGACAGGTGGGGGACGACGGACGGGACGGGTAGGCGCCGCGCCGCGCAAGCCCCCGGTCCCGCGGCACGGCGACCTAGGAGGCCTACCCTCCGGTGCGGCGAGGGCGCTCCCTTGCGCGTTGCTGCCCGCGTCGTGCCTCCCGATGCTGGGCGTCCGGTCTCAACCGGGCCCTCTTTCGCCCTCCCGCGGCTATGTGTTTTCCGTCCCCTGCAGACCCGGGTGGTCCTGGCCCTGGTGCTCCAATCCATGGGCGACAACAACCCCTCGCGCCAGCTGGTGACCGACACCATCAACGCTGTCACGTCGGCGCTGAGGGTGCAGGGGCGCACGGCGTATGTGGCCTCCTCTGCAGGTGGGTTGGAGCGGGGGATTGGGGAATTTTGGTTTTGCAAGGGTGGTACGGCGCCGGCCGCCTACTTTCGCAGCTGCGTGGCTCTCATTGATTCCCTCTTGCGCCATCCGCGATCCGCCTCTGCCTCGAGTAGCTATCATTATAATTGCTCCTACACTGTACGACGTTGACACAGCGCCTTCCCCCTCGCCGCCCGAAATCTCCCTCCTCCGCCCGCCTGCCGCCTGGCAGGCCTCTCCGCCCCGGCCCCCCTGGAGCAACAAGCCATGAGCCTGCTGCTGCTTCTCCGAGCGGGCGTCACCCACCAGCTGCTGCCCAAACTGGCAGCCTACGTGGCAAACCCCACGCCGGTGGGCGGGTACGGCATCTTCTCGGTCGGCCACTCGTACATGGAGCAGGGCCTGGCGATGGCGGCGCTCAGCGAGTACGACAGGGTCCGCGGAAGCAGCAAGCCAAACGTTGAGCTCCTGGCTGACGCCAACGGCCTGACCGTGCTTGAGGTACGAAACGGTCCTTACGCGGGCGGGTGCGGCTGACTTGGAGAAGCGTCTGCGACGTCTAGGCGATTGCCGGCGTATTCGGTATTGAACACTAAGTTAAGTAGCCCTAAAACCCTTCGCGGGGATGTCCTAAAGGGGTAGTTTAACAGAGGTACGACAGTACGGCGCTCTGCGTCTGCTCTGCTCTGCGCCGTGTGTACTGCTCGCAGTGCGGCCAGGTCGCAACCTGGAGACTTCTCGTGCTGCGGTCCGAACCCCTGAGGGGCGGACGGATTTTTGGCGCCAGGCGCGTTGCCAAGAGGCCCAAACCCTAAACCCCTGTCGGCCCCACCTCCCCCCGCTTGCGAGTGCAGGCGACGTTCCGCACTGGCGGCAGCACCCAGCCCGTCACGAATACTACCGCCTGGGAGGAGGTCCCGGCTGCTCCCGTGGACTCGGGTTCAGAGCTGAACTTCCAGGTGCGGCGTTGGCGGCCGTTCCGTGTGTGTGTGGGGGGGGGTGGGGATAAACAGAAAAGAACCGGTTACACGACACGGGAAGTATATCTGGTGCGTGGTCTTCGGATTAAGTGTGTGTGTGTGTGTGAAGGGGCATAACAACCGTTTACGCGACAGGGGCAGGATACTTGGCGCATTGTCTCCGGATACCCAACTTGTGGGCGCATGCTGGAGCACTGGGATTGGGGGGGGAGGTATTTGTGGAGTCTGCTCCCGGCTAGCGGAGGGCGCGCCCTCCCCCACATCCTTGCGGTATTCCTCGTGAGATTGCCGCCCGCACACACTCCCTAACACCTACGCCAGCACACGCTCCTTACACCTCCCTCTCCACTCCTGCCTCCCCCCCTCCCCCTCCTCCCCTGCCCCTCCCCTCCCCCTCCACTCCTGCCTCCTCCCCTCCCCCTCCACTCCTGCCTCCCCCCTCCCCCTCCTCCCCTGCCCCTCCCCTCCCGCCCCCTCCAGGCGACCGGCAGCGGCGAGGTGTCAGTGGCCGCCTCGCTGCACTTCGTGCCGGCCGCGCTGCTGACCTTCCCCACATACCGCGGCCTGTACGTGGAGTCGGCGGTGCAGCTGGTCGACCCGCTCACCGGCGGACCCACGGGTCAGCGCCTGGCCTCCGTGCCGCTGGGCTCCGTGGTCGCCTTCACGGTGCAGGTCACCACCCCGGACGACCTGGGCGCCGTCACGCTGTCCGTCATGATGCCGGGGGGGCTGGAGCCGCTGGACCCCAACGTTGCCGTGGGGGTAGACACCAGCTGTGATGCCGGCTGGGTGGAATCCTGGGCGTGGGGCATCTTCTACCGCTGGTGGTGGTGGCCAATGTGCCCGGCTCAGGTTGGTGGGGCCTTGGACCGCGGAGCAAGGTCCGAACGGAGTTTCACATGTTACCGTCGGCGGCTCGTTTTGGGGTTTAATCGTTGTACGACTGGCCGCTTCCCCGCACCTACGGATGCCATCTTGTTCCCCGGATTCCTACTGCTGCAGGAGACCCGTCCCTCCGTGGTCACGTTCTCCTACCTGGCCCTGCGCGCCGGCACCTCCACTGTCACGGTGCGCGCGGTGGCCGCCACCGCCGGCAGCTTCGTGGTCCCGCCCACCCGCGCCGTCGTGGACAAGCAGCCCGAGCTCATGGGCATGACGGCGGCGGCTAGGCTCACGGTGTGCGCCGAGTGCACGGCGCCGACGTACGGCGTCGCGCCGCCTCCGCCCAATGGCTGCCCGAGCGCCTGCAGCGGCAACGGAGTGTGCAACCTGAAGACCGGCAGGTGCCGCTGTGACGCCGGGTACACGCGGGCGGATTGCAGCCGACCCGTCGCCTGAGTCGACGGCATCAGCTATCCAAAGAGCAGTCGTCTGCGTTCCGCATCCGCTCATTAGTAGTGCTATTTTGATCACATGCAGGGGTCCATCTCCCATCACCTGCCATCAGCACTGCGCTGCCGTTTACTACCAAAGTTTCAAAGCAGGTCCGTCCTGGAACAGGAACGAGGACAGAGCTGTGCAGCTAGCGTGTTACCGTGATCAGCCCATTATGTAGGTCAGGGGATGCCAACTCGGTGTCTGGTTGGTGGTTATGCGTGGCTTGTGTCCGGCGGATTGATTTGTCGTATCTTAGACCAGCACCGGCTTCGTGTTGGACATTCGTCGTCGCTACTGTATGCATTTCCTTCCGATACCTAATACATGCATGGGTATGCGTGTCAGGGGACACTAAAGGGTCCTGTTGTTATCATGTAGCCCATCCTTACCGAATTCGTGTGTGGACGATAAGCCGCCACCAGTTATGGCGGCAGTGATGCCGCGTTTAGCGACTTCTCGGCTATTTCACCGCTCAAATATATATTCCGCGAGGCTCCGGCCAATAATATGTTCCCTTAGAGACGGTATACGTCATTTTCAGTTAGCCGCTATGCGATCACTTAATGACGGTCTTGGTAATGGCTGGGTGGCGTGAGCCGTGAAGTAGGAGATGGAACGGTGTATGTGAACTTACGCGGTATCTACGGATGATATAGCCGCTCATACCAGCCTTTTATTTCATCGGCAGCTCATATGGTGATGAGTGGGGATTTATGTGCTGCCCCGCATTCATGGCAGGGCAAGCATTTCCATTCAAGACGAAGACCGCCCAACTTACGCAGTGCCAAAGCAAGCACTATGTCATAGCGCTTCCACACGTCTGCAAAAGTAGCCTAATGCAGGTCCTAGGACAGCTCCTGATTCACATGGCAGCTTCCCAACTAAACCCTGTACGCGCCCTCCCCTCCCCCACCCGTACTGGTTGTCGGGAAAGTTTACGGTTCGGAGCTCAGTGACAGTTATGCGTGCGATAAGGAAGCTGCTGGGGTTGGAATATGGGCTAAAGCAGGTGTCGTGATGCTGTCTGCTGGGTCAAGGGCCGGCTGGTTGCATTGGTTGTTGCCGCGACACGGAACGAAGTTGCCGCAACACTTAATTGAGCGCCCCGTACTGTGCCGTGCTGCTTTGTGCTTGCCGGATGCTTGCCGTGCCTACCCGGGGAGAGCTCGACGCAAACTCGACAGAAAACCAGCCCTAACGCGACGTGTACGCCCGTGTATGAGGTGTAAGCGGCGCGAAGCTGGTTCCGGAGCAATTACTGTCGTACAACAGCCTCCAGCGCTCTTTTGCCAATTGGCAGGCCGTCTCCGGCGGTCCATTTTGGCACTTCACTCATTCCGATTCATTCTTGTAGTAGTAACTGTTACAGTGGGCCCCAGACCAGAAGGTAGAGCCGTACTTGTGTTCCTTTTTTACTAGTAAGCTAACTGCTCGTTCGGTCCACCCGATTCAAGATGCTCAGCCGACACAGCAGCCCATAGTGCCCACAGCAGTGCGCCACCAAGGCGGCCTGCAAGTTAGTTGTTTCTAATCTTGTGCGGTTTTCTGTGTTTTACTTTATTCCACTCTTTCTCCTATAAAGCTCGCCCCCCTTTTTGGCTATTCTTGGCTTGCATAACTATTTTCTGTTATCTGTTCGGAACAACAGCCAGGCGCGGAGCGGGCGAACAGGTGTCAAAGCAGCGAAGAAGCCCCAGCGGCGCGGCGAAAGACACAGAGGCAGGGAAGGGGAGGCATGAAATACGGGGAGACGGGTACGACGCGATCTTGTACGGCGGAGGCCTGCACGACGGAGGAAGGCGTTGAGAAAAGATGGGGCGTGAAGATGCGCGGCAGCGGGAAAACCAGCAGGCGATGGTGGGGTGGGGCAAGAGGGGTGAGCCGCCTCACAGCAGACATAAACCCCCGCATGCGTGACACGTCATCCGCCCACCTAGTCCTAGGCAGAAATCAACAGAAAAAGCCGCAGAGGCGTTGGAGGAAGGACCACGACCGGGCGACCATGAGCAGCTTGTCCCGGCGGTCAGTGAAGCCCTCCGCCCAGCAGTGGACGGGAACAATGTCATCCGCGAGCCACATGGGACCGCACGCGTGGGGCGCTGGGTATGCCGGCACGATCGGCATACGGTAGTATCTGTCGATGGCCTTGCACTCATGCTAATGCGCTTCAATCACGGCACGGCTAAGGCTGTCGGGGCGCCGTGTTGCATAATGCTCACGACCCGCTCGAACCACAGGCTGTGCACCACGCCCTCTCCGGGTTTGCACAAAAACCACGCGCCGGGGCGGAGCGTTAGTGGGCCAACGCTGACTGATTGGTGCAGCGACCGGACCCAAGACACGCTGTTCTTGGCCTGCGCCCCCTCGGCACGACTGAGCGCCGGCACAAACCGCTGCGGCTCGAGCATTGAATGATGAATCGATTGAGTAGATTGGCGTACTCTTCCAGGGAGAGGGTCATCTGTCCGGCTCGCAAGTGAGAAACCGCGGCCAGGGCCCATACCTCCTCTCCCCCTCGCTTGGCGGCGGCAGAAGGCGGCAGTACAGCATGTGAAGGTAGGAGCGCGTGTCGGACAGCATGAAACCGCTACGGGAGCTTGCAGAGACGTCGATCTGGAGCTCGCCACCAAGCAGGAGATCCGGGTTCCACTGGATAGGTGCAGGGACCATTGAAGGGAAGTCCGACAGCCGCGTGTTATCCGCACCGCATGCTGTCGCGGCTGGTAGCTCTGATAGCGTACGTAGCTCGTACAGTAGACACTGGGTGTAGTCCGCGACGGCGCACATGATGTTCGCTGCCGGGTTCTGCCTGTTGTGATTTAGGTTGATAAGCATGCCCCAGGTGCTCTCCGCATGGAACATGGCGTGTTGGTGGGCGGGACCTGTGGGGTGGAGCAATCGCGGTACCGAGGAATGCTTCCTCAATCGTCCTGGGGTGGCACTTCCTAACTGCCACTAGGAGCCTGTGCCCACTGGGAGCGCCCACGCCAGGAAACCATCGCCCGCTCCCAACCCCCAAAACCGTGTCCAGCGGCCGCTCACTTGGAGAGCATGTCACGTCGGCCAGCACAACCTCTCCCCCAAGACAAAGCAGGACATGCCACTTTCGATCAACATGTCGCCACCAACTTGGTTAGGTATGGCTCCATAACACGCGATCCAACAGCATAATTACCTGCCAAATCGCTGCTCTGTGTTGGTTCGGAGCTGTACGCGACGGACGATGGCGCCTGTTGACTGGATGATTAGGTGCTGGACCATGAATCTTCACTGGGAGGGCGAGCGGATCGTTCAGTCTCCGGTATGCCGGAGCTCTGAAGGCCTGAAAAAGCATAATATGCTGCGGCGCTGTCGGCCTGTGTGCCGGGGTCTGGAGAATCGGGCCAATGCGCAGGGACGTGTCGGTTGTCACGACGCTGGTATTGTTCGTGTTCGTTTAGAGTCCATTCTATATCCTGTGTTCCTATTGTGCCATGTATGGCATCATAGTCGAGTTCAGGATTCCAATTTAGGTTACCTGGTTAGGTTATAGCTACCGTAGCTATCCTGCGTGCCGAGCGGGCCCCAGCTCACATCTGACATGACAACAGAAAGCTAGAGAGCAAGTATACCTGACAGTTCAGTATGGCTGGTTGGCCTAGGTGATGAGCGGCTTCGTACAAATTGGTACGATAGCAGCAATCGGTTTTTTGCCGCCGGTCTCTCCCGTCTCTGGAGCCTCCTGCCGGACTTTTTTTTGTCGTGCGGCCGCTCGCAGGAACACAACGCAGAATTTGTTTGTGAATGTGCATAGAAGCCTACTACTTTTGAATGCCTTCCTTCAGCTTCCTTTTGTCTGTTGGCTGATGTCATCAACTTCCGCGCTCGGGGATCCGGCCAATCACTTTGCAACTCGCTATATACTCCAAACTTTGTTTGTAGTGCCTGTATCTACCGGTAATATCACATATACGTCGAGTCCGTTGCTTGCACTGCGACCTTCGGAATCTGACTCTCCGAACCTTGACAGCCCAAGATGGCTGAGGCACCAACATTTCTTGAGCACTTCCGGTTGAACGTGGGCGGCTCTGATGTCATTGAGCACGGCGGCGCGGAGACTGCCGCGGACGTGACAGACGACCTTGTCGCACACGTCGCGCTGGCCAGCCACAGGGCGCAAGCCTTGAAAGGTGCGTGGGCGTGAATGCATGCCTAGATTGCTGGTCTGTATTTGCACATAGCAATCAATTGAGGCTGGACGCCGCTCACGCTGCGGATTCGCAGCCCTGAGCTCCGACAGCGTTCCCAACGCCGCGGTTGCCCAGCTGGAGCGGAACAAGCAGCGGGTGGTGTCTGGAGGTACGTCTGGAGGTACGTTTGCATCTGGCGTAGCGGCTAGCACCGCACGGAGCTGTTGCATGCGGGCGCTGAAGAGCACCAGAGCACGAGAGATTCACCGGCGAGGAATCACCGCCCTTTAATGCCACGCTTGCGCTCGCTGTCAACATCATACTCACTTCTGCGCACGGCTTCTGCCTCAGGTGGCGCGGCACCCGTAACCCGCCAGGAGGTAGTCGCCTTGCTGGCGGACTTAAAGGCGGACTTGAAGGCGGACTTCCAGGCCGCCATCAACCGGTTGTCCGAGCAGATGTCGGCCAACAACCGCAACCAATTCGCGCGGCTGCAGAACAGCCAGCCCAGCGACATCAGGCAGTACCTGGTCCTCGTCCGCGAGAAGCCGGCCGAGGCTGGCTCCGCGGCTCTGGGTGCCGAGCCGCCGGCCGCCTTCCCGCGTAGCAAGGACGACCTGACGACCATAAGCGGCCCCGACATCATGGTGCTCGCCCAGCACTACGGCGAGGAGTTTGCGGGCGCCAACGTGGTGGAGCGCCGCCGGGCGCTGGCGTGCTTCATGGGTGTGCAGTGGTGAAAACGCCAGCAGCAGCCATCCATGCACCGTCTGCGCGCTTCTTTGAGAAATGCCGCCTTAGCCTTGTACTCCTGAGTGAGGTCTAAGCTTTGGAGGCTTTGCAAGTGTACATGCCAGGCAACATGCTCACATCCGCATGACAGAGAGAGCAAACAAACATGATGGCGATTGTGTGCAAATGCGGCTAGCTAGCTGCGCGGCGGAGGCGTGTGTGACGGTCCTCAGAAGTGATGACGGTTTTCTTCGTGTCGTTTTGCTGATGTCTACATGCTCAGGCACGAATACGAATACGGGACTTTTGTTATGGATGGACAGAAGCAACAAACGACCCACTGTTTCATAGGTGTCAGATGCGTCAGCGTCTGACACCATCCCTGTAAAATACCTTTACATACCCCTTCTTATAAACTATACACGCGTTAAATTAACACTCTTACCCTGTCACCCCGTCACTTTCACACAAGTACGCGCATGGGTACTGTCACGTGTTTACCCTGTACGAAACTTTTAGCAACCGTATCGCGGTACAGGCTGCACAACGTAACAGCGTGGTAACATGAGTTTCCGCAACCATGCTAATGACGCGGCAACGTGTGCGCATGGTTCAGGACGTGTTGTTTTTGACATGGCCTACGTGTAGCATAAATTAGCATTCGTACTCCTTCCACTGCACAACAAGTGCACTGCTCACTGCCAAGCTGCACGGGCCAACTCTCTCGCTCGTAGCTAGGACCACACATATCCCAAATGCAATGATCGCACTGCCGATGTACAAGCCCGCGCGCTGCACGGCCTCCGAAAATGCCTCACCACAGACGCAGTGTGTGACAAAGGACTGGCAGTTACGACTGCTAACATTGTAATGCTTTGCTCCAAGGAAGCTGCGTGCACGCCTCACGATGATGTCTGACGGAAAGACTGGCGTGCGCGGTAAGTCGATAACAATCTCTAGTGTTGTGCCCATCTGCAGGAACCAAGCCAGGGACGTCTCGCGCACTCGCAGCTCGTCCAGCGGCGCATCAAGGGCGCCATCGTCAAACCCAGATTTTGGGTCCCCTTTGCAGGCGCGATGCGATGCCATGTCGAGATCCACTAAACTCCGGGCAGGCGCTCAACTACAGCGTTCTGTAACTTGATGGAACGAATCATCCGGCTCAATTGTACCGAGGTCTGGGGCCAACTGAGGCTTCCAACAGCCTTAATCAACCGCTTATACAACTAACGGCGGTCGACGGAGACATCACCGACGCCAGTGTACCCTGACATATAATTGAGTCACCACGTTTCCGTTGCTCCAGAACCACTGATACGCGGTGTTATGTTCGGCGGAGTGGGCTGTAAAAAAAGGGGAAAGGCGTGTGGAAGGGTGCTGTCCCTCGTTGTCTTGAAACCTCCAAGCGCTGACACTTCGATGGCTTCTATTATACTCTTCGCTCCACGCTTGATTTACCCCCCGAGGAATGCTGGCCCATTGCCGCCGAGCAGATCAAGCTGTACTGCGTATGATATCAAGGATGTTGCACCGGTTCATACTGGTTCATAGCCTATTGAGCTTGGCCCATAGCCGCCGGTAGCCTTAGCCTAAGCCTTTACGTACCGGCTAGCTTCAGTACCGCTTTCATGAAGGGCAGCTTCCGTTGGTCGATTAGCTTAGCATTCAATGCGTGGGTCGGGTTGGGCCACCACCTGTCAATCAGTTCCAGATTGACAGCTGTTCAGCAGGAATCACTGGCCGCTAGAACGATTCCAATGGAAGCCGGGGAAAGGCATCGAAAATTGATTCCTTTGACATGGCATCTTCGTTAACGTGTTCTGTGGCTCTGCTTCTGGTGAGCGCATGCGCCGCGGCCGCCGTTTCAGCGGTCGAGCCCGCAACGGCGGGAGTGACCGGATGGCCGCTTGACCTGGAGGCCTTCAAGCCGTGTCGGCAGAATCAGACCCTGATCGGCGTTAGAAACGACGCATCCGGGTTGACCATGGACCCAGCCGGTGGCTGGTGGCTGGTGAGCGAAAGGATCCTTCAGGAGATCAGGACATCGTGCATGCGCGGCAAGCAGCATTGCCTTGCTCCTTAAATGCTTGTCCTAATTCATTTAGGAAAAGCACTTTTTAAGCTAACGACGGTAACGAATCCTCGCGCCTATGCCACCCCTGGCAGGTGAGCGACCGCCCTCTCGCCGCTCTCCGGTACAACCCAGACTTTACCCAGCTCCTCCAAGTGGTGCAGCTTCCCGGGATTGCGGACCCGGAGGGTACGCAGGAAAACGCGTCGGTGGGGTGACATAGTCGAGCCATTAGTCCAGGATCTAGTCGTACAGGCTCCGGACCAGGGTGCTTCGCCGTAGGGCCCAATCACTGACTTACGCGGAACCTGGCCTTGTCATCATGTACGGGTCGGTTCCCTCACTCTTTTTGGTGGCGTGCTGCCCTGCCGTCCGTGGTGAACTGCTATCCCGACCCCAGTGCCCCCTGCTGATGACCCGGTTCTGTGTGCAGCCATCGCCTGGATGGGTCCTGGGAAGTTGGGCGTAGCGGAGGAGACGCGGGACATAGTGATAGTTGACCTGACCCGTGGGTCATCTGCAACAATCGGCGCGGTAAGTCATGCCGTTTCGCTCCGAGCCCACTGTATAAATGGTTGTCGAGTGACTTGCCGCTGCGAGGCTATCAAACGTCTTGTTTGACAAAGGTCTTGCCCGAATGCGTGCTTGCCGGACAAGGAAATGAGTGTGCCCAGCGCTGCCGCGTACGGATGCCGCCGCTGTTGTGTAAGGCCCCCTCTGCGTGCGCTTTTTCCTTTCTGCTGCACGGAAGCAGACCCGGGTGCAGCTACCGGGGCTGGTACGACGACTGAACAAGGGCATTGAGGGCCTGGCGTACGACGCGATTGGCGGCAACATCTACATGGCACAGGTGGGGCCTCGTCGGCGCGAGAACGAAGCCTTACGGCAGGCTGGGGACACGCGGTGCAAAGAAGCAGCAGTGTTGCCCGCCAACACGGCAACTAAAGCGCCTGCACAGACACGACACAACATACGAGTACTTACCGCTGTCAGGTAGCCGCAGGACGTACCGGGCGCGGGCGCTTGGAGCGCATTTTCCCTGCCTTTCTGGATTATAGTCTCACGATTCACAAGACTGCAGATGCCGTACATTAGGTTGCGCAAGAAGCTTTGCTTGTCTGGCTCGAACATTTAGTGACGGGGGAAACGTACCGTGTAATAATGAGTACTCAATGTGCACACCGGCAAGCCTGTCTGGTCACAATGGCTGTGAGCTATTCCTCGCAGGAGAACCACCCACAGGCCGTGTACCGAGTGGGCATGGACGGCTCTTACACGGTGCGCCCATTGATCATAGCTCCATGTGGGCCGTACTTTGGGCCGTACTTTGGCCGGTATATCGTTACTTGCGGGTGCGGCGGGCTGCAGCCAGCGGTGCATCTCCTCAGCGCGCGCCCTCCCGCCCCTCCCCCTCACCTCCGCCCGGTGCTCTTTGCCCCGCCCTGCCGCTGCCGCACCTGCTCTTGCAACCACGACGACGCGCTGTGGATGCTGCCGCTCCTCTCAATCCGCCGCGTCCGCTCCCGCCCGCGCGCAGATGCTTTTCAACGGCACTGGCATGGGCCTCAAGGACTTCTCCGAGCTCACCTGCTGGGGCCCTACGTGCAGCTCCCTGCTCATCCTCTCTCAGGTATAGTGACGATCATAGTGTGCCGCCGGGGCGACTCGGCTCGTATGTAGCACCAGCAGTATGACAGCAGTACTTGTTCACCAAAAGCAGTTTTGGGGTCAGGTGGCATTTGGTTTGCACTTGTCCACCTAACAGGGCAGCAAGCGCTTAGTGCTCGTGGACATGCAAGGCACTCCGCTGTCAAGCTTCAAGGTTAAGGGCCTGTCTCGACCCGAGGTAAGTGCGCTGACGTGGTGGCGCGGGGTTGGCAGCTGGCGGGAGAAAGGGAGCAACCGGAGGCTATGGGGCACCAGGGGCAGTTCCATTCGTGCAACGCACACGTTGGCCGTCGGCTGACGACTTTACGGCCTTCGCGTGTGCTCACGCATGCACGTGAAGGCAAAATATCGGTAATAATTGCAGGGACGGATAGCTCACCTGACGAGCACACCACACGGTACCTACGCCGTGCTGCCGCCATCCGCCCCATAGAGACGACTGTGCCACCCACAAATCAAAACCTTGGGGCCGCCGGCTGATAACTGCCATATTAAAAGCAAATATTACCTCCAGGCTCCTGCCTGTTACGATCGTATGTGCTGCTACGACGTGCTGCGCGTTCAGGGGCTGGCGCTCAGCGCTGATGGGCGCACCATGGCGGTGGCTAGCGAGCCCAACACCTTCAGCTTATACTCCGTAGACCCCTGTTGAGCGCAAACGCCACTACAGGAGGATGCAAGCGGGTCAGCCGTGGATCCAACGGCTGGACCAGAAACCTGCATAAACAACTAGTCGGCAGGCTTTGTGACGCCAGTCAGCAACGCTAATAATGTTATGAGTTATGTCTAGTCGACAGCCTTTATATCCGCGTCCCGAGGACCGAGCATCTGCGCTGTTTAGAAAGTTCGGGTGCGAAGTTTGTTCGTGCGAAGCTGGTGCCGCGTGATCGGAAACGTGGCAGGGTTCAACGGGAATGCAGTGGAGTCACAACGAGCGCGCAATCGAGGGCTGCTATGCGACTTCATGTCACTGTAAATGTTGTGCTACATCGACTCTAATTCATTCACCGCATGACTTGCCAGGCCTGATCGGCTTCGAAGCCAACCGCCAACCGGCCAGGTGGCAATCCTAGTCACGGGGTGACACCGGCGAATGGCGCTGATTTGCCAAAAGGAATCATGTCACTATCAGTATCTCTTGCCTTGTTACTTGTCTTGGGGCTGGTTTATGACACCAGCGCACTTAGGAGCCCTGGGCCGGGGCGGCTAAAGATAGGCTTGGCCGAGCGCTTCGATGAAGAACTTTTTAAACCCTTAGGAAATGTGTCAAACAGCTTGCCCGTTGTTTTATGGCATGGCATGGGTGAGGCGTCTCGCTGCGCGCGTATCGGGACAAAGCAGGCGAGTGGATCACCTGCCATGCCGAATGACCTTCAGGTGACTCCTGCTGTGCCTCATACAGCATTGGAGCAGTCGCCAAGTTAATTCAGGCGAAAATCGGTGGGTTTATCCTGCGCCCGCCCGACAGTTTTGCGGGACCACTGCGCGTTCTCCGCCACAGACATCGCCATTCCATCAGAGTCAAAGTCCCTTCTATTGTTTGCTGTAATACGGTCAAAGCTCTGAACCGGCCCACCGATCCTCAGCCGCCACGGGTTTCCCGGCTCCCAGCATCCTGGCACGGTCCCCCCCTTTTTCGCAGGAGTGTTCGTGCACAGTGTCGCAACGGGAGAGGGCGAGCTTGGAGACGTCCTCAGCAGCTACTGGGGCGACGTTAACGACCAGGTACGACGTCAGCAAGGGTTTAGAGTTTTAGGGTTCGACGCCAGGAGCCTCACACTGCCCAGGCACCGGGCGCCCCTCCTCCGTCCTCCCGGCCAGCCTCCCTGCCCCCATCACCGTTAGGCAAGGCCCCAGCCCCAAATACCTCCGCGGTGTATGCACCGCCGTACATACCCTGGCCCCCATCCGCTCCCTCCCCCAACCGCAACCTCCAGGTTGCCCGCGTGTGCGCTCAGTTGCGAAACATGACGGAGCTGAGCGGCGGCTACAACGCGGTGGGATTCTCGCAAGGCGGCCAGTTCCTGCGGGTGGGTGGTTGGGTGGGCGGACTGGGGTGGGTGCGGGATCGGTTCGGGTTAGGGAAGGGGCCCCAGGGTCTCCACCTCCCGAACACCAGCTCCACAGGGGGGTACTCTCTCTTCTGGTTGGACGAGAAGCATTGTAGTTAAGTCGGCAGCTGCGCTGCTAGTGCTAGTGCGCAAGCACGGAGGATGGGGAGTAGGATCGGATCACTCGGGCGCTGGCGCCGCTGATCCGCTCCCAATATGTCGTTCGTCGTACTCCGTCGTACTTTGCCGTGCAGGCAGTTGCGGAGCGGTGCCAGCACACCGGCGGGCCCCGCATGCACTCGCTGGTGACCCTGGGGGCACAGCACCAGGGAGTCATGAACGTGCCGGGATGCAGGTGGGGGGGCTGCAAGTGGGGGGGCTGCAGGTGGGGGGGCTGCAGGTGGGGGGGCTGCAGGTGGGGGGGCTGCCAGTTGGGGGGCTGCCAGTGGGGGGGCTGCCTGGCATGCGCATGAGCTTTCAAGCTTGCATAAGACCGCTCAGCCGCGGGGGGCCACCACGGACAGCACTCCACGGAGTGCCTGTGTGTTTATTTACCGTTAAGCCGCAAAACTCCCTAATCGGAATTTCAATAAACTGCACGGCGTTTGTGCGTGTGTGTGTGTGTGTGTATGTGCGTGCGCATGCTCTTCCCGCCCTCATGCTGCGTCCCACTGCTGCTGTCGACACCTCCGCTGCGCTGCCGTACCGCCGCCGCAGGACGTTGCCGCTCAACTCCAGCCACGGCGCCTGCCACCTGATGCAGCGCATGCTGGGAGCGGGCGCGTACCTGCCGTTCGTACGTGACCATGTCGTACAAGCGCAGTACTTCAAGGACCCGCTGCGGCTGTCCGAGTACCTGTCCTCCAACCCCTTCCTCCCGGACATCAACAACGAGCGAGGCGCCGCCGCCCGCAACCCGCTCTACGCCACCAACCTGGCTTCCCTGGAGCGCCTGGTGCTGTATCGGTTCACCGAGGACGACACAGGTAAATATTTTTGCTGTACGACTGTACGACTGTGCGATGGCGCCATGGATGCGGACGTGGGCGACATGGTGGGATCAATCAGCGGCCGCTGCCTCCCTCCGCGTGCAGCTCTGCTCACGACAAGTGGCGGAGTCGCGCCGTTTCTCGTGCCTCGTCCTTCTTCCTTAATCCATCCCAATCCCTCCTTTTCGCTCGCCGTCACCACGTGGCAACCCCACACTTACCCCCACCGCTTCCTCCCGCTGCCCCTGCCCCGCAGTGGTCCCCCGGGACAGTGCCTGGTTCTCTTTCTTCGACGGTGAGCAGCTGGTGCCCCTACGGGAGCAGCCCCTGTACACTGAGGACTGGCTGGGGCTGCGGGCGCTGGACGAGACAGGGCGGCTGGTGCTGGACGATGTGCCTGGAGTACACATGGAGTTCACCCTGCAGTGGTTTGCGGACAATGTGATCAGGAAATACTTGATGTCGGCGGCGTGAGCGGCCGGGGCCGAGATGTCGCGAGGTCGTGAGTTCAGGTTGGCCGAGTGGCGCTCTCCCGCGGTTGGCCAAAATCCAACGCAGCCGGCGGGAATGCTTGTGACACGGCAACCGCATGTAAAATGGGTTGATAAAAGGATCCCACTGTCATCAAGTATTTACAGGGAATGGGCCCCCTCTCAGGTAGGGGTGGCAAGGTTGCACCGCCAGCGCTTAGTGGTGACGAGCAGCACCGAAGAACGCGCTACCCAGGACTAGCCGGCTACTCGTAACAGCCTCTGCTTCGCCATCCTGCCCATCCGTCAGCGCGCTAAGATGACTCAGGTGGACCAGGCCTTACTAAAGGCGCACCAAGACACTGCACGTACATCAATGAACGCAGTGTCTTGCCCAACACCAGCCGCTCAACATGATGCCTGGTGTTTCACATCCAGTCCAAGACACCGACAAGAATGCCGCGTCCGGCTCTCTGCTAGGGTGCTCCCTGCCGAGCGCAACTCCCGCAACGGCCATCACCCAACGAACAAACAAACTGAACGACCTAGACCCACCAGGCCCCACTAGCCGATTGAATAACCGGACGAGCTCCTGCCAGCAAGCCTGGGCTCTCGCTATATGTACACGCGAAGGACGTAACCCTCCTCGAATAACGTCCTTCTATAACCTGCCTCTCCGGGCCCTAACCTGCTGGCTCCGTGACTAAGCGCTTCCGCAAACATTCAGCACCTTTTCTTCGCAATTTGCGGTGCAAAAACAAACGCATTCATTCTACAATCATGCTCATCAGCACTATGTCAGGTCTCACGACAACTAATTTACCTCAGTTAAGGGAAAGAAATAGGAAGGCTTTAGATGCGTGACCGGATCGACAGCAGCCACGCCTCGGACGCACACCAACATCTGCGACATGGCGCGTACGTCTGTCCAACCCTCCGAAACGACTTTCGCGAGGGACGGCCCCAAAGTTACATGTGCCATTTCTTACTTGTCGCCCTCCCTTGCTACGCCAAATGCTCGCGACACATGCGCCTCACTGCTGCCCTCAGGGCCGAGAATGCAACAGCGGCCACCACCCAGCTGCTGATGGCCGTGCCAACCAAAACACGTCACCCAGGGCCTCAGCGTCCGGCCTCAGCGGCCGCCGTCGCCGCCACTGCCGCCGCCGCTGCCGCGTGCGGGCAGCCGGCCGCCGCCGCCGCCGCCGCGTGGGGGCAGCCGGGAGCTGCTCCGGACTGGGCGGTGGCGGCATCCCGGGGCCTAGGCGGCGGCACTGCGGACAGGTCCCGGCGGGTGACCAGCATGTGCAGCCCCGCCGTAGTGTGGATGGTGGCACCTGCACCGGCAGACGGGTCCAGGCAGGGCGACGGAGCGGCGTCAAGGGGGGGCCGCCGAGGCTCCTAACTAGTATAAGCATATCACAAAGAGCGCAAAGAGATGAGCAGCTACTGGTGGCGCCGGTATCCCCTCCCTGCGCCAGCGCCCATACACCCATGATTTCACAACTTCGCACACTGTTAACATGAGGTTCAGGTTCAGGGACAGCATGCTGAGTGATACCCAGCAGATCGGTACCCAGCACCCAGGGGCAAGCCGGGGCAGCTAAGCCCCCAGCCCCCAGCCCGCCCCGCCTCCTCCGCCCCCCGTCAGGTCCTCGTACCGGTCGTCGTCCCTACGGGCGGCTTGGAGGGGTCGGGCCGGAAGTCGTATCGTCGCAGCAGCACCGCTAGCGCCACCACGCTCTCCATCAGAGCGAACTGGTCGCCGACGCACTTCCGGCGGCCGCCGCCAAACGGCATGTAGCGGAAGTCGGTGTTCACCTCGTTTGGCTGCGGCCCGTCCAGAGGACCGAACCTGTGGGGACAAACAGTGTCCGCGCCGCCATCCACGCAATGTGCTTGCTTAGTGGTGTGCGTGTTCAGCAACTCGGAGGAGGAGGAGCGGTTTGACGGCCCCACGGCACGTACCTCTCCGGCCTAAAGCTCTCTGGTTCGTCCCACGACTGCGCGCTGTGGTGCAGGTTCCACACACTGATGAAGAGGTCCGAGCCGGCGGGCACCACATGGGTGCCGCCCAGGATGTCCTCCTGCGGTGCAGCCAGGGGGTGAGGGAAGAGCGGGGGTGAGGGAAGACGATCCTGCAGCGTCCGTCAGCCAGTCTGTCGGCGGGCGGGCCCGGTCCAGTTTGGTAGCATAATACGGGGGCAACCGCTCTTGACCCCATCCGCGGATCGAGGTGCAAGACGTAGGGCCCCCAGGACAGCCCGCCCGCCAATCCATCCGGCTCGCTGCTTTGTTATCGAGGACGTGAGTGGTGCTAGCCCCAGGGTCCCATCCGAACACTTCAGCTCCGGAACCGGACCCTACCTGCACTGCCCGCCGGAAGAGCACCGGCGGCTGCGGGTAGAGCCGCAGCGTCT
This sequence comes from Yamagishiella unicocca, assembly GCA_003116995.1. Classification (NCBI taxonomy): domain Eukaryota; kingdom Viridiplantae; phylum Chlorophyta; class Chlorophyceae; order Chlamydomonadales; family Volvocaceae; genus Yamagishiella; species Yamagishiella unicocca. The sequence goes on from BDSL01000101.1 coordinate 297,905, forward strand.
CACACACCACCCGTGTGGTGTACCGCAGAGAGGGCAGATCCTCGAACGTGGGCAGCTGGTCCCCGAGCACCGAATCCACCTGTGACACACGTCAGCGGTACGACACGTCAGCGGTACGACACATCAGCGGCATGGCACGAACACTTACCCGTACACCACGGCGGCCACATCGGTGCATGTTTGCTACGAAACCGTGTCACTCACTATCCAGAGGGTCCCCGTCCATCCCTCCCTCCCCGCGCGCCTCGCCCCCCTCCCTATGGGCTCACCTCCTCCCTGATCTGCGCCACCGCCTGCGGGTGCTGCACTAGCAGGTGTAGGGCCCACGTGAGCGCCGCCGCGGTGGTCTCGTGCCCCGCGATCAGCAGCGTCATGAGGTCGTCGCGCAGCTGCTTGCTGTTGATGTCCTCGCCGGAGGCCAACAGGAACTGCAGCACGGACGCGGAGGTGTAGTCCTCGGGCGAGAACTCGCGGTCGTCGGCGTCGACCTGCGGCAGCAGCAGCGGTTGCAGCAGCGGCGGGTTTGCAGCTTCGGTTGTGGAGCTGAAATACTGCAGCGGTTGTGGAGCTGAAATACTGCAGCGGTTGTGGAGCTGAAATTCTGCAGCGGTTGTGGAGCTGAAATACTGCAGCGGTTGTGGAGCTGAAATACTGCAGCGGTTGTGGAGCTGAAATACTGCAGCGGTTGTGGAGCTGAAATACTGCAGCGGTTGTGGAGCTGAAATACTGCAGCGGTTGTGGAGCTGAAATACTGCAGCGGTTGTGGAGCTGAAATACTGCAGCGGTTGTGGAGCTGAAATACTGCAGCGGTTGTGGAGCTGAAATACTGCAGCGGTTGTGGAGCTGAAATACTGCAGCGGTTGTGGAGCTGAAATACTGCAGCGGTTGTGGAGCTGAAATACTGCAGCGGTTGTGGAGCTGAAATACTGCAGCGACGAATGCGTTGGTGATGACTATGATTATTAGATGAGACAGCTGGGTCCGCAGCACCTCACATCGCGGGATAAAGATCCAGACCCAGGCTCGCCCTCCCAGCCCCCAACCCACCAGCTGCTTGCACCGTGCCACTAGGCGGTCCAGAGTTTCATTCACCACCGCCACCGCCGCCTCGCTGGTCCGCAGCCGCGGCACCAGGAGCGAGGCGCCCGGGAGCTTCCAGTAGGGGAAGGGCGCTGTGGAGCGAGACTCGGCCTCGCGAAGGACCGCATACACTGCCTGCAGGGCGACAGGCGGTGTGGGAGGGCCGTCAGGTTGATGATTCACCTGGGATGACCCCGGCCTACCCTCCTCCCTCTCCCCCTCCTCCCCTTTCTCCTCCTCCTCACCTTTCTGCTCCTTCTCCCCCTCCCCTTTCTCCTCCCCCTCCTCCTCCCCCTTCTCCTCCCCCTCCCCTTTCTCCTCCCCCTCCTCCTCCTCCTCCTCCTCCCCCTTCTCCTCCCCCTCCCCTTTCTCCTCCCCCTCCTCCCCCTTCTCCTCCCCCTCCCCTTTCTCCTCCTCCTCCCCCTCGTCCTTCTCCTCTTTCGTTCCCCGGTGCTGCACCCGGTTGCGCACCTGCACAGCCGGGTCGTCATGTCGCAGGGAGTCGAAGTTGTAGTCGAAGATGGACTTGCCCACGATGTCCAGAGACAGCCGCGAGAAGAACGACTCCATCTCCAGGGAGCCGCCGGCAGCAGCTGCGGCATCCAGCTGCGGCAGGCCGTGGGTGGTGGCCCGGCCGAAGAGCTCCACTTGGGAGGCGACGAACCTGGTGGTGGTGGTGGTGGACGTAAGAGGTGGTGATGGTGGTGGACGTAAGAGGTGGTGATGGTGGTGGATGTAAGAGGTGGTGACGGTGGAGGTGGTGGTGGGGGTGACGGCGGAGGTGGTGGTGGAGGTGGTGGTGATGGTGGTGGAGGTGGTTTCGAGGAAGACCCGTGGAGGTGGGGGTTCGAGGGAAACCCGTGGATGTGGGGGGGGGCGGAGCCGCCAGGTGCAGCCTCGGGCGCGTCAGGAGAGGGCCTTACCCCACATGGATGGAGGTTCCGGAGCCAGTGAGCGAGGTCACCGCGCGGTGCGAATGAGGGCCCTGTTGCAACACTGTTGCAACACTCCCAAAGGGGTCACGCGAGTGGGCCCTCCCCCTCGGCTCCCTCGGCTCCTGGCCGACACACGCACTGCACTCACTTGCGCTGCAGCGCCGGCGCCACCACCCTCCGGCGAGCGACCCAGTGCGCGCCATCCGCCGACAAGAGCCCCTGCCGCCGCACAGGGAGGTGGCACGGCGCACGGGTGCTCAGCGCTTGACTGCCGAGTGATGCATTACATAGGTTCGCCCTCACCCCGCCTCTACCCTATTTCCAAACTGCCTGCGCAAATGTTTGCCGCCTGCGGATCCAGCTACTAACATGACGGTTTCCCCGCCCTCAACAGAACAACCGTCACCCACGCCGGCCCCACCTGTCCCATAATGAACTCCAGGATCTCTGCCAAAATCCCCTTGCCATACTTGTCCACGCTGGACACCATGATCTGCTTGACGTACGCTGGATCAGAGATTACGAAGAAAGTCTTGGGCCCGAGCTTCATGCGGAAGATCGACCCGTTCTCAGTGAACAGCCGGAACAGCAGCGCGAAGATGGGCTGCTTGCCGAGGTCACCCAACGGCACGCGCACCTGCAAGGAGTGATGAGGGGGCGTTCAAGACACCACCCTGCCTGCCCCTCCCTGCCGGTGACAAACCATCCCACTCGGTCCCCGGGTACCCGACCGCGGCCCGCCTGATCCTTCCTCCACCAGCCGGTTCCCCGGGCCCCTGACCCCTGCGGGGGCCCTCATCAGGCCGGCGACAAGACCCTCAGTCCACCCTTCCAGGGAACACCTCTTGAGGGCCCCCGCTCCTGCGCGCCCTACCTCGGGCATGGTGCTCGGGGGCTGCCGGCTGCCCCACAGCCACTGCAGCGGGCTCCCCGCCCGCTGCGGAGCCGGATCCACCGGGTGAGGGACTTGTGTGGAGGGCTCTGCGGGGGAGCGGAGTCGGGGGTGAGGGCGGCTCAGCGAGGTGAGGTGGCAGGGGTGAGCAGGAGCGGGCGGGTCAGCGGACGGATAGGCAGCGGGACACACCGCCACCCGAGAGTCCTGGCTGGGAGTGATGAGCAAACGCACGCACAAACACACACAGAGACACACACACACACACAAAGAGCCGTGGCAAAGGCAGTCGTGACTAATACAGCCGTGTCGTACCATGCTGCCGCCGTACCCAAGCTTGCGGACCGGCGGGTCGCCGTCACGCGCTACGGGTCGCTAGTTCGTCAGGCGGATACCACCAGCCCATCAGGACGCCCTCAGGACGGCATCCCCCCAGCAGCGCCCCTACCTGCGGCTTTGCCGGCTTCCCGTGCGGGGGGCTGGGCCCGAGGTGGCACCGGCACAGACCGCTCGGTCGGCCTCCTCCCACCAACATGCAGCGGCCTGGAGGGCCCGACCGGCTCCTGCTGCTGACTACTGTGCGCGCACGCGCCGCCGTGCGCGCGACCTCGCAGGTGAAGCATGTCTCCCAAAGAAGATAACAGGCTGGGCTGCCTATGCGAGTCAAGGGGTCGAGCGAGCGGCGGCACAGGATTGACGCCGAATGGTTCAAGGGAGGAAACCGAGCCCTGGCTGGTGTTTAAGGGTGTTTATAAGCGTGCAGTCGTTGATGCGCACTTGCACGCGGCGGACGGGTTGATTGAGGCAGGTTGGAGGTGCGCGCCAAGTAAGGCATGTATTAACGACAATGTCAGCCGTGCTTGCGTGCGTTTCCCTGCCGCAACAGCTGCCGCGTGCCATCAAACGCGAAGTAACAGAAACGACAATTTCTACTAATAGGATTGGGGGAAATTATGGTCATCGCGTGCAGCTTGAAACTTGAATTTTCGTGGCAGCGCTGTGTTGTCTGCCTGCCACAAGCTGGACCGCACACTCGCCAGCCTACCGTCGGTGGCTCCCTAGCTTCCTCTGACGAATAATATCCGCCAAATATATTTGATTTAACTTGCACCTGATGACGTCAGCCGTCGTGGTCGGGAATGAGGGCTACGGTGTGCAACGACCAGCTTTTGAGCTTTATCCATGCACTATGAAGGGACACGGTTTTAAACTACGACACTTGATGTGCTCTTTAATGGTTCCCACATTGTAATCGCACGTTGCCCATCTCGGTCACGTCGATCATGGGGCTGTCGTGAGGGCGGTGGTATTCACATACCGTACGATCTATCTTGGCCATTGACGACTTTATAGCAAATCCACATCGTACGTAATGTGGGCTTATATTTCGTCACAAAACAAAACCCGCTGTTTCCCCGCTTACCCCGATGTGAACTACCGCCGAAACCACAGACACATGAAGTCGTTGTTGCACATACCCCGATGTGAACTACCGCCAAAAACACAGACACATGAAGTCGTTGTTGCACCAAAGTTAGTACTTCAATGACGCCGTTGTTTGAGCATGCCTCCCTGAATCGGTCCCACGGGACTCGGGTCGACTTGGCTTTGGTCACAGAGGTCACAGAGCCCGCGTCGACCAGTTACCTTGCGCATTTGTAAACATGACCTCACGGGCTTTCAGGGACCAGGAGAGGGTCCGCCTGGCCTGTGCCCCCCGCATCCTCAGCCCCGTTCGCCCGGCCCTCCATTCCGCCCATCCGCTGGCTCAGCCACTCCGACAGCCGCCGCACCGCGGGGCGGCTGCCCGGATCCTCCGCCTGAGCCGCCGCCGCACAGGTGGTTTCGGAGCACAGGAGCAACTCGCTCTGCGTGTGTGCGAACTGGCAGCCTGCCGCCAGCATCATCCAAGACATCGCCGCCCACATCACCCCCAGGCCGATGATTGCAGGCGCCAGGTGGCGCAGGGCCGCGGCCGCGTTGGGCTCGGCCGCGAAGACTCCGCCGATCTGTAAGATATGCGAGGGAGGGAAGGGGAGGAGAAGGGGGTTCTAGCGGATGGGGAGCGCTTGGGCCGGACGAACAGCTGGCGTTATGACCGGTTGAGTGGGTGAGTGAGCGTTTGGACGGTTGGGCTAGTTGGGCGGTTAGGTGGGAGGCCGCAAAAGTGATGCGCCAGCGTTCGTTGGCTGGCGAGATGGATATCAGATGACCAGGAGTTTGACAGCCATGCCTTGGCACAAATACCGTCTCACAAAGGCCCTTCCCTGGCCACAGCCGCAGTTCATTCCCGCACAGCCCGCGTTCCTCTCTCCTGACCCACCACGTTGCAGCAGCACGTGTCGTCACCGAAGAACCAGCTGACGACGGTGGCGGTGGTCATTGCGGTGGCGGCGGCAGTATCGTGGAGACGGTGGTGGCGGTGGTGGGAGGTGTCCCGTCCCCAGGTCGCAAGCACAGGACACAGGACACCGGGCAGACGGATGAGCGGAGGGAGGAAGTGTGTGTGTGTGTGTGTGTGTAAGTGCCCGAGGCGACATAGGATGCGGGAGGGCGGCGAAAAGTCAACGTCACGTCGAAGGAACTGGGAGCGCAGGAACGTCACGTGGAGGGATCTGGGAGCGCGGTTCCTTCCTTCCAGCCCCTCTGCGGGGCCGCGTCGGTCGGTCGACCTCACCTGAAGGAGGACAGGTCGACGCAAGACGGAGGGCAGTGCCCCCCCGGGACCGGGAAGTCGGGGCCCCAGCCAGCCCGTGCCCAAGCAGGAGCGGAGGTGTCTGCGTGAGCTGCTGCCGCAGCCGCCACAGCGGAGGCCGCAGAGGGGCCCCCAGCGCCTGACGCCTCCAGGGAGGAGGCCGCTGTCGTACCACTGGCTGCAGCTGAGGCGTACGGCGGCTTCACCTGCGGGTCCGCTCCGAAACCAGATGCACCGTCGGAAGTGAACCCGGCCGCCACCACACCGACAGGGGGCACAGGGAGGGGGGCAGAACACATCACGTGATCCACATTGGGACCCACATCAGGGTACCGGTAAATCGGACCACCCTGTTAACATCCCATGCACGCCCCTATTACTGGGTCCCGGGCGGCTCCGTCTCAGCCAGCAGTGCAGGCACTATCATGTCACAGCTACACCTGCGATCCTGGAACCCAGACGTGCAGTGTGCTGACCCAGCCACTTTGCAAGCACTTACGGTACTGCAATCGTGCGGCCCAACACATGTTGGACCTCCTGCTGGGGTTCACTTCGCCCGTGCCACTCACCGCCTTGGCAGCGGCATGCATGGACGCCAGCGCCGCCGCCCACACTCCGAAGCACACCAGTAGGGACACCAGCCAGGCGATCACCAGCCAGGAGGCGGTGGTGGCGGCGCCGGCGGTTGCGAAGTAGCGGACCAGTCCGCCATCCGCTCCGGAGCCGCCCGGTGCCGGACCGCTCGGGAAGGGTAACCCTGCGGCGCCAGCAGCGGACACATTCCTGCACCTTCACGACCGTGTATGCGGAGTACGGTATCTCCACCATACCGGTATTTCTGCGAACCAGGCTGACGAACCAGGCTGACGAACCAGGCTGACGAACCAGGCTGACGAACCAGGCTGACGAACCAGGCTGACGAACCAGGCTGACGAACCAGGCTGACGAACCAGGCTGACGAACCAGGCTGACGAACCAGGCTGACGAACCAGGCTGACGAACCAGGCTGACGAACCAGGCTGACGAACCAGGCTGACGAACCAGGCTGACGAACCAGGCTGACGAACCAGGCTGACGAACCAGGCTGACGAACCAGGCTGACGAACCAGGCTGACGAACCAGGCTGACGAACCAGGCTGACGAACCAGGCTGACGAACCAGGCTGACGAACCAGGCTGACGAACCAGGCTGACGAACCAGGCTGACGAACCAGGCTGACGAACCAGGCTGACGAACCAGGCTGACGAACCAGGCTGACGAACCAGGCTGACGAACCAGGCTGACGAACCAAGCTGACGAACCAGGCTGACGAACCAGGCTGACGAACCAAGCTGACCGGCCTGCATCTCGAGAAATGCCTTTCCCTCGGCTGCATCCAAGTTCCCGCCGAACCTTCCCGCGGGCCCCTTGCCCGGTTTCCCGGGCCACTCGCCTCCTGCTGCGACGCGCTGCTGGATGCGTGCCCGCGCCCGCGCCGTGTGCAGCAGCACCGCAAGCAGCGGCAGCACCACGCAGCTGACGGGCACGGAGGACCACAGCGGCCAGGGCTCACGGTGGAGTTGCAGGCCGAAGCCTTCCACAACGTCATGCGTACGGCGGCGGGCCAGCTCGGAATTGATGACCCTGCGGGTGCGGGGGTATGGAGGCGGGGTTAAGCGGCGAGCGGTCGCGTCTCCGCATGGCTTGGCGGTCGGTCGCGGCGAGCTGCTGCATTAATGTACTGAAAGGTTTGGCCAGGATAAGCCGATGGAATGTGGGGCTGTGAGAAAGGGCCATGACGGACTTGTTAGGGTTGCCTGACGTTTTTGCGGAATGAAAATCGTGCAACCCAATCCGACCAGCCCAACATCCCCTACCGTGCAAATGCCGTGGCGGTGCACTGGATGTGCTAGTTGCGAACATCGATGTTGTGGGGTATTGCGACGTCAATAACAAAAACAACATTGCTACCCCGCCATTTCACCACCGCTCTCGTCCCGCTGTCAACCCTCACCCCCGCCACCATCGACACGCCCGACCGGCTTCTTCTCACCATGCAAACCAACCCGCCACGGCAATAGCGCTGCTCAGCACGGAGATCCATGGAACGTTAACGGCGGCGGAAAGCCACCTGCAAGCAATATTATCACGAACGAAAACTGTCTTTTTGTGTTTATAGAATCAGGTGGCATGCCCTATGGCATGTCTCGGCAGAAGCCGCTGGCAGCGAGCGCCCACCGCGACACGCCCTCGCCTCGCCGAATTTTCTGCTGGATGGCGTCGCTAAAAGACAAATAGATAAGTTGGACCATAATTACACCGAAGCAAGGTCCAGAGCCGCGCGCAGTGCAGTCGTCACTCGTCAGTCACGTGGGCGACAGCGGCGTGTCGTGGCGATGTGTCGCTTGCATACGTACGTGATAAACCGGGTCTGATTGTACCCAACCGAGTCGCTATAAATATGTTATCCCATTTTTGAGAGCGTGCTTGCTACGATTTGTGTGAGATATTATTGTTTACCGGTACCGGTAGTCCAGCATTGCAAGCCCATCACGGCCAGCCTGAACTCACACCTTGCTCGAAGAGAATGTGCACGCTAAAAGACATCTGTGTCAGGAAAGAGAGTGCTCCAGGGGTGAGGTTTGCAAGTTTGCAAGTGGTTATAGCTGGGAAGAGGGGAAAACGCCCCGGTCCAGTGCATCAGGCGATCTGCCTTACATTTCATATACGCCGCCACCTAGCCTACGGCCTTCAGCAGAGGGGACGTTACAAGTCCTTACAAGTCTTTACAAGTCTGTATTAGTCTTTACAAGTCGTCACAAGTCGCACATGTGTCAATACCACGTCCACGTCGCGTAGGGTTGTGTCACCCATGAAGGATTGGAAGGGGGTGCACGATCACCGTCTTATTCGTTTTGCGTCAATGGCCCTATAATACTGTAAAACAACCCGCGCTAAATGCATAGCTGAACAGCAGGGCTTATCGTAAGTCTCTTTGTAGCTCGCATAAACACACGACCCACGGCCTATGGCGCCTTCCCCGCTGCCTGCCGATATGTCAAGATGCGTTGCCACCGTCACCCATTTAAACAACCCCAGCCCCAGTACCAGTATGCACCACCGACCTGACTGGCTACCGGACACTAAGACGACACCGATTTGCGACGAGGTCTCAACCTGCTCTCAAGCGCAGTGTTCCCTCCAATAATCCTGCAAGTTTGCTCCAAGGACGTGGCCCAGAAGCCCCACAGCGCCACAAACTGATTGCAGCGTCTGTTTTTTGCGTTTGCCAGCCCGCCATACACTGATGAAGCGCACGCTATGAATGCTGTCGTCTCCAATGACGTGCACCCACCCACCCACCCAAGTCACTCAAACATACCTAAAATAAATGCCTGTTATAGCCGACTGGAACACTGCGGAACCCACCCTTATCTGCCCTTTACCGTACTGCAAAATCCACGTGTGAAAGCCATCCATTTGCCGAACCTCCCATCGGTACCTATGAAGCCTGACGCGTCTACTCATCACACACGTTCCTAACCCCTCGCTGCGCTTCCCCCGCCGCTTAAGTGAAGAGGCGTCGATGGAGGCATTAAGGGTTAGTTTATTTCCTCGCCGCAGCGCGGCAATAACACCCACCGCTCCATAAGAAACCTAAAACCCTTAAATACGCTTAAACAAGCAATCCACACGAGGTGTGCCAATGATAGCAAAAACAATGCTGCGACCCAGATAACCACGAGGATAACACATAATTAGCATAACACTCATCCATTGGTTAAAGAGGTGGTGGCGTTGGGTGTCGGAGCGCCTCCGGTAGCTCATCAATTCCGCACCGGTGCAAGCATGCGCCTTCGAGGACTTCCGGCGAGGACTGCCGTACCGACATCTATCGCACCCCCCTGACCTGCCTCATCGTCCTGCTAGCTTACGTAACACCAGTCAACAATTCGCGCCCACGGGCAAACTCATTCGATGTCACGATGTCAACGAAATTTGCATAGCAGCAACCGCGGCTGTTCGCGTTATTCATTACTCAGCGCCTGCTGCGAGTGGACTCGCCCCGGGGCCCCAAGCCAGAGTGGGGTCACCGGGCCCGAGGCTAGCTGAGCTGGCCGCGCTGTGCGAGGGTGCTCCGGAACCAGGGTGTGCCGAGGCAGTCGCTCTGTAGGGTAGTGCTGCGGAACCAGGCCGCGCCGAGGCGGTTGCCCTGTAGGGTGGCGCTCCGGAATCAGGGTGCAGGGAACCGGTCGCCTTGTGCGAGGGTGCTCCGGAACCAGGGCGAACGGAACCGGGTGCCTTGTACGAAAACGCGCCGGAGCTTGGGCGTCCCAAGCCGGTCGCTTTGTACGACGACGCTCCAGAACCAGGGCGCGTCGAGCCAGTCCCCGTCGCTTTGTGCGAAGACACTCCGGGATCGGGCAGCCCCGAGCCAGCCGCCCTGAAAGAACTAGCTCGCGAATCGGGCAGATCCGAGGCGGTTACCTTGTACGACGACGATCTAGAACTGGGTCGTTGGGATCCCTCGCAGTCCAGATCTTCGCATGATGCCGCAGCGCCGCCGGGCTTGTCTCCAACCAAGACAGCAAATGCCTTCACGCCCGCCTCGGTGCTACTATCCTCCTCCATGGACCGATGCACCTTCTCCACCGACTCCGCCGCGGCCGCCTTAGCTGCTGCCCTGCTGCGGGTGTAGCGGCGAAGTGTGACCACGAACTCGCGGTCCATGTTGAAGAACACGTCGTCCATGCCGATACCGTCAAATGGGTTCTCCAGCGCCACCTGAACGTGGTACCTGGATCCAGGTACGGCAGAGGTTGAAAAGGGTTCCGAGCACGGCGGTTAGGGCTGCGTGCTGAGCTGATGATGAAGTGGATGCAGCAGGACACGGCAGTGCCTGTTGGTATAAACAGACAGGATGCAAGGGCATTCGTGAGGGGAGGGGAGCTTCGCCGCTGGGCACAGGCCAACGATGGGGTCACGAGAGGAGCCGGGGCGCTACATGCTAAACGGCCTTACACGGTGGGAGCCAAACCGGCCACTCACAATGTCGAGACCACCAGCACGTACAGGATTGCGGTGACGTAGCCCGCGGGGCAGCTGCCGGTGGTGTCCTGCAGTCTCGGAGCGAGGTGCGGCGGGGCGGTTAGGCAGTTGGGGCTCGCGGTTTCGGGTGCCGCCATCCATGTGCTAGCAGCACAGGATGATCCGTCCTCGGCCCAACCCGGGGTCGATAGTCTCAGAAGGGCATCCGCGTTAAGAGTGGTCATTCCGTGAAACAACCGGTGGTGGGTTTGTAGCGGAGCTGCACTCCAGCCGTGTCATGCTGCAGCCTACCCCCATAAGGCCCCGGGTGCCACTGAGTACTGCAAAAACACAACGACACGGCGTGTGGCAGGATCTCCCCTGCCACAAGACATGGCGGGATCTCCCCTGTCACAAGACATGGCAGGTTCTCCCTTGTCACAAGACATGGCAGGATCTCCCTTGTCACAAGACATGGACGAATCTCCCTTGTCACAAGACATGGACGAATCTCCCTTGTCACAAGACATGGAAGGATCTCCCTTGTCAGAAGACATGGAAAGATCTCCCTTGTCACACGACACTCAATACACGGCCCCGACCTGGCGACGCCCCGTGCACTCACGTCCTCCCATCTGGAGCCGACGCACATGTAGGCGAAGTACGGCGCCGCCATGACGATCGTGATCACCATCAAGATGAAGGACACATAGCGCAGCATGAAGGGCGTGCGGTACTCGCGGAGGCATCGCAGCCTTGAGGGCGTGGCCAAGGGGACCGGGCGGGGACGGGGAGGGGCTGTGTGTTTTGTTGCCCCGTGCGCTGCGCTGTGGGCTGGGGCGAGCAGGCCGGGACAGGAGCACTAAGCGGGTGGGTGCATGGTCGGATGCTGCCTCGTGCCCAACAAAAGCTACTCCCCCAAGTGGGCTCCCCCGCTGTTGTACGGTCCCGCCGACGTGTACGACCTCAGGACTGCGGACTTGCTGGCGCGTGTTAGCAGCGACCAACAAACAGTACCGCCATCTTCCCAGCCCGCAACGTCCTCACCGCCCCCCCTGGCGCACCTCTCCAGCGACTCCACAATCCTCGACAAGTAAGCCGCTAGCCTGCTGAAGCCGGCCTCGCCTGCCAGCCGGCAAAAATGAAAGGAAAAGGGCCAACAGCCCGCACATGGATAACCGCCGCGTACCGGTAGGCGCTACCCCACGCTGGTGACGATGACCGTTGGTGGCCATTGGTGATGGTGATGCGCTCAGTGCAAAGGTGCACCGACACCAGGTGTGCGGGTGGGTTGCCTAGCGCAACATCGCAACATCGCGGGTCCGCCGCTGCCCCTCTCTCCCCGCTAGCGGCACTGTGGCATAGCACGGCCGCCTTACCGGCTTTGGCGCACATCCCCAGCACCATGAGCTCCTCGTTGAGCACGGACAGCTCGCTGATGCGGTCGTACAGTGTGTAGTACAGCTGCCAGTGCGGATCCTGCTCTGCAATCTCCTCCGCCCCTCTCTTGCCGCCGCCGCCCCCATCCTCATCATCGTCGTCGTCACTGCTGACGTCAGCACGCTCCTCCTCCCCACGGAAAAAGTCCCCGCACAGCTGGGTCGTGAGCTCCTTACGAAGGCACGTAGTGCCGTACAACATCCGCCATTCGGCTTCCGATTCGTACGTCGTACGCCTGCCCAGCCAGTGCTTCAGTACGACAAGGAGCTCCGTGAGGATCTGTGCGCAGCGCATGGCATGCGGTGCCTGGTCGTTCCCCAGGTTCGACCTCACAGCCACGCCGTCCGACACTGGGGGCCGTCAAGAGGTCAGGGCGAGGGGAGGCGAGAGGGGGAGGGGGAGCATTGCACGATGTAGCGTTGAGGAAAGGGAGCATTCTGGCCACAAAGCAAGCAAGGGCCGAGCCGGCAGTGTCCTCACAGCGGTTGGCGCTTCATGCACTTTGCTACGTGCTGCTGCCACCCTGTTGCCACCACCTAAAACCCAACCCTAGGTGTGGCGAGAAAGGTAAGTCGTGGACCCCGTCAGCAGCATTGATATCTGAGCCTCACTCACGATCCCAGTCGCGATGGCAAAAGTACATTCCCATCAGCTGCGGCAAGGCGGGCGGAAGGGGTGGGCGGATGGGGCGAGTAGAAGGGGCGGAAGGCATCAGTGACTTCTTCGTAACCAAACATATTTACAGCAACCAGGATCGAATGTCAATATCGTCTAGAGCTGTCTTTTGACTGCTTCTGCCCAAACATCGCGCACGGCGATGGTATTATGATACCATGGAACGGTAAGTGCACCCTGACGTGCGTACGGCATAGTGGGATTGATGCTTACCAGCCCCTTGAACATGGACAACACCCGCAGCGCCTCCTCTCGTCTGGAGTAGGCCTGCTGGATACTGCGCAGCGCAGCACAAATGAGGACATCGGGGCCTGAGTGCGCAGCCGACAACAGCCGTGGCGCTACGCTGACTTTGCAATGGGTGATGCTTGCATTAAATTGGATGTCCGCACGCTGCATTATCGTATCACGCGCGCGCCCCCACAACTTCCTCCTCGGCCTATCCAACGTTAACTGTTGTACGGCATCTCGTACAGACTGTTCGGACGCCCAGGCGTGCCGTGGAATAAATGATGAAGAGGCGGTTTACCCGAACGGTGGCAATCACATCGCGGGTACTTATGCTCTGGATCATGATACGTTGCAACACCTGCCTGAACACGAGGGGGAACACGGTCCCGACTGATATGATGGTGAACTCCACTCGGAACCTGTCGGGGAAGGGAACAGGTGGAGCTTAGAGGAAAACTGAAGGGATTAGGTGGGCGGAATGTGCTGGAACAGCGGTGTGCACTTTCAGGCTGGCTGCACTTCGCCACGCGCACGACAGTCGAAACGGCAACCCGCGCACTCGCCTCAGGTCCAACATCGAGGTCTGGCAGAAGTACACCATCATGCAGGACAATGCAGCCATTGCGAGAGTCCTGATGTTGACGAGGAATATGCAGGCCCTGAAAGCGACGTCAAACGCGAACGGCCGTAAGAATTGCTAACAGGTTTCAGCGAGCGCTGGCTTTTTCGCGGGTCAAATAGGCATCTAACACACCTCACGTATCTTACAGCATGGATCCATAGCCGCCAGCGGTGCCCTGCGCGATGTTTCCTCGGCCGGGGCTTGCAGTGGTCCGGCGCAGGTGAGACACGCATCAGGGCTTGTGCAGCGAATTATTACAGGTTACAGTAGAATACGCTGTTTAACAACTCAGGCGCTACGTCCGAACCCCGAAGCTGCTTCTACTGAGTACGACGAAGCCGCACGGAGAAGTGCAGCACCCTACTGCCTATGTCGCGATTGTTATTTCAGGCCCCCAGCGCCCATTTATTCAAGTGATTCTCAGACTTCTCCTCATAAGAAGGCAGGTTCCAATGCACCATCGCCAAAAGCGGAAGCTAGGGCCGTTGAAAAAACGGGGTTCAATGAGCGCGCGGACTCAGCCAAGTCTCCTTATAGACGAAGATCACAATGAATTGCTCGGAACATTTCACGGCTACCTGAATCTCCACGGTTCTCCCTTGTCCTTTTGCATCGTGACCGTATCCCGTGGTTCCAATGAGAAAGTAACGGAAGGTGTTCCCAATTACACTGGCCCTGGGGCCCGGCCCTGCCTTCTTACGCACATGACAGCTGTGTAACTTGCTAAAATTGTTATGTCGTTGAATACGAAAGCCCCGGGGCCCTAACTTGTCGTCACCTGCCAGGGCAGGCCGCGTCGGTCAAAGGCCGTTCAGTTATTGTGACGCTTAAAGGCTGTGAACGGAACAGCTGTCGAGTATAATTGTGAAGTAACATATTTATCTTCGCGTCGAGGTGCTCAGTGGGTGATTCGGCGGGAGAGGACGCGTTGGACTGGTTGGGCGGACAGGGGCGGACACGGCAGGCCCCGCCCAGGCGGACGCGCCCAGCCCCACTGCATGCAAGAATCGGTTGTCGGCTACATGCTCCCACGCGACGTGCTGCATGGGTACATCGTATCAGAGACGACTGTCGTGACAAGTCCTGGCTCGAGCTATCTCCATATGCAGTCAACACACTAGTATCCACGGCGGAGCGCCAGGCCGGCAGTGTGTCACGACAGCCCCATCAGAGTTACACCAGTGCTGCTCACTCCCTATCGTACACACCGTCATGCACCACGGACAGTACGGCAGTATCAACCAGACAAGCACGGCATATCACAATATGCTGTGGCAAACAAAAATACTAACAGCCGTATAGCCGAGGCAAATCCTGGGGGAGAACAACCACAGAGACTGGGTCACGGCGCCTGACATGTGGCCGGCGCGCCGATGCAGGCCATCAATAGTTAGTACCGCATAGGGCGGCATCAGGCAGCGTCTGATGGCGGAGATTCGGCCGCCCATGCCACAATTAGGTAACCACAATCCGTCATGCACTCCGAATGCTATCACACAGCCACGCAGCACTCAAGGCTCTTGACACATGTCTTCGCTTCTCCACGACCTGCGAGAAGGCCAATGCTTCTTTGCATTTACGTGCACCCTGGGGGTTCTGTGTCGATTATTACCCGTTCAATCGTTATCGTACTCCATCGGCAAATTTGCCCAGAGGAAGGGTACAAGATTATGGACAGTATCATAAACGCCACGTCGTACATGCCTGATGAACTTTCCGCACGTCACTGACACGTCAACCTCGCGCCGTGTGGCTGAGGTGCAGTATCGCAACAACCCCAATCGCGCCATGAACAAATGCAAGTGAACATCCGGCTAGCCAAAAATAGCGATGAAAATTGCGCACCATACGTAGCTATGCAAAAATTCTCATGCATCTAAGATGAAACTCGCCTTCACTGCTGACCGCACATTTCCGTGTGTCGTGCGCGCCGCTGGGCAGCCAGCCCCTGACACCGCCTCACCTTCAAGTCGCTAAGAGCGCCGCCTGACTGGTCCATCCTGATGCTCTCGGGGTGGCACAGTTCCACACATCTGACAACCACCTAATGGACTGAACCTTCCCTTTTTTGCATATTGCACAACCATCAGTTTCTCCCTCCCGCACATACCGGTACACATGCATCACACAGTTCCCATTCCGCACATACACCTCCCTCCCATCGTTGCGTCCCTGGCGCTGATGCTGCGCTAAGCATCATATCCTCCACGCCTCCACCACTGTATTACCACCCGACTCCCCGCCGTTGTCCACAACAGCTGTCACGGAGGCAGTGGTTGTGCTGCCCGCCAGCCGGGCACCAGCTTTCACACCGGAGTCGCCGCCATTAGTGTCGGTCGCCTTGGCCTTCAGCAATCCCGCCTCCTCCTCCCGGGCCGCTGCCCTACTGCGCACGTAGCGTTGTACCGTGACCGCGAACTCGCGATCGATGTTGAAGAACACGTCGTCCATGCCGATGCCGTCAAACGGGTTCTCCAGCGCCACCTGAACGTGAAACCTGGATCCAGATACGGCAGGGTTTGAAACACCACGGTTTTGCGCTTGATTGGGTTTTGCGGTACAGCACCCGTATTTCAAAGCACCATGTCAGATATACGTGGCACGCAGCGGGTATGTGTGTGCACGTTGTATTCACTCCTGCCCCTTCTAGGTGTTAGCAGCATCTCCCATGCACCCTTCATGCGCGCGGCAATGCTACGGGCCACCCAGCCCCATGCAGTGATGGCCTACACAGCTGCCGACAAGTGACACGTAAGCAGCAACGCCGCGCGCACTCACAACGTCGAGACCACCAGCACGTACAGCACGGCGGTGAAGTAGCCCGCGGGGCAGCTGCCGGTGGTGTCCTGCGGTCTCGGAGCGAGGGGCGGCGGGAAGGGAGACCATGAGTTCACCACAGCTCACCGTCGATGCGAGCAAGGCTTGGTGGCCTTGCAGACGATCGTACCCCCATGCATCACGCCGATCGCCACGTCCTGCGCGCCGTACAGCGCCCGTGTCCTCCTTCTGCACTGACTGCCACACGATGGAAGTAGACGTGGACCACCTACCCCACTAACCCTTATCCAATGCGCAGCACGTGTACTGCTCACGCTCGATCCACACCGGTGCGATGCTCTGCCCCCCTGGAGCTGGGTACGGTAACCCGGGCCGCCCCCAGCACTCACGTCCTCCCATCTGGAGCCGACGCACATGTAGGCGAAGTACGGCGCCGCCATGACGATGGACGCCACCACCAGGGTGAACGACACATAGCGCAGCATGAAGGGCGTGCGGTACTCCCGGAGGTAGCGCAGCCTGCAGTACGTACGAACGTACGACACGGTACGACACGGTGGCAGGGCGCACCGGCGGAGGGCATTGGGGGAGGCGGCAGGTTCAGCAGGGTGTGGGGCAGCAGCTGTGGGTGGATGTGGGGCGGAGGTATTAGCATTTGGCAAACCATGGTAGGAAGTCAAGCGACCCGAGCCCGCCAGCCATGTGTCAGGGGCAGGTAGCTCACCTCTCGATCACCTCGGCCGTCTTGGAAGTGTAAGCCGCCAGGCGGCTCATGCCGGCCTCGCCTGTGTCCCAAGAGAGGGCGCCGTAGCGCCATGTGGTCAGCAGAGGACGTGGCAAAGCAGCGGAGAGCATGGTAAACACGGACGGAGCGCGGGAGGTTCGGGCCCGCGATTGGGGTCATGTAAGGCCGGCACTCGGCAGCGCTCGACCCCTTCTGCCCGTCATGGAGGTCTGCGGCCCGGGAGGCTGCCCGCAGCGGACTGCCGCCATGCAGCGGCGTTGCGCCCGGTGCAAGCCAGGCCGACCCGACCCACCCGACTTGGTGACGTTTGCGACGGCCATGAGCTTCTCGTTGTGGATGTTGATCTGGCTGATTATGTCGTACATGCTGAAATACAGCTGCCAGTGCGGGTCCTGCTCTGCCACCTCGGCACGGCTGCTCTGTCCGTTCATGTCATCATCATCGTCATCGTCGCTGTCCTCCTTGCGCCCCTCCTTGCCCCGCCAGAACGCGCCCGACAGCTGGACCAGCACCCACATGATGCCCGTGCTGCGGGAGCCCGTGGTGCCGTACAGCATGCGCCACTCCGACTCGGACTCGTACGCGGTGTGTCCGGACAGCCAGCGGCGGAGGGTGGACAGGAACTGCGTGATGAGGTCCGCACAGCGCACGGCATGCGGCGCGTCGTCGTTGCCCAGGTTGGACCGCACCGCCACGCCGTCGGAAACTGCGCCGCCAAGCAAACACGTAGTAGAAATTGGTACATTGGGTTCCAAACATGTGTTGGAAAAGGACGCGTCGTTTATCGCATGCTCAGGACAAATGTGGGTCGGCAAATATAGCGCGGACGACGGGGAGCGTCGGTTTACTTACGATCCCAGTCTCGGTTACAGAAGTAAGTTCCAATCAGCTGCGCGAGATCGTGGGTCAGGGCGCGGGAGGGAGGCGCGGCGACACTTCAGTGCTCGATATACACGAAGGAGTGTCAGCGAGCCTATGATGTGGTTACTGGCACTTGAGGTCGTCTACTCCATTACCGATAAAGGATATTTTTTAAATATTCTCCGGGTATGTGCCCTGCCAGGCAAGCCCTCGCGACGCGAGTCCCATGCGTGGCCGTGCGCATTGCAGGTGCCAGCTACCGACGTTCACGCCGGTGGCCCGTACCCACAACGGCTTCGCCTCTCACAGCCGCGGCGAGGCTCCAGACAGGGCTGCAGGTCTCAGGCTGGGTGCAGCAGCCTAGCTACGAAACTTACCAGCCCCTTCAGGATGGATAGGTTTCGGAGCGCCTCCTCTCTCCGGGAAAATGCTTGCTGGATGCTGCGCGGGGCGGCATAGGAAGCTTATTGGGTTTGGGGCACGTCAGCATGACAGTGCTGCTCGCTGGGCAAGCGGCTGGCGCCGTCAAGCAGAGCCGGGTGTTGCTGTCCACATCGGAGGCCGCCGGCACCAAGTTTGGGAAGGAGACCCAGCGCGTCCAGTTCGCAAATGACGCATTTCGGCAGTTGCGTGCTGCGGTTGGGTTGGTGAGCGTGGCATGAATGCTGATGCTATGACAGCCTTGCCCATTTCGAAAACCCGTCGTAACGGTGCCACATCAAACCCTAACAGGTTTGGCGCTGCCTACCTGAACACGAGCGGGAACACGGTTCCCACGGAGAGGATGCTGAACTCCATACGAAACCTGCACAGGATTGGGCCCAAATTGATACCACGGGTTTCGCCCGCTGGAGCAGGCTGAGGCGACACCCGGACTTACATGAGGTTGAGCGTCTCGCTCTGGCATAGGTAGACCATCATACATGCTAATGCTGACATAACAATTGTCCGCGCGTTGACGAGAAAAATGCAAGCCCTGCGAACGCCGACACCCTGTTACAACGGCCTTCAGTGAGATTCCGGCCGTTGATTCCCCAACAAACCTTAAATATCGGAAGAGAAGAATCCAAAGCCGCCATCGTTTTACCATATGGCCTTTACGCCTGAAGGTGTCCATTGGCTTCGCAGCCTCTTGAGCTGGAGTTACTTGCATAGCTCTTGCAACGCCAAAACAGCTAGATTCCGTTTACACCTACGTATATGCGTTCAATTGGTGTTCCATTTCGCGTCGGTCAAAATTTTCTGAACTTTGTCGAGTGCTTCGAACTTGTCGTCGCCTCTATTCACCACAAAAATGACCTCAATCGTTACCCATTAACTGTTGCTGACATTAATTACGACCCGCGCCCTACAGCTGAGTGTTCACGTCGATCGCACCTCGAATGCGCGACGGCGAAGCGCTCCGAAGTATGCGAAACCTTTGTAATCTTGCATCCAGGCAGCTCCTCACCGGGACGCATGATCGCATCATCTTCAGCTTATTTCATTATGCTTACTGCAAAACACGGTGACCGATGTCGGTGGATCGCCTCCGAGCCGCCTCCACGAGGAGGTGCGCTGAATGCCTTTCAAACGCTGGGATCATGATGTTCCAACATCCAGTTCAAAGCGCGTGTTCAGCAGCGCATTTTCCCCCGACACAGCATGCCTCAACCTGTCGGCAGTTCTTCTGCACAGCTCCCGGAATGACTGTCGCCCAGCACACGACAACCGTGGACCAGGCTGCCCGCGCGGGAAGACCAGGCCGCACCTAGTTCTACGTCCCCTGAGGCTAACCACTGCGGCCGTCATCAGATCCAGATCCCGGCCACATGACCGACCCTGACCGACAAGCCGATGTACCTTTTTTCAATGCCCCTTACACCGTGGGTTTTACGAGCCGGAAATAGCTACAGTGGCCCGTGTCAGCCGCTGCCGTACGTCTACCGCTCCTAAAGCCATCAGTCAAGGCGGCCTTCACTAGAGTTCTGCGACGGAAGGCGCTACCAGCACTTCCGCCAGAGTTCACGCCGCGACGAGCCCAGCACCGCATGCTACAACCAGTCGTACATAAGGCTCTTGCTGTAAACGCCGGCCCGGACCGTGACAACGATTCCGTGGAAGAAGAGGCGCCCACATACCGGTGTCGGCCCACCTGCTGACACCCTCAAGGGCGCACCGACCGTCGAATATGATCCCCGCAGCCGCTCCACCGCCCGACAGCAACTCGATACACATGCTCGCCGTCCTGCCCTCCTCCGTCACCCCCAGTAAGCCCCGCTCTTTGCGTCCCCGCTACATGTTTCCGCCCACCAGAGTCCCACTGCCGCCGCCAGGCCATTTTCCGCCAGCCAGTGGGCTCTCTACTTGCCCTCATCCATGGCCACGTACTCGGGGTTCTTGGTTAGGATGACCTGGCCCTCCAGGATGGGCGACAGCGGCAGCCACTCCTCCGTCGCCAGCTCCGCGCGCTCGCCCACACCCAGCAGCACCGGGGTGGTATGTGTTTGGAAGCCTGGGGGAGGGAGGGGGGACAAGGGGGGAGGCAGCAGCGGGAAGGGAGTCGGTATGTGTGCCGCCCGGTGGGGCCCAGTCAGGGGCCCAGAGGGTATCAGCTTGCGGTGCGTGTCCTCAGAAATCCTTTCCATGGGAAGCATGACAGGGCTCCGAGACCAGGTTCAAACGTGGTTGGTAGGGAACAAGGGCAGACCGCCGCCAACGCCCCGAGATCCCCGGTCTCGTCAGCCTGCACGACGGAAGGCATGCACCGCCCTGCTCGGCCGCTTCTCGGGTCTCCACCGCGCTCACCCGTGATGGTCTTGGGTCGGCCAGCTTGAGCCACTACGTCCACCGCCGTGCCGACGCGGCAGGGCACCGGCAGCGGGCGGCCCTCCTCGTCCAGCGTCAGCAGCATGCGCGGCTTGATGGCCACCGAGAGGCAGTAGAGCAGGTAGTGGTGCTTGCCTCCTAGGGTGGCCTTGAGGTCCAGGCACGAGAAGAGGACGGACAGGACACCTGCCAACGCCACGCCTAGGAAAGGGAATAATGGAGGCAAGCGAAGGGCATCACGACGGGGGACCGGGATGGGTGTGGAGGAGGCGGAGGGGGGGCAGCAGGGCTGCGTCACGCACTGAATCGCTCTTCCGGCCAAACTCGATGTCCGGCTAAACTGTTCATGCACCAGCAGACACCACCACATGATGCCGCCGCAACAACAACGCTGGTAGGTAGGCGCGCCTCAGGGGTAGACAAAGACCATCCCGCCCCGCAATAGGCATACTCTCACCTGAGCAGAGCTGGCGGTCGGTGTGGTAGGGGTTGATTGTGAGCAGCCCCTTGCCCATGTGCACCAGGCCTTGCGCCAGTCGCACCAGGAACAGCGCAGTGGGCTCCTTGTAGTAGTACGACGCCAGGCCACGCAGCAGACCAGCCAGGCGGGCGTTGTTGGTGCCTGGGAGATAGGGGTGGCGGGGAGATAGGGGTGGCAGGGAGACAGGGGTGGGCGATAGGGGTGGCAGGGCGATAGGGGTGGCAGGGAGATAGGGGTGGGCGATAGGGGTGGCAGGGAGATAGGGGTGGGCGATAGGGGTGGCAGGGAGATAGGGGTGGGCGATAGGGGTGGCAACCGGGAGAGGTTTTAGGTGGGAGCATGCAGAGTGGGCAAGGCCAGGCGGGCTCGGGAGCGCGATGGGGATTCGAGATCCACATACACACACGCGATGGGGATTCGAGATCCACATACACTACACGCGATGGGGATTCGAGATCCACATACACACACGCGATGGGGATTCGAGATCCACATACACACACGCGATGGGGATTCGAGATCCACATACACACACGCGATGGGGATTCGAGATCCACATACACACACGCGATGGGGATTCGAGATCCACATACACACACGCGATGGGGATTCGAGATCCACATACACACACGCGGCACCGCGCAGCGACAGCCTCTGTCCCCGCTCACCCGCTCCCAGCAGTCCGAGCCCCACGATGGCGTTGTTGGCCACCTCGCTGTCCTGGTCGTGGCTCAGGCGGCTGAGGGTGTCCATCACCAGCATGTCCGGGTTGGAGATGTGCAGCAGGCTGATGGCGAGAGGAACCGCGCGGCGAGCTGGACCGTCGCCGTACTGTGGTGGGAGGCGGGGTGGGAAACGGGGGCCAGGGGTGAGGCATGGGATAAGGCCCGCACGACAGGACACGGGGGAAGGAAGGAAGGACCCAGGAACAACCGTATCAGGGGACAGGGCGCAAGTGGTCCGGACTGGGGCCGGGCGACAGGTGCATGCCCCCAGCGGCCCCCCCCATGCCCCCAGCGGCCCCCACACGGCCCCAGCTGCTCGCCCCAACCCACCTGCAGCAGGTGCTCCAGCACGCGCCCGGCCATCTGTGAGCCCAGCGGCTCGGCCATAGCGATCAGCGCCAGGCCGATTACCGCCGCACCTTGGTGGATGGTCTGCGGCAGAGAGTTGACGAGGCGGAAGGGGTTGGCCGTGGTTGGATCAGGTAGGACTTTGCCCCAAACTTGCCGCTGTCGCTCCCTGGCCAGTTGCGCAAAGTGACGAGGGAAGCAACGCGCTGATGCCGCCCGCCTGCCTCACCCCTGGCGGAGAACCCACTCCCCCAGCGTGCTGCCCAAGCGTCCGTACCTTATGCGCTGACGACTCGTCCGCCGTGATGTGCTCTCCGCACATCGCTAGTAGCCCTTGCACCTGAGTGAGTGCGGGCGGAGGGGTGACGGGAGGCGACCGTCGTGCCATGTCGTGGCATGTCATGTCAGCACGTCGATGCGGCAACCAGCGTAGGAGCTGGTCTGCAGGGCGCCCTGACGCTGTACCCGAGCCTACCCCCCACGCAGCTCCCAGGCCCCTCTCGGACCACCCACCCCCACCCCCAGGCCCCTCTTCGACCACCCCACCTTGAGCACGTTGCCCGTGCCGGCGTACGCGCATGAGTCCAGTGTGACCACCGCGAACTGGCTGATGCGCTCGCTGAGCGTCTTGGCCACCTGGGGGCGGGAGGGGGAGGCGTGAGACCGTGGCCAGGGACTGCCGCAGGCGGGGCGATGGAGGGCCTGTCCACTGCAGGCAGCAGCCCCAGCAGCGGCAGGCAGCAGCCCCAGCAGCGGCAGGCAGCAGCCCCAGCAGCGGCAGGCAGCCGCACAGCCCCAGCAGCTGCTCCCGCGGGCCACGATGCAACACGGCACGGCACGACCCGGCGTCCTTCCTGTGTCCCCGCGCTGCCCGGCCGCCCACCTCCACGGTCGCCTCCGCCAGCTCCTGCTTGCCCAGGAACAGCAGCCCCAGCGCCAGGCACATGAGCTTGGCGTAGGGGGTGGACAGCTCCAAGTCGGAGCGGGTCATGAGAGCCTGAGGGATGCAGCAGTGGCGGCACGTCAGGACCCAGGCGGCAGCAGGGACATCATACACACCTCCCAACGCCCACAGCCGTCCGTCGCCACCCACAGATCTGCTGCCATCCTTTCCTTGGACGCCTGCTGGTCAAACTGCTCAACAAGTCCCGCCCTGCCCGCTGTCCTGCCCTTCGGCCTGCTCCCTGCCCTCTCCCCCCCTGCTCCCCGCCTTGCCGCCGCCGCACCTGCAGCACCGACATGACCACGTCCTCCCGCGCGCTGCTGTTGAAGACCAGCCCCAGCGCCAGGGCAGCGAAGGCGGATACCTGGTCGGAAGAGGCGTTAGGGTGCTTAGCGGCCGGGTGGGCACATGGGAGGCGGCATTGGGTCGTGGGTGCCGCTGCACACCTGGAAGGCTCTGTGGGCACTGCCGCAGCCCACCTGGCTCGGTGGTCGCAGCCCACCTGGCTCGGGGGTCGCAGCCGCCGAGACAGGTCCGGCACGACCCAGTGTCCGCTGCTGCGATGGGGCTGCAGCGCCCACAGTGCCAGCCCCGCGCTCATGACCCTTCCGAGTACACCGCCCACCCGCCCTCCGCTGGCTTCGTCCCCCACTCGTGGCCTCCCCCCTCGCGTGTGCGCTGCCCAGTCGCCCTGCCCTCCCGGCGGGTTCTTCCCCCTCCTCCTCCTCCTCCGCCTCCTCCTCCGCCGCCTTTGCTCACCTCGATGGGCGCTTCCCCGTCCACCACCAGGGGGCTGAGCAGCTCCGAAACCTCCTCCCGGCCGGTACCCGCGTACGCGAGGCCCAAGCCAAGAATCGCGCCTGTGGGGGTTGGGTGCGACATGGTTCCGGAGCAGCAGGAAGCGAAGTGGAGCAGTGGCGGAGTAACAATCTCCTGGACCGCTCACCGCTATCAGCCTAGTTCCCGGATTCCCACCCAAGATGCACGAATTTGCCGGACCTCTTGTTGAATAGCTTATTGAAAGCAAAACCCCAGGGTTACCCACCCAACGTCCGTAAGCAGTCAAAACGTGTGGGTTCTGAGACTACGGTTGTGGGGCCCGCTGACCGCAGCCGCGTGCTGTGCCGTGTCGTGCTGTGCCGTGCTGTGCCGTGCTGTGCCGAGTCGTGCTCACCCGTGCGGATGTTGACGTCCGCGTTGGACACGTAGTCGGCTATGAGA
This sequence comes from Yamagishiella unicocca, assembly GCA_003116995.1. Lineage (NCBI taxonomy): Eukaryota > Viridiplantae > Chlorophyta > Chlorophyceae > Chlamydomonadales > Volvocaceae > Yamagishiella > Yamagishiella unicocca. The sequence goes on from BDSL01000101.1 coordinate 322,392, forward strand.
GCAAAGGCCGGGTCGTTCTCGTTCTGAACGCACGCGTTCACCACCCCGATGGCCAGCAGCGCGCCAGCCTGGGAGCATAGGCAGTCCACAAGCGAGTGATGAATCCCCAGGGAGTGAGGGGCGGCGAGGAGGGAGCCAACGAGCAAGAGTGGAAGCCGGTGCGCACATGAACGGGTCCAGGGAGGCAGCACGAGGTGGTGCCTGCATTTGCCGGTCCCGGCCTGGTCGAGCAACCCGCCGGGATTCCCCCGCGACGCCGGTTCGTCGGTTGTTCCTGTCCCGTGCAACGCGCCCTCCCTCCTCTCGCCCGCACTCCGCACCCACCACGACGTAGGGGTCCGACGAGTAGAGGTACTTGTCGATCTGTGTGTGAGGAGGGGGGGTGGCGTGAAAACCGTTGACAACAAAAAGGACAGGATAGTTTGGGGGGTTTCGCGGGAGTGGAGCGGGTGCGGCCAGGGAACGGCAAGAGTCAAGCAGCCAGCTTCCACGGAAAGGGGACACGAGGAGCGCACAGCCCCCTAGCCAGATGCCGGGGGGCGGGAAGGAAGCAGCAGCAGCAGCCGCTGACATCCCTCAACCCCACAGGCTAGCCTCTCATACCACTCCCTGCGCCCTCACCGACCCACCCACCTGCGGCAGGCCGCCCTCCACGTCCCACAGCGTAATCATGCCCAGGGATGCGGTGGCCGAGATCTTGCCGTGGTCCTTGTTCTTGAAGATCCAGTGCACGTTCTCAGAGCCGGCAGCGCCTGAACGGGCACACGCAGGGGCGGGTCGCCGGGTGCGGAACGGTATCGGTGCGGCCTTGCTGCGGCCTTGCTGCGGCGGTCCCACACCGTTGCGATGCGGCCCCAGGACGCTGGGTGCCGTTGACCAAGTCGGGGCAATGTAGTTCTGGCATGCGTGAAAAACTCGGTTGGGTTGACACGGTCTCGGGTGTCCGGCCCCGGCACTCCACAGCCGCTGAAGACAACCCCGCCACAAACCCCAAGCCCAAACGTTGCAACGTGCGGCCTCTTTAACGCAACTCCAAACGGTACTAACAAACGGTTTCCTAGTCAGCTTCTTCGTACATGGGCTTTCCTAACAAACCCAAACCCCAGCCGCACCTGCATCGGGTCCCGAGCCGACCGTGACCAGCTTGTCCTGGCCGAAGCCGGCGTTGACGAACGCGTTGACGAAGGTGGCCGCCAGGTTGGCGCGGGCAGAGTCCACTGCTGCTGCGCCGGCGGGTGCGCGGCCCTCCGTGAGGTGCGTCTTGTAGACGTCCTCCGGCGTCTTGGCCTCCACCACGTCCAGGTCGCGAGCCAGGGCCAGGAAGTGCTCCGACAGCTTGGAGTTGGAGATGATCTCACGCAGGGACTGCAGGGAGGGTATAAGAGGATCCGCGGGGAGGGTGTAAGCGGATCCGCGGGGAGGGGGCGGAGGCGGGTGGGGCTGTGTCGGTGCAGGGAAAGACACGCAGGGGTAGGGGCTTAGGTGTCGTGGGTGTGGCAGGTGTGTTGTGAGGTGATGTGTTGTGTGGTTGGATGCCGTGGGCAGGGGCTGTCCACCAGGCCAGGCGCATGCACGTGCGGAAGACAGGTCAGCGGACGCGGGTGCCAGCCTCGATACCCTCTGCAGCCGTGAAGTCCTGTCCAGGAGAACCGCGGGGGGTGTGAGCTGCAGCTGGGCTTCCAGGGCTATACCGCGGATTCGACGTCACGGAGGGGTCAACGTCGACGTCACTTTCGGACAACCGACCACCTCACAGGCACCACCTCAACCAAAATCCACGCATCTTTCACGCGCATGTGCGCGGACAGGGCGCCTTCCCCGCCTAGCCAATTCCGCAAATTTCAATTGACTGTGACAGGTTAAGCAAGCCAATCCACTTTTGCCTCAGCCGCCTCGGCACAGCTTCGGCGCCGCAGACGCTTCCTTCCACAATGGGTCCATGCCTCCTCCCGCACCGTCCAGTCATCCTGTTGCTAGGAACACCCACCTGCACTTCCGACACGTCACCTACAGCCACACAGCACGTCTCCACGCCTGCGCCTGGCACCCGCATACTTCCAACCTTCCAGTGTTCACCCTTCCGCCATTGTTCACCCTATCAACGAACCCTCCTTCAGCCCAACCGACCCTCCTCCAGCCAAATCGGCCCTGCTCCAGCCGACCGTCTCCCCTCCAGCCCAACGGGCCGCCCTTCAGCCCAAACAACGCCCCTCCAACCCCACCGAACCTCCTGCAGCCAAACCGGCCGCCCTCCAGTCCAACCGGCTGCATTTGGCACCAGGCACGTGCCTGGGGGGACACCGGTGGTTCCCAGACCTTCTTCGCCCCGCGCGCGGCGACCCACCTCACGCAGAGTATCATCCTCCACAGCCGCTGGCCCCTCCTCCAGGTTGATTGAGAAGCCGTGCCTGGGGGTGCAACGTTGGAAGCGGGGAAAACAACTCCTGCACCTCAAAACCACGACATACGACTACCGTCCGCTTCGATTCCGGTCAGGACAGCAGGGTGTGCACCAACTTGCTCGAGCTCGCCGGCTTAAGGGGCTGCCATAGCAGCACCAGCGAGGTCAATGGCAAGGACGTCAAATTGAGCGTGCGTTAGTGAGTCCCTCCCAAGCTGTCCGCCGCTATCGGCCAGGAGGTCGCCTAGCAGCCACACAGTGGTATATGAGAGGAAACCCATGGGTCACGTTTGGAATTGCATGCTGGAGAACCTGGACTAGACCACACAGTGGGGCAGGCGAGGCCTCGGGCGACATGTGACAGCTGCCCGGATTCGAAATGACCCTACCCTGCTAGTTAGGCTTGGCAATTCACCCTAGTACCTGTACCGTTGCGACAAAACTGACACCGCAATCATTGCACTAAGCAATATTCAACAACCTCTCAGCAACCTCTCAACAGTGTCCTCTGCGGCTGGCTCGTCATGCGACACCCCCACGCGCAGCAGCACGGCCACACTGCAAGGTGAGGGAGTGATATGAATTTATGCAACCCAACTCCGGCCGCTGGTATCACATCACACGAGAAGGAAGGCAGTCGCTCTCCCGCCTCCCCACACTACCGGTCTGGTCCCCACCTTGCCAGCAGGTACCCCAGCTGCTTCTTGGCCAGCGGCTCGGTGCACGCCGTGAAGACGCCCTCCACGTCGGTCCTGCTGTTTAGCCGCAGCGCAACGCGCAGCGCGTCGTGCCAGCGCTTCTGCCCCGTATAGATGCGTAGCGCCAGCTGCAGCACGGCCGCATCGTCCGGCTCCGGCAGATACGCGCAGCACGAGGTGAGATACAGGCACGTGCGGGCGTAGTTCTTCTCGTCCACGTGCGACTCCAGCAGGTCCAGCGATTCCACCTGGGCGATCACCGACCAGGGTAAGGCGGAGAACGCGCTCAGCAGGTGGACGCTGTGGCTAGGGTTCCGACACGCGACGCGACTACTCGGTTGCAGTCGCAACGGAGGCAAAAGGAGAAGCAGGGGCGGCGGTGGGACAACGTGCTAAGGTCGTGCCGTCGATGTGGGGTAAGACATATGCTATGTTTTCAGGAGCAGCGCGCACCGAATGCAGCGGCGAGGAGTCCACCGCTGCGTGGCAGCAAGTGGGTCGGTGCCCCGCCCAAAAAGGGTTTAGGGTTTAGGGCTTTAGGGTTCGGTGCAAAGAACAGTGTTGTGAAGCACCGTGACCGGCGCCTCCCCCTCTCGAGGCATGGAACCCAGACCCGCCCCCTCAAAAGGCATGTAAAGGAACCACACAACTGGACCCCATCACGCGAAGCCCACCTCCAGCAGAAGGTCCACCGCCTCCGGCTCCGCATTGTGCGTCATGTGGTACGGCACAATCTGCTTGACGAGCGCCATCAGGTCGTCGACCGAGGCTGTTGAGTCTGCCTCCCGCCGCACCCGGAACTCCTCAGCGATTTCACCCGACAAATGCCGGATGTATTCATGGCCCCAGATGCCCAGCTCCGTGGGGGAGCCTGCTAGGCGGTACTTCAGCACCTCGCGCACCAGTTCCTTAGTGGTGGCGAGTATGGAGATGACATCCGCTAGCATGGCGCGGTTTTCCCCCTGTTCAGAGGGAATTGTATCAAATCGCGTCTTAAGGTCGTCATAACTGGGGCGCAGGAACTTGAGAGGCTTCGGCACACTGGTCATGGACGCTGTCGCTGAGCGGATTTCCGATATCATGCTGGTGAGCGCAAGCTTTACAACACCGGCATCCGCGTCGCCCAGCCGCTCCACCATCAAATCCAAACTGTTCTTCAGGACCAGGTCCTCCTCGCTCAACTCCGGCTCCTTGTCCTCATCCTTCCCCTTGGCGCCCTTCTTGTCTTCCTTGGCGCCCTTCCCCTTCACCGGCTTCTCGTCGCTTGCCGCGACCATTGTAACTTTACGCCGCTCAAATGCGGCCTAGATCTATTCTGCTGGTGTTTAGAATGTGAATGAGCAAGGCAACGAGGGAAGGTGGAGCGATAGATCTGATCGAGCTGCGGCCACAATGAGTACTGCCTAGCGAAGACGAGTCGCAGCTAACAGCTAATTCGTCTTGAGTAAATAATTATGTGCGATCGTTAGCACCGCAACCTGCGCTTACCTGCTGGGTACGGCACTGCTTGCCCTCACGTCATTTCATTAATAACCAAATCCTCCAGCAGGGGTTTCCAATTTGGTTCGAAAGGTTGATAATGGTGCATGCTCAAATGTTTAATTGTCGCATATCGTTACATCTTGTAAGAAGCCATGGCTGCGGGCCGTGTCGGACCTGGGCTGCACTCCGCGCTGAGGGGGCCAAGTGCAGGCGAAGGCCTGCACGACCACGCCATAGTAGCCATGTTCTCTCCTGTTAGTCCATGTGGATGTAAAAAGTCCCGGCATACAACTTCTGCCGTCATGAGGTTCCCCAACTGTCCCCACTTGTACCCAGAGGCAGTCACGACATAAGACGTGAAACGGCATTGTCCCCAGGAGCTTCTCCAGGCGACGAGCTACCTGATGACGGGCTACTAGCCGTGCTGTTAGGCAGCCGCAATCGCGCGTACCGGTGCAATCTACACCAGCCCCCTTGCAAATCATGTCAGCCAGGCCGGCCCTGGCCACCGAATCATGTCAGCCAGGCCAGCCCTGGCCAAAGTTCCGGTGACAATACCACGCGTCACCAGGCGTGCATTTCTTTGCCTGACCATCTGTACTTACTGCCTGCAGCATAAGAGGGACTGCAATCCATGTATTAGGAGTCGGTGACCCATGGGCCGCGTAATGTAGTACATCAAATACTGTTGACAGCAGAAGCAGCCGGGATCCTGTATTGACAAGTTACAACGTGCTAAGGAGATTTGGGGTGTTATTATAATCGCTAAGCCGCGAAAGACTCCAATCCGGGGGTGTACAGGAAATACGGAAACAACAGGAAAAGACTCCTTTTGTCCTTAATTTCCGCCTACAACAAACAATTTCATGCACATGCATCGGAGTCAATATTCCGGAGCACATTTGGTTAATAGTGAACCCCATGACTCTCAAACTTCAATCAGTGAAAAATCAGAGATCCACTATGTGCGGCCAGCGTCCCGCCGCTCAGATAATGATCACCATACCTCACTCCAGGGGGCCCGCCAAGAATGTCCAAGAAGCGCCCACGGACAGTACACTACCACACCCAACTGTTTCAACATCTTGACTTGCGCTGATGTCTCGCGTTTGGCGAAAGCATAACACTCACCCGTATCAACGCATTTAACATGACGATCGCAAAAGGTGCTTGACAGCGCCGAGACCGCAATCGAAAAGGGCAAACACTGCCGCTGCAATAGAAGGCAGCAGCGCCCAAGACTGACATATAGCATCCATTGTCACAAAGAAGCAACGAATTCTGGCACCTTGCAGAGCCTTCCTAATCCCTGCACCGGCCCACGCAAGCCGTTCGCAACAAACCTTAACCGCTGCTGCGTATACACAAATGAAACAACATCTTCAGGCAGGCAACGAACATCCCCCAAGGGGCCTCACCAAGTGAAATGGCACAGCAGCAGCACACTACCACCAAGGACGCACACAATGATGTGTTTGCGCCAATGACCGGCAAGGCGCAGCAGTTTCGCTCGCGTTCAAGGCTAGACACTTGCGACAACCTACCTGAACCATACCTCTGGGGCCCCAGCACGACCGCAGTTTCCGAGGCACCAGTGCGACCACAACACGACTCGCAACAAATCGATTAGGTCATGCATCCCCATCCCACATCCTGCAACACCCTTGCTTTGCCACCACCACCAAAAGAGCATAGCTTGCCATCCGGTTAGGTCCGATTGGCCTGTTACCATTATGAGTACGTATAAATAGCTGTTAAAACACCCGAGGTGCAACCTACATCCTTGGCGACAATGATAGCAAGCCAGGACGGACGAGAGGGTGTCCTGGGAGCTGCGAGATACTGCGGAGGCAGGATCGAGAGGGATCGAGAGGTATCTAGGGAATTGTCGGAGGAACCCCCCCGCACACACACACAAGCAACAAACATCCATTGTACATTATGATACATCCAACGAGGCGCAAAGCAGTGCTAAGCATCAGCATCTGTCTTCATCTCTAGTCGGGACACGTCGGTTTTCCCGCCCCTCCAACCCGCACCCTCCTGCACACTTGCTGCCTGACTTAATTTCGCACCATGACCACCAGCATCCACGACGATCACCCCGGGTCACCCAAGGCGCTTGGACCTCAAGTGCCGTATTCTAACCACAACCCCCGGCGGAAAAATCGCCGAGGTAAAAACATTCTACTTTGGAAGAGCCAAATGAGCGGTCGCAGCTTCCGTGTCCTCACTCAAACTGTGACGACGGCTAATCAGAGCCCAGATCCCCACACATCACCATATGGTGCTTAAACTTTACAGCCGCCTGGGCGTTTTAACCAACGCTGGTCATACGCGGCGACCACATCACTCGGTTGCATGAAACGAGATCCGGGGGGTGCGAGAAACGCCGGGGCGTAAACCCATGAAGTGGCGTCCGGAGGCGATGTCCTCCGAACTCGAAGACACACGCCAACATCGGCACTTCGACGGAAACACAATGAATCCTATCTTCTCTTGCACAGCGTTAAATGAGGGCCAGGAAACGAGCTGCTTGGCTCCGGTAACCATAAATTTAGGCCAGCCATCACAGCTTACCCATATCCTGCGATTTCATGCATCCAATAATGAAGAGCCCCGCATTCTCATATTTAGCCGTCCCCAAACGGTCGCTTGACGCCCTTTTCGGCTAGGTACTCTTTATTTAACAATATTTTCCTCAAGATATTAACTTAGTCCACTTACTGCGCCGCCGCTGGGCCGAAGGCCGCGTTTCCAACAACCGGATAGCGAGGCATGGGCGCCAACGGCCCGAAAGGCGTCGGCATGCTGGTTGGCCCCAAGGGCGCGACGATCGCGTTGCCACCGCCTAGCAGCAAACCCGCAATAGAGGTGTCGGCGCCCAGGTTGCAGTACATCCGGTCCTGCAGCAATTGGCGCTGCGGAGCAGAGCAACGGAGACAGGCGCGCTTCAGTAACCTGCAGACGCGATGCTGGACTGCCCTCACACCGCGCCCCCGGCGCGTGCCGTGCGCAGTAGCCTCCCTAAAAAGGCGTCACCTGTGCGGCCCGACGGAGCCAAGGGTGCTGAAGGAGCTCCACAACTGTCGGCCGGTCTTCCGGGCGGTCCGCCAACGCTTGGGAGATGAAGTCGCGTGCGGCCGGTGACACGGATACCGGAAAGCTGAGCGTCTTGGCGGTGGCGTGTGCAGCCAGGAACGGGGCGCCAGCGCCCTGGCCGGCGAACACGTGGCTCAGGGCGGCAGCTGCGGCCGCCGTCGTGTTTTCCGCGACGAAGGGCGGGAAGCCCACCAGCAGCTCGTACGTCAGCACGCCCGTGCCCCACACGTCCTGAGGAGCGGAACAGGGTTTGGAAGGAGAGGGGCAAGGTCAGGGAGAGGCAGGCGCACTGTGGACTCCGCTGACTCGGGGTTGCGCGGCGTCCCAACGGCCGTCCAAGCAACCAACCTACCACGGCAGTTGTGTACGCCAAGGATCGGATGTGTTTGTTGTCTTGGGGCAGATACTTCATCGGGCAGCGCTCCACCTCCGGCGCCTGCGCGTTCAGCAGCCGCGGGAAGGTGTTTAGTGGCGGAGGCAAGACGCGCTGGGCTGCGACGATGTCTTTGGGAACTTGCAGCACAGCGCCAGCCAGCTAGGTACAGCTGTATGACACTTTACAGTGAAGCCGACTTCCCAGGGGCCTCAGCTGGAGGCATTTGCCTCGAACCGCTAACTGCCACTATTTCGCGTCGACATGCCGACCCGAGTGCACCCATACCATGTGGCCCCTCACCATGTAATCCACTGCGGGACGAGCATTAGGCGACATCGGAGGTCCAGACGGGCAGGGCGCAAACCGGTAGCAAGGGGAAATGGGAACGGCGGGTGGCGTCAGCGGGTGCAGGGATGGTTGCTTGGTCGAAGAGGATCTCACGAGCTGAGCGCCGAGTAGGGGCGCATGCGCGTGCAAGCAGTATTCGCTATCTTGGCCACCTGGCGATCAACCAACCCACGTGCCTCGCCTGCGTCTTTGGTTGTACGCGAGGCTTTCTCCCTGTTCCAAACACGCAACAGAACAGAGGATGCTGCGAGAGGGCGGCGCGGCGCAGCTGTTGTGAAATGATGGTCAGCTCTGCTACGCAGCCTATTGGAGGCTTTAGCCGTACCGCAGTACGGCTCTCAGTGTGGTGTTAGGAGAGCGTTCCCTGAGTAGGTTCTCTCTCTCACTGTAACGGATTATGGAGTAATCGCCCTTATCACAACAGGTTATGAGCCCCGCGCTTAGACGCGCGTGAAGAGATCCCTAGACCTTAAGGTGCCAACTGCGGGAGGCAGGCTCGGCTAAGCTAGGCTAGGATGAAGCAGGTGCCAGACAACCACCTGTTTACTTCGGATAACTATGTGGAGGTTGCGGCCATTGTAAGGCGCGCACTCGGAAGCAAGGGATGGGCTGATGCTATCCACGAGCTTCCGGCCAGGCGTGAAACGCTTGATGCAAGGGAAAATCAGAAGTCTAGGGCGCTGATCATGCAGTACCTGACAACGCTGGAGCTGCCGTCGTTGGAGGTGCACGAGACGGCCTACGACCTGTGGGTGGCCATCAGCCGTCGCTATTCCCAGACCAGCCGTGCGGCGAAGTCGAATATCCAAATGGAGATCTCGACATTCAGCATGGCGCACAACGAGACATGTAGTGACTACCTCGCTCGGCTGCGGATTCTGCGTATCAAGATGCACTGCGCCGCCATGGAGATGGACGAGGCCCAGTATATTCACACGCTGCTTTTTGGTTTGCCTTCATCATACGAGACGTTCAAGACTGTAATGATGAACGCCATCGACGTGGCAACCGTGGAGGAGTTGGGTCGGCGTCTGATCAACGAGGAGACGTCGAGGAATCGTGCCAACCAACAAGCGTCCGTGAACGCCGTCGGGCGCCGCCATTTCGGTAACGGAGGCGGCGGAGCTGGAGGCAGCGGAGCTGGAGGCGGTGGCACTGGAGGAGATGGCGGCAAGTTCAACCGGCACAAGGACAAGATCTGCCACTCGTGCGGTAAGAAGGGCCACATCCAGGCAAACTGCCGCACGAGGGAGCGTCGGGAGCGAGAGCAGGCGCAGCAGGCGCCTCAGGCGCAGGCAGCGCCGCCCCCCTACCTCAGCAAGGCCAGGCGCCGGCACAGGGACAGCGGCGGCACCTTATTGCCACCGCAAACCTGGTTGCCAACGTGACGACGGCCAAGGACGAGTGGTTGTTCGACACTGGCGCGGAGGAGTTCTTGACCGGCTGCAGCGGTGCCCTGTTCAACGTCAAGTCCCTGACGATGAAGAACAGCATCGAGTTCAGGATGGCGGATAAGGCAAGCAAGTTTTCGAAGTGGCGGGGGCAGGTCACGTTCGGTGTAGACGGTTTTGGCATGGACGTAACGATGCACCCCCACGTAGTGCCGGGGATCGGAATGAACCTTTTCTCGATGAAGGCCCTCAAGCGGGCTTTCGGCCACGTGACGACTGTCCTAGACGGGGACCAGTCGTATATCGCGATCAACGGGGAGCCGGCGCTGCAGATGTACGAGCGCGATGGCATGTATTTCGTGCGGGCCCGGGTGCAGGATCCGATGCTGGACGTGATTGAGACGGCCCGTTGGGATGCGAAATACCGCGAAATGGGCAACGGGGGCAAGGCCGCCGCCTTGGTGCGTGAGGTGAAGCGTGAGATGCAGGAAGAGCGCCAGCGGGAAGTCGTAGCGGAAAAGGAGGCAACTCGCAGGCGGCTGCAGGAAAAGCACGAAATCCGTGAGCGCGAGCACCGGGCGCTGCGGGAAGAGGCGATGAGGCGCCTGAATGCTTCGCGTGCACGTATTTGCATGGGGCACCGTAGGTTAGGACACCTGGGTTTCACCAGCATGCGCGCGATGGCAGCACACAAGATGGTGAAGGGGCTGGGTTACTCCCCGGCTGATGTAGACGCCGCGAAGGGCGTTGCATGCGAGCCCTGCGCGCTGGGGAAGCAAACCCAGCAGTCGCATCCGTCGTCAGGCCACGTTAGCACGGAGCGATTGCAGCTGGTGCACATGGACCTGTGTGGGCCCATGCCGATTAAGTCGGCTGGTGGAGGACTGTACATTGCTACGTTTTTGGACGACTACAGCAAGTATTCAGAAGTGCGGCTCCTGGCGTCGAAGGATAAGGTCGCAGAAGAAGTCGAGAAGGTCCTAAAGTCGTGGGAGCGCCAAACCGGCGAGAAGTTGCGCCGTGTTCGGACGGACCGCGGCACTGAGTACGTGAATGCCAAATTGTGCCAAGTTTTCGAGAATTTGGGCGTTAAGCATGAGAAGTCGGCACCGTACACCCCGCAGCAAAACGGGGCAGCAGAGCGGCTCAATCGCACTTTGCTTGAACGTGTGAGGACCATGATGGAGGGCTCGCCCGACTGTCCGCAGAACATGTGGGGCGAGGCAGTGTTCACGTCGTCGCATTTGCGGAACGTATCCGCCACGTCTGATAGCGTGCTCACACCGTGGGAGCGGTTCACTGGCGAGAAGCCGGACATTTCGTATTTGCGTGAGTTTGGGTGTGCAGCATACGTGATGATTCCGAAGCCCCAGCAGTCCAAGCTGGGGCCTGTGGCCCGCAAAGGCATTTTGGTGGGCTACGAGCCCGAAGGGCATGCATGGCGTGTGTGGCTACCTGGGCACAAGAAAATCCTCGTTAGCAAAAATGTCAAGTTTGCTGACTGCGTCGATTGCCGCATGGAGGAGGTGTCAGAGTCGTCTGATGATGAGACGGATTCGGGGTCGGAGGAGGAGGAATGGGAGGAAATGTTGTCCTACCCCAATACCGATGATGAGGGTGAAGGTGGTGAGTCCGAGCCGGATGGCGAGTCAGATGGTGAGCCGGATGGCGAGCCAGACGGCGATGGCCCCGAGCCAGATGATGACCCCGAGCCGGATGACGCAGGGCCAAGTGAGGCGGACCAGCCCATTGCGCAGCGTAGGGCCAAGCGGGTTAACGCCGGTGTGCCTCCAAGTCGTTATACTGGAGCCGTGGATCAGCGTGGCGTGGAAGTCATGACGCCGGCGACCTATGCAGAGGCAATGGCGTCCCCCTATGCCGTGCAGTGGCAGGCCGCGATGGAGGAGGAGTTGGCGTCCTTGCAGGAGAAGGGCACGTGGGTTTTGGAGCCCAAACCGCAGGGCGCGCGTGCGATGGGTGTAAAGTGGGTCTTTGCTTTGAAACAGGACAAGCACGGAGTGATTGAGAGGTTCAAGGCCCGCCTAGTCGTCAAGGGCTTTATGCAGCGTGAGGGCGTTGATTTCAAGGAAGTGTTCGCGCCTGTCAGCAAGCATGCCACGCTGCGGGCTTTCCTGGCCATGGTTGCGGCTGGGGACATGGAGCTTCATCAGCTCGATGTTAAGACCGCTTTCCTGAATGGTGATTTGGAGGAGGAGATTTTCGTGGAGCAGCCCCCCGGTTTTGCGACGGGTGGGCGAGCAAACGTGTGCCGCTTGCGCAAGTCGCTGTATGGCTTGCGGCAGGCATCTCGCACCTGGCACAAGAAGTTGCACGAGCAGCTGGTGGCGATGGGTTTCAAGGAATCCGATGCGGACCCCAGCTTGTACGTGCGGGACGTCGATGGTGATGTTGTGCACGTGCTGGTCTACGTCGACGATTTGCTGATTGCGTCGTACGGTGTGGCGAAGGTGCTGGAAGTGAAGTCGGCCATCATGCAAGTTTTCGATTGCCGCGATATGGGGGAGGCCGACCTTTTCCTGGGTCTGGCCATTCAGCGGGATCGGGAGTCTCGCACGATTACGGTGTCCCAGCGCCGGATGATTGAGGAAGTGGTGGCCGAGTACGGCATGTCGAAGTCCCGGCCCAAGGCAGTCCCCATGACCCCGGGTACGGTCCTGGTGAAGCCCGGGGCGGATGAGCGTTTGGAGGTTGAGCGCTACCCGTACAGTGCGCTGGTGGGCAGCCTGCTGTACATCGCTGGTTGCACGCGTCCAGACATCTCTCACGCCGTGGGAGTGCTGACGCGGCACATGTCGGCTCCGGGGAAGGAGCACTGGAAGGCAGCGAAAGAGGTGGTGCGGTATCTGGCTGGCACGGCAAATTATGGCCTGGTGTTCGGTGGCGGTCGCGTGGATGAGGGCCTCATTGGCTACACCGACGCGGATCACGCGGGTTGCGTGGAGTCGCGCCGTTCGACCACGGGTTTTGTGTTTTCGCTGCATGGGGGCCCGGTGAGCTGGTCGAGCAAGTTCCAGCGCACCGTGGCGGTGTCCACGATGGAGGCCGAGTATGTAGCGGCATCGGAGGGGGTTAAGGAGGCGCTGTGGTTGCGGCAGTTGCTGTGCGACATGGGGTACATGCTGGTCGCTACGAAAGTCAACTGCGACAGCCAGTGCGCGATCAAGGTGATTAAGAACCCGGTCGTTTCCGAGAGGTCGAAGCACATTGCGGTGCGGTACCATCTGATCCGGGAGCACGTGACGCGCGGCGCGATTGTCATGGTTGACTGCCGCACGTCGGAGATGGTGGCGGACTGCCTGACGAAGCCGTTGGCGTTCGAGAAGTTCCGGCAGTTTCGCGAGAGCATGAGCGTATGCAAGATCTGACCACGTGGGAGTGTTGTGAAATGATGGTCAGCTCTGCTACGCAGCCTATTGGAGGCTTTAGCCGTACCGCAGTACGGCTCTCAGTGTGGTGTTAGGAGAGCGTTCCCTGAGTAGGTTCTCTCTCTCACTGTAACGGATTATGGAGTAATCGCCCTTATCACAACAGCAGCACTCCGCTCGGCGCCACTCACAAGTTCCCGCGCGGGTGACGGCTCGCTCCTCGCACATGTTGATGCTGACGCCGAAGTCACCGACCTTGAGGCGCCAATCGTGGGTGAACATGATGTTCTCGGGCTGTGGAGGGAACACGCGATACATGGAAGTGGGAGGGATGTTTTATTGTAGATATCTCGAAGAGCCCAAAGTAAAGGTTTGGTGGCATTTGGCGAAGTCTCTGTGCAACTGGTAGGGAACGCCGTGACTGGCTGCGCTGAGCAGCGCAAGCTGGGTGCTTCTTCAAACAGGCGGCAGCGGTGCGATGACGTCACACGTCGATGGGACATTTAGTAATCTCCCCCGATACGTGAGCCGCGCATGTGAGGTCACCGCCGGCGACTTCGCATCAGCTCAGCGCGCCGGCTGCCGCCCTCCACGCACCTTGATGTCCCGGTGGCAGATGCCCTTCGCGTGCAGGTAGGCCAGCGCCTCCAGGAAGGGCACCAGAACGATCTCCTGCACCTGCAGGGGCCACACACACACGTGGCAGGCTGAGATCTCCCTTTTTTGGTGAGAAACTGCCGTCGTAAACCTCTAACTACAAAGGGAAAGGGATACGGTGTAGCAGACTCTCAGGTCCAGCAGGAGGGGGCTGCGGCCCCTCACGCCCCTCTCCTTATAGGAGAGTGCTTCGGCGGTCTTTCCGTTAGGGCAGGGTAGCTGCCCTTGACCAACGCCAGGCCCGGTCAGATGATGTAATACACACACACACTCTCTCCTCCCGCTCCCCCTGGCCTCCCCGTCTGCTGCCACACACCTGCTCCTCGCTCATCCGGCGCCGCATGCTCCGATGCACGCCGTACAGGTCACCGAGCGATGCAAACTCCTGCACCAACACGAGCCGTCCCTCCTCCTGCGGGCGCGGCGGCCGAGCGGTAGACATCATGTCAGCGAGTAATTGCCTTCAGCGTACAGACAACGGGGCATGGCTGCCGCTCTTTGCTCCCAGACTCTCCCGGTAGTCGTTTGCCGCGCGCCGTGCGTGATACCCAGGCCCGGAGGCCTCGTCCACAACAAAGCTCCTCGAGGCCAGGATGCACCGCTCTGGAAACACGAACGCGGCGTCGGCGGTGCCGCCGCCTGCGCCCCGGCGTCATGCGTCCGCATCTACCTGAAATGCGGCGTACAGCATGATGATGTTCTTGTGCAGGGCGTCGGCATGGATCTGCGTCGGGAAGAGTGGGGTGTCGGACGAACAAAGACTCCTTATATTTCGATCTAGACAGAGACTTAAGTAGCCACAGAACAGGGGATGACATAGACGGCTAGGGGAGCTTGCAGGGGAGGATGCTCGGTGCCCCGGTTGCTGGCGATCGCAGCCCTCGTACCGTGATTTCTCGTGCGATCATATGAATGGCGTTGGCTGGCACCCTGGGGGGGGGGGAAGAGGATGCTGTCAGGGATGATGACGGAGGATGCAGTAGGGCTTCGCCGAAGCGCGAGTACGACAAAATCAGCCTCCCCTGAACTGCTGTGCCTGTCATGGTATGGCAATAAACATGTGCCGCCTGGCAGGAGATCAGGTCCGTTAAGCGTTAGCTTACACCGTTATAGGTAAAAATGGAGGTCGGGCGGCGATAAGTGTGGCTTGTCTCAACCAGTCAATACTTTGAGTAATCATCGCAGGATTAGGAAAAACCCACGCCAACTTCGTTACGGCGTAGCCGCCGATGTTCCCCTGCGTGACCTACTTTGCGAGGAAGTAGACCTTCAAGGCCACCGCCAGGCCAGAGCGCAGGCAGGTCGCCTGCAGGATCATTCGTACAAATGAAGGTAACGCCAAGTGTCGCATAAAGTTATCCGCTCTGCGTTCTAGTTATTCCGTCAAAGACCAAGCGGCCGTCGGCTCTGCGGTCGCTGCACAGCTCCTGTAGCGGCCCATGGAATGGCCTCCGAGCCCTCGCTCCCGTAGCGGTCACCTGATAGACGGTCGACGAAGCGCCCTTGTAGATCCTTCTGCTGATATTGTAATCCTGCAGCCAAGATAATATGTGCGGATGGGGGTTTGTCAGCTCGGGAAAGGTCAGACGCCAGTCACACCGAGCAGACGGTAGGATGCAGACGCGTACAGACCGCTGCGCCTTTAGGGCCCTCGCATGTGCGGCAGGTGTCCGTACGCGGCGCATACTTACCGCCAGGCTCCATACGGAACGGCGCATCGCAGGCGGAGTTCCGGCCGATGCGGCCAAGAGCACTGACACGGGGGGCCGCGCGCAGGGCGAGCCCCGCTCCTCCTCATCGGCAGCCGCATCCTCAGAACCAGCTCCGGCAGCAAGGGGCACAGGTGCGGAACCGGGGGTCTGGCCGACGCTGCTGTCCGACACAAACGATTCCGAGAAGGGAAAACAGGCCGAAGCAGTCGTCTCGAGGCTTGCCTTTTCCTTGGACTGCCGTTGGGCTTCGAGAGTTGACTCGAAATCAATGCTGAGGCTATTGACGAGCTTGCTGGCGGCACTGATTGGAATAGCCAGGGCTCTTCTCTCAAGGGTATTGTCAGAAGAAGCGGCAAGCTGAGCGCGGAGCCGCTGTGATCCAGCTGTCGAAGAGGTAGCCCAAAGAGCAGCACTACTGGGCGGTGACACCGACGCATCTTCCGTCAGGGGCGCTTGACGTGAGCTCCCCATCGAGGTTGATACCGAACAAGGAAATTTGGTTCGTAGGGCGGCTACCTCGACACCCAGAGAGCATACGTCCTCGTCCTTGGAAACCCTGCTTGATGGCCTTGACAGCACCTCCGTGTCGTGACCTCCGGTGTCTCGTCCGGTGTCTTTTCCGTGAAAGAAAGAGCCAAGCTTCTTCATAAGGTTGCTTCCGTTCTTCGGCAACGGTAGGTCACCTGTTTTGGATGGACTGGCACCAAGCATGTTTGCAGATAGCCGAAAATCCACACGGATAGCCGTCAGACTTTTGAGGGCAGATGATGACTTGAATGTGAAAGCCGGAACGAAAGACTATTGGACGGAAGCCGTAACGACTTGACTTGGCACGTTTTCGGGTAAACGCCGAATCTATCCTATGACGTGAGAACGAGACCCCGAGATGCAACGTCTCGGATTCTTGGCTATTAACCCTGGTGTGTTCTAGTTGCCGTAAGCTGTCCAGACAGTACAAGTATTGCCTCCCGCAAAACCACAACCGCCAGCTCTGGTAACATTAGGATGGGTAGCGACAGTATTATTTTGCAAATCATATCAAGAGATAATGAAAGCTGAATGTTAAGATACTCCTCGAGCCAGTGTTACGCATCTACCAAGGGGGCGTACGTCGGCGACTGCGGTAATATGCCACCTTAGGTTGGAAAAGGTCAGGCGAGTACTGGCACATAGTTAAATTTGGAGGAATCATAAAGCGGCCAAGAATATATTCCATCGACAATTTAACGGGTTCCGTCGCGACCCTCGCGAGCTGAAAACGGTTTCGTAGAGTCCCATCCTCCCATGCTAAGTGTGCGTTCGTTCGGATGTTGCCAACTTGTTCATAGTGCAATGGGATGCAATCACATGCTTAAATGCGGTAAGATGCAATAACGTCGTTTCCAGGCGTAAGACGTCAAATCTATGACCTTTTTACGACTTCACTTAGAAGCATTGCTCTCTCAAACCATTCAAAAACGGTCCAGGGGTGCCGCAGTTATATTACATCAGCGCTGCAGAACGGTCTGGTCTCCCACATGTTCTAGGTCACGGTGGGTACCCTCACAACGAGGATTCAGCTTGGTGCCCGGCGAGTGCTGCGTGACTTGCCATCATTTCGGTGTGGAAAAGGAGGAATAAACGCCGCCCATTTGCAAGCGTTGGAGCCATATGTCGGTGCCTTAACGCGTAATGCCCCCTTAGGCCGTACACGGCTCTGCGGAATTCCGGGAGTGCTGGGCACTACCTATAGAGCTTCGAGGTATGGGGCAATGGTGTCTTGGTTTGGTGGTTCGTTTACACCGTGGGGACAGTGTCTAAATCTGTGGAAGGAGTGTCTGCGGCTAGGCTGCAATTTGGCCAATCTGCACAGCAAAGTTTATACCTGCAATAGATAGCAGCTATCAACACCCAGGGTGCATCTCCCATGCGCAACACATGTGCCTCAATCCACGCCAGCATGGGATGTGTGCGCTGTGGAGGGGAAGACGGCCAGCATGCGGAGGTGCTTAAATGCTACGGGGTAGATTGCAGCAAACCTGATGCTGCTGTAGCAAAACCAGGCAAATTCATTAAGCCGAAGCCGCCGTAATCACTGGGCGCTTGGAATTTAGCTAAGGTCCGCGCAAACAAAGTCAACGATTGCGGAGGGAGGGGTTGCTGGAAGGTGGGCGGTGTAGTGCATGTACCGGTATGAATGGAGAGTTCTCATGGGCATGGCGCATGGGCCCTGACGGGCGGCCACGGGCAGCTTAAGGTAGCTTTGACAGTGGGGCACGTTGCAGGCATCTCTTACCACAGAGCTCCCCAACTGTACTACATGTGCTGCAGAGAAATTGATGGTTCAGGACTCGATGGGTGGCGTGGGTCTCTCTGGCCGGCACTGATGGCTCGAGATGGCCAGCCTGGGCTATAGCCAATGGCTACTATTGCCTTGAGCTACCCTGGTCGAGGCTTGCGCTGACGAAGAACCCTACCGAAAAATCCAACCTGCATATTTCGGCAAACGACGTAAATATTTACACGTATTTACACGTGACAATTTAGCAGGAAGGAACAAGAAAAGAACCAACAAGGCGTGCAACAATGCCAAACAAGCTCGTTTCAAAACCGTATATGTTTCCTGCTGGGTAGTGAGCATCATTATCCTTGGCCACAGAAAACGGGTATTGAACTATTGGGGCGTCGAATGGCAGGGGTAATGGCTGGCTTCGTAGCGTAAGGTCTCGGTATAAGCGCCCTCTCTGTCCTGGGCTTATGGGTACTGTACAATATCACCAGACGAGACAATGATTGGTGTAAAAATGTTGTCGAGGGCCTACCGGTAATTGCATTCGTTTAGGGTTGCCTTCCCACTAGGTAATCTATCGGCTTTCGGTACGGTGCAACATGATGCAGCCGGCACACGGTAACGCCGGGCCAATAACGTGTACTTTGTCCTCTATTCCACGAAGGAAGAAACGTGATAACACACCGAAAAACGCTCAGAATTTCGCAGTACCGGTATCAACCTGGACGCAGGCCGTTACGAAACCGAATTAATAGAATACATAAATCCGTACCAGTCGCTGGGTTCGCTGTGCCCCGCTGTGCCAGTCCCCCAGCCCACGGTGGCCTTTTCCTGAACCACTCGCCTAGCGGCCTAGGTCTCACCGCCGTGCCGTGACATGGTGATCCCCTTTCACTCTTAGGCTACCGGTATCGTTGGTAAAACACAAAGTGACTGATACGGATTCGTTGGGGCGGAGGTGCGTAGTATCCATACATGACTTCGAACGCATGCCGCCGAGCGCTCGCCGAGTAGCCAGCGAATGCGGCACTCAGTGCGGTCACTACCGCGCAGTACTGTAGCTTCAAGTACGTACGTTGGTCCAATTTGGCGGGGGGCCCACAGGTCCTACGCATCCGTCCGGCGTACATTAGCCTTGACACTCCACGGTTGCTTGCACGGACGCGCATAGACACCTGCGCGAGCGTCGAGTGGCACCGTCCGCCTGGTAGCCTTCAGCACTGTTGAAGTGGTGCGCAGCGACCGTGATGTTGGTTAAAACGTGCCAAAAGAAGCGTGCGGATGTGGCGAGGGCGGTCTTCAAGAAGCGGATAACAAATCGTCTCGCAGAGCTCCTCCTGACTACTGTACACGTCACGTCCCCAAGCGAGTGCGCTCGTTCCCTCCTTCCCGCCGCAGCCGGCTGCGACTGTCAACACCCGCACGCAGCACAACGCACGCCACCCGTCTGGCGATGAAACCACGCCTGACCTCTCAATACACAGAAGAGGAACTCGGTTGCTGTGCAGCGGCATCATAGCCCGCCGCTGACGTGCGACGCCCCAGGGGAACCGCAGTAAGGACCACGCTAAAAGAAAGCAGAGACCACCCCCACAGAACCAGGCACGTCAGCGGCTCAACTTGCAAAGGCTACTGTCGTTCCTCTTCATGAAACATGGCAACATGCCAGCGGGCCCGGCTTTGCAGCCACGCCCTCCGTGCAAGGAGGATGCGCAGGGCCTTAGCTCCGCAGGTACGGCATGTAATGGTCATGCCGTAACCCTTTGCCGCTAGGTTCGCTAGCCGCCAACTGGCCGATCTACGCCTAGCAAGAAACAACAACCCTAAAGCCTTAGCCCTCGAAACGAAACAAACGGCAGTCAAAATATGCACTCCGCGCCGGCCGCCCTGCATGCTTTTATTGTTGAAGCGCGCCTCCGAAAGGACCCGGAGTATACGGATACCGCCCTAGTGCTGTCCATATTTCCGTTAGGGGCCAACTCGGAAGGCAACGCAGGCGAGCAGCGTAGAGGCACGCGGGCGGAAGGGAGACGGAAGATGGATTCTGCAACTAAATTATCCACCCAGAGAACGGACAGGGGGCACCGTTCGGCAGATCCATTGGGTTCGCTCTTCCCTGGCAGCCAGGCTCTTCTCGTAGAAAGGGCCCTGGGGAAGTACCTGACAGCAAGGCCGCAAGCGACACGCGCGAACCGAGTAATCGTCGTCTTCATCGTTGAAACCATAAGCACAAGTTGGGAATACTAGACGCCTCGCGAACCACATCACCTCCACATGTCACGCGCTCCGTACTAGTCTGCCGACCAACTCGTCACGTAATGTGCCGTACCCCAATATTTTCGAAAACGATTAGACTCCTGGCGGTATCTTGCTCTACAACTGCAAACTTGGAAAGCCTGGCAGCTCAACGAATAAGAAATAATTATCCATCTATCCTCGACACGGCCTGATCGCTCTAGAAGCACAGCCATCCAACATGCGCGCGCTACCGGTGGCCATGGCCGTGCCCGCTGCCGCCCTTGTGGGTCCCATGGACGCCCTTCTCAGCCGTACCCTTGGCTCGCCCGCTCCCTCCGCTCCCGCCGCCTGCGCCGTTCTCATCCGGCGAATTGCTGCCCGAGTCGCTTCCGTTCTTGCCATTTCCCCCGCCATTGTCGCCCAACGCGCCCGCATCCCGGTCCCGCTCCCTGCCCGAGTCTCGGTGCTCACGCTCGCGCTCACGGTGTTCCCGGCCGTCCCGTGGGTCACGGTCAACGCCGTGCAGTCCACTGCCGCGGCCACTGCCTGCTGCCCCGCCACCCGCCGCGGTTCCGTGGCCTTGCTGCTGCGTCACCGCCTGCGTCTGCTGCTGGTGTGGGCCACCATGTGCCGCTCGCTGTCCACTGCCGGAGGGCATGGGTACTCCTGGCAGCAGCGGCCCCTGCTGCTGCGGCTGTTGCGACTGCGTCTGCTGGTGCGTGAAGCCCACAGAGCCACCCGGCGCCTGTGCAGACGCCTGCTGGGCGGACTTCTGCTGCTGCTGTGGTTGCTGGGATGGGTGCTGCCCCAGGGCGTCGTACTGGCCCTGCGGCGGCCCCTGCTGCAAGGGCGCGGCGGTGACTGCCGGCTGCTGGCCGTGTTGCGACAGGGGTTGCTGTCCCTGCTGATTGGGGTGCAGGGTCTGCTGCTGCGCCTGCGGCTGAGGCGGAGCCGTGGGGAAGGACTGGTTCTGGAGCGGAGGCTGGACGGGCTGTGTTTGGGTGCCGCCCTGGGGCAGCGCGGCTTCGCAGGGAGAGGTGGCTTGGCGGTGAAGGCTGAGTGGCCTGCGTCGGGAGCGCAGGCGAGGGCACACAGCTTGAGGTCAGCAAGGCAGTGGCCTAGGCAAAAGGCTGCGCGGCCGCCGCAAAAGAGAGCCTCGTTCCTCAGGCAAGCTGCAGACACGACCCACATCCCGACCCACATCCCGACCCACATCCACAGCAGTGCCGGCCGCACCTGCTATGCCCGTGCGAGTGCGACACGTGGGCCTGGCCACCGTGCGATTGACCCTGCGACTGCTGCTGCTGTTGTTGTTGCTGGCTGTGGGAGTGGCCGTGGCCATGGCTGTGCCCGCGGCTGTGCCCGCGGTCCCTCGAGAGGGAGCCCTGACTGCCTGCGGATCGAGATGCCTTGGCCTCCTGAGGCGGCAGCAACGGGTCCGGAAGCACAGCGTTAGAGCAGGCGGCTTCCAACGATAATGCAAGGCAGACACTTTGCCGTATCGAAAACCTCCTAATTATCTATATTCACAGATTTGAAGTGGGATTGGAACCTACAGATAACGCGAGTCTTGCGCTGAGAGTGCATGATAGAAGCGAGCGGGCAAACGAAAATAGCCAGGACGCTCTCTATACACGGCGACAAGACATCCCTCATCAGGCCTTGGAGCCTACGCCGTACGGAGCCGCACGAGACGTGCATGCTTTCTCACCTGCAGCATCGCCGCCGGATCCATGTCGGGTAGTTGCCGGGTCTGTCGGGCCCACAGGGAGCCACTGGGTGTTAGGCTGGGCGACGGGTTGTAAGTGGACGGCCAGCGCAACGGCGACAGGGAGCAGCGAGTGAGGGGGCTCTCTTGGTGCTATAAACGGGGTCGCCACCGCAGTGGCGGTGGCGGCAGCCAAAATGGTGACGTGCTGTGCGTCGGTGCGGTCCCGTGGGTGGTGGCGGTGGTGCTCGCTGCTCAGCTCGCCCCGAGACTCACCCTCGTCATATGCGCCGCGTCACGCAGCCCCAGCAGGCTACGTACGACACCAGCTGCCGCCTCGTCGTCGCCGGCACCGCAGCTGCCGCCCCGCGGCACCCCGGCCCCGGTGCGCAGCGCCGCCGCCGCCGCCACCGCATGGGCGGGATGCAACGTGCCGCCGGCGCCGCTGGGGACGGGCGACGATGACGTCGGCGGGCCATCACCACTGCCGGCGCCGCCTGCTGAAGGACCCGCCCCTGCGACGTCGATGGCGCCGCCGCTGACGACGGCCCCCACCAGGGCTGCGGGGTCCAGGTCCATTGCATCCGCAACCTCTCGCGGCTGCTGCGCAGGCAGGGGCGGAAGGAATGAAGTGTCATGGGTGTGTCATGGGCGTGTCATTTGCGTGTCATGGGCGTGTCATGGGCGTATCGTGTTACTCCCGTGCGGGCGGCCGGAGCCCTCGACGTTTCGCAAACAGGGCACACGGAAATAAAAACACCCGAGAGGAGGAACGGGCCGATTGGAGATGCTTCCGCCGACCGTCAGTGCGCTTACCGGCTGCTCCTGTTCTCGTCGCTGCCCAAGCTCCATCATATCATCTGGCTCGACCTCGGTCTCATCCTCCTCCACCTCCTCCGCGTCGTAATCCTCCTCCTGCGTTGCGTCGCGGCACAAGCAGTCGCGAGGTGAGCGTCGCAGACTTCCTGGCGGAGAGCGCGAGATCTAAGTACGGCACCGTAAGGCCCTCGCCGCGTACACCAACGCCCCACCACACGCCGCCCCCATGCACACCGACCCGCCGAAACACAGGCACCCCCCCCCACTCCTCCCTGGACCGACCCACCTCGTAATAGCCGCGGCTGTTCGTCTGGACCTCTTCGTCGCCGCCGCCGTCGTCGTCACCCGCAACGCCGCCGGCTCCGCCGGTGCCGCTCTTGGCGCCGTTGCTCACGGTGGCGGTGCCGTCGTCGAGCGCGCCGCCGGCGCCGTGCTTGGTGAACTGGCCTCGCACTCGCGGGCGCTGCTGCGCCAGCTGCTTGCGCGCCTCGTAGCGGATGGTCTTAGAAAAGCGCAGGTTCTGGGGTGCATGCCCAAGGGCGCGTGGAAAGGAGGCCGACGCAGCGATTGGCGCGCGCTTGCAAGGACGCCGACGCATTTACAGGAGCCTTCTCACTGCAGCAGTGCCTCGCAGTAGCCGCCGTCCCCGTCCTGCCGTCCCCGCCCTACCGTGCCGCCACATGCCATCCCCGCCCTACCTTGCGCTTCTTGCGGTACTTGTCCAACGCCAGGGCTCGGCGGCGCTTGGGCTCGGGTAGGCCCGCCACGACGACGCGGCCCAGGCGGACTTGGCCGCTGCTGTCCAGAGCGCAACCGGGCAATACGACTGCAGCAGCCGTAGAGGAGGAGCGGCAGGGCGGGAGGGGAGAGGAGCAGTCAGCTGACAGTGATGGCGGTGGTGTTGGTGGGGACAAGAGCTGTGCCGCAGGAGGGACGGGGAGATGCAGGGGGCGGCAGGAGGGCCGGGCTCAGGCAGGAGACCGGGTCGCGCGAATCCTGGCGCGGAGAGGGAGCAGGACGGGGCCACCAGGACGTATCGCGCGCGGGGTTCTCCTGCCGATCCCCACCTGATCCCGCCTCCCGCGGCATCAGGCCGCCGAGTGCTCCGGGGACCGCAGTGTGGTCCGGCGGCAGCGGGGGCCCGCCGTGGCCGGGAGCCAGGGGCCCGGGGAACGGCAGCACGCCAGCCGCCGCCGCGGCAGCAATAGACGCGGGGGTGAACGGTGGCGGCCGCCATGCCGCTGCCGCCGCAGCCACCGCCGCAGCCGCCGCCGCGGCCTGTTGCTGGTGGTGCGCGGGCAGGCCGGGCGCGGGGTGCGGGTGCTGCGGGGCTCGGGAGCCTGGCGGCGCCTGGTGGGTCAGAGCCTGCGGGTGGTGCAAGCCCAGGGGCGGCTGACGGCGCAGGCAGCGCAGGCGAGAAGAAAGCAGGAGGGCGTGAGGTGGTGCGGGGGCGGGGCGGGGGAGGCCGCGGCGACGGACCCAAGGTGGGATCGCCGGGGTCCCCCCAATGCATGCATACACATACACACACACGGACACGCAGGCGTTACTACACGGACACACGGAGGCACATGATAGCCCGCCGGTCGGTATGCTCACCGGCGGGTGACCTAGGAAGGCCTGCAGGGTTACTCCACTAGCCAGCAGCTGGTTGAGGATCATGGCGTTGAGGTTGGTGGCGCTGCTGGTGGGGGCGCCGCCGGGGCCGCCGGGGCCCTCCGTGGGAGCCAGCTGGCCCAGCAGCAGCCCGTGCGGGTTGTGGCCGTGGACACTGCGGGCCGCCTGGTGGGCGTGAGCTTGCTGCTGACGGAGGTCCAGGCAGGGCGAGGGGGAGGGGGAGGGAGGAGGTGGGGGTCGGAGGGGGCGCGGAGGATGCGAGTGGCGGTGCGAGAGGAGGGAGGCTGGGAGGTGGGGCGCCGTGCGGGTCGCAGCAGCTGATGTAAGGACGGCGCAGGTCAGGGTAAGGCAGATGAGCAAGGCGGCGAGGCAGGCGGGCGGGCAGACAAACAGGCAAGCTGCGGAGCGCACGGCGGCGACTCGAGGGGTTTAGGGCGCCGCGGGTGCAGGGGGCGCAGTACGGCCCGATGCCACGCCCGCGGCATGAGACCCGTGGGTCGAGAGTACGCCGCCGTACCTCAGTCGCAGCTGCCGCCAGCGCCACCACCTCGGGCGGCGGGAAGGGGAAGATGGACTGCGAGCCACAGCGGCAGCAGCGGCGTGGTGGGGGCGTGTGTGAGGTTATGAAGCGGCGCGGCATTATGTGAAGCCCGGGCCGCCTTCCCTTAAAAATGCCAGCAGCCAGTGCACATTGGAGTCCGGGAGTACTGGCTGCTGGGACCTCTCCCACAGCCTTGCTCCCAGCACGCCGCGGCGGACTCAACAAGCACAGCGCAATCGTGCCTCTCTCCCCCAACACTGCCCTAATACCCTAACGCAAGGGCTGCTCGCTCCGAAGTCCCGACCCCGGTGGAACGGTTCATTCGGACCCCGCCCACGCAGGCGCGCTCGCGGACCCGCGCTCACCTGCAGCTGCACCTGCTCCAGGGGAGTCGAGCATTGGCCGTTGGCGTTATGGTTGCCGCTTGTGGTGGGGCCGGTGGGGCCGAAGCGCATCGCGGGGTGGGCCATCCGGGACAGCATGTGACCAGGGGGCAGACCTGCGGGAAGAAAAACACACAGGAGGAATTGAGGGGAAGGAGGCGGGTCGGAGGGGAGGGTGAGTGGGTAAGGTTAGAACAAGGCGGGAGGGGAGGGAGAGGAGGGGGGAATAGGCAGGGGGGCACCTTGCATCCGGGGCGACTTGTTGTACGACACGGCGGCGTGCGTACGGCGGCTTGCGTGGAAGAGCGGCGCTCCGTCAGCGGCAATGCAGGGCTGGCCGGGAAAGGCGTCCAGGCAAGACAAGGCAAGGTAGGGCGGGGCTGACGTCATCGTACGGCACGTACGGCATAGAAAAAGTGCGCCGGAACGGCTGTGGACACCACCTTCCCCCACCCTCACCCAACCCGACGCAAAAAGAGGCACTCCCGTCGCTCCGCCCCGCACGCACCGGCCTCAGCCCCGAAACCGCAACTCACCAAAGGGCGCTGCGAACATCCCCTGGAAGGCAGCCGGAAGGCCCGGCGGCGCGACGGCGGGCGCCATTCCCGCCAGGTGGTGGTGGTGGTGCGTCGGGATGCCTCCCGGCCACGCGGCCGGACCCTGGGGCTGCTGCTGCTGGCCCGACCTGCTGACGCCACCTCCCGGCTGAATATGCGTCTGCAGGGAGGCGTAGTGGCTGGGGGAAATGCCTTGGGAGCCTGGCCGGTCGCTGGAGAGCGAGGGCTGCTTGTTGTTGTAGGAGGAGCCGTTGTTGGGGTTGCCGCCGCCGCTCAGGAGGCCGCCCGCGCTGCCGCCGGCGCCGCCCCTCCCAACGACGCCGGCACGGTTGGCGTTGGGATGGAACGTGTCCTCGGACAAGGTGTGGGCGCTGACTCCAGAGCCGCGGAGCTGAGGAGGCAAGGGGGGAACGTCCGTTCAAATCTCCAAAACCACGAATTAGGAACCGACATATGTGATCCAAATTTGGACCCAGGGGTCACGGTTTCTCGGTACGGGTAGCACCATTGAGGTGACGGCCGCCAGTTCAGTTCAGTTCTACTAACCCACACCTAGTCCTCCTGGGCCGCACAACCGCCCTCACAACACCAGACTGCGCCGCCCCTCCCCACCCCAGCGCTCACCGCCGCCGCCCGGCTCCACTCCCTTTGCGCCGCCGCCTTGGAGCGCCCCTGCGCCGGCCCGGCACTGCCGCATCCACCCGCGGCGCTGCCGCTGCCGCCGGTTGCGATGCCCTCCGCCTGCGGCCTGCCGCTGCCGCCGGTGCCGTTGTCCTCCTCCATAGGGTCGCGGTCGCGGGTGCCGGGCTGCACCGCCTCCGAGGTAGCGGCGCGCTTGCGGCTGCTGGTGCTCGGACCCGTGTACTGAGCGAAGGCTGAGGAGCGACCCATGGTGCCGCCCTTAACGGCGCCCTGGTGCGGTAGGCAGTCAGTCGGCGGGAGCAGCGGAAATGTGAGCGCCGTGAGGAAGAACAAGACAGGCTTGCAAGACGGGTGGTGAGGGCAGCATTGTGTGCTTTGTATGCAGGGGGCAGGAGGCGGGAGGGCGTGTTATGGCGACGGAGGGGCCCGACCCAGTTGGGCGCTCACCGGCAGTCCATCGTGGCTGCCCAGTAGGTTGGGCGGCATCTTGCCCTCCGCGGTGTTGACCAGGGCCTGGTAGTGTCGGTCAACCGCCAGCGTGGTGCTGGCACCGTTACCGTTGGAGCCATTGCCGTTGCCGTCGCCCTTCGTGGCGGAATTGCCGTTGCCCCCGTTCTTGTTGTCCGAGGAGCCGTTGGAGCCGTTGCCGTTAGACCCATGGCCGTTGCCGTTGTTGGAACCGTGGCCGTTGCCGTTGGAGCCGTGGCCGGTGTCTTTGGCGTCGCAGTGAGGCTTGGCGTCAACCCTGGGGTAGGGGCGGGAAAGAGGAGCGAGGAGGAAAGCATATTGGGGGGTGGGATGCAGGGACGCTGCCAGTCGCCCTGCTCCGGCTGCAAGCCTCATGGTGAGGTGTCTTAAGACAAGGTACGGCACGCCGTAAACACGAAGTCACACAACGTTGCGCTCGTCGTGCCGCATTGAGCGCCGTCCTGCCTCGGTCCAAGGTCTTGTCTGCACACACGATCGCTTTGCGCAGCACACCCAGCAGACGTCCTAATTGGGGTAGGGCGACAAGGCCAGAGGCAGCATCCCCATCTATTCCACGAACCACATGCCACAGGAGGTCAGGGTGATTTAACGAACATTCACCCCAGAGGATTTCCCGTACCCTCACGTGTGCCAAACAGCTACGGTTTTGATCCGGCCCCCTTTTTGCGCATGCGAGCCAGCCATTGACTAGCCGCTGCCTGGAGCACTGCCTCCCTGTGCGGGAGTTGTATCCCGCAGCCCTGCTGCCCTTTCCTCGCAGCAGCGTTTTGCAGTTTCGATTATCCGAAACCAAGGCAACGCTAAAAGATTGCAGCCAACGGCGCATGAAAGCCATGCTGGTGCTCTGACTGCAACGGCTGAGTTGCCACACCCTTGCATTGCAACCCCCATTGCCAGGAGCCATGTGTCCCAAGAAACCCGACCCATAGGCCCTGGGTCGTACCGGCTGGTGCCGTTGCCTTCCTTGCTACCATTGCTGCCGTTGCCTTTGCTGCCGTGCCCATTTCCATTGTCAGGTGCGCTGCCCTCCTTTGAAGTAGGCTCCTCCTCCTCTTGGCTGCAAGGCATGCCAGAGGCAAGATTGCAACCCCAATTCCGACACCAAAACGCTTGCCCCAACTGCGTTGCTGTCCTGCAATTTCCCTGCCGCAGAAGCGCCTTGGTATAGCACTTGATTCAGTACCGGTACCCTCCTACTTGCCAAACAGAGTTCAAGGTATCTCAATACCACATAATGCTGCCCATGCTTACCATTTGGTTTGCTTTGAGTCGCTGGAGGTAGCTTCGTATTGGCGGTTCGCGCTGCTGGGTCCACGGAAGGCATAATGCCGCGCGGCATGCGCTGCGGCGCTGGGGAGGGCCGCAGTGTTCTGGCCTTGGCTCTGCAATTGGAATAATGAAGCCAATTGATAATTGATAGGTAATGCGTTGACGCGTGTGGGCGTTCGAGACTGCCGGCCAATCGCAGTTCCCCAGCGCTGCAAGTTACCTTCCGCCACCACCAAACTCGAGTCCAAATGTGGCGAAGCTCGTTCTGACGTAGGGGTTTTATAAGGTAGTCAATTGCGCCGAGCGAGAGGCATGACATGACCGTCTCGCGTTCGTCTTGGGTGGAGGTCACTGAGGGGATATTTTGACAAGATATCTCTGGTCGGCGGTTGTGACCTGAACCGAATTGCTACCTTCCCCCCTCAAATTATTTTGCGTATACAACCCGATTGCTCCTTACCAACTACGGGTGTCCTCGTAAGACCCTCCGTCTTTGCCATGCGCTTAAGAAGGCGGCACGCGTTGGCACCTGGCGGCTCGTGCTCCTTGAGCACGAGGTCGAAGCTTGCACCATGCTCGGCATCAATTAAAAGCTGGAGACCCTCGCGTGCGGTTTTCACTGCGGTCACCTGTGGGGACGATGAGAATGCCAGTCGTCATGCAAAATTTGCGCGGCCCAGAGCCTTTCACCGACCCGCACAAGAAGGGAACCAATCGTGGAAGCCCTTGTATACCTGATACGAGCATTCCCTCAACAGTTGCGTCGTTGTCTGGCGGGATACTGCCTTGCTGTCGACTACCAAAATGCGCAAATTCTTTGGGTCGGGCAGCGCCAGCTGCTGTGCTCCTGCTTGCTGGGTTCCATGCATCTGCATGATGCCCTGGTGCCGGCCCACGCTGGGGCCTGGCACTTCTGCTGCCGTGTCCGGGCTCTCCGTGGGTGAATGCTTGTGAAATTCGCGGAACTAGCTGCTAACATATGTTCGTGCTTTGGTCCTAGTAGCTCGGGCAACAAGTATGGTATTCTGTCCAACTGTCGAAAGGCGTTGCGATTTTGGCCATCATTTCGGGCAATTCGCTTGATACGGCACGTCCGATTTGCTCGTCATAGTTGTTCCCGACACGATTTTCCCGTACAATTATGCAGATATTTTGGGCGCAGTAAGTGACCGATCACTCCTCATAGACCATGCCTTGCATTGGCGAATCCGTGCTCTGAATGGCATCGAATTGCTAGCCGGCGTATCTCTAACGTTTGCGACCGGATATCATTGCACAAATGCACATGCGGCGGCTATATCATCGTCATCTCCCCATCGGAATTGTCTGTATTGTTTACCATTAAACGTTATACTTGCAAAGGGATTTTGTGGGAGCCAGGTTGTAAACCACAACATCCCGTCCTGCAAGTATATCACCCGGTGTATACCAAAAGTTTGCGCGCCGTCGTATTAATTGCATGATAACTATGCTGAGCAATTTTCCAAATCAGTAACGCTGTTGTGCGGTGTTAACCGTGATGCTATATCGGCAACGTGCGGGTTTTTCAAGGGGTTCGGCGCGATCCTCGCTGTTTCATGTCACAGATGCATTGCACAAGATATTGTTATGCCTTAATCACAAAATCTCAGCTTAAAGAGGAGTCTGCTCTGTTGCAGATTCTCGTTCACCGGTATTTATTGGTGGTACTTCGTCACCGCGCTGTAACCGTTGTGCTGGCCCTAGAGGCGGCACCGCAGCGACTGCCTTAGGTATACGAAGGCGTAAGCCGTGTTGGGGTCGAGAAGGGTCACGTGTGTGCAGCCCGATTCAACTCATACATGCCTGTTGAGCTCAGCTTCTATGTTGTAGCTATGTTGCAGCCGAACTCGGGACGCCTCATGCAGCACGCACATAGCCTACTGCAGAAAGGGACTCGAAGGGCCTCGTACCGTGTATGACGCAGCACCTCCCTCCCTCCTATCTCGTGAAGGCTGCACCACGCCGCCGCGGCCCCCGGTGTAACAGGAAACAACCACCTTGGTCGATTGCGCCCCGCTCCAAATTGCTGATCGGCGCTGCATCGTAGACGGCGCATTTCCTGTATGCCTGTCTGGATACGTATCGAGGAGTATGGCAGCTGCCCATTAGTATGGCAACTGCCCAGCAGTCCGCGCCGTGATC
The DNA here is from genome assembly GCA_003116995.1 of Yamagishiella unicocca. Taxonomy (NCBI): domain Eukaryota; kingdom Viridiplantae; phylum Chlorophyta; class Chlorophyceae; order Chlamydomonadales; family Volvocaceae; genus Yamagishiella; species Yamagishiella unicocca. The sequence continues at coordinate 352,640 of BDSL01000101.1, forward strand.
CATGTGGGGCCGAGCAACGCGCTGCAGGCTAGGGACATCCTGAAACAGATGTTACATAACCGCGCTAAGGTTTGCGAGCACGACGGACAGACAGACAATCCCTGCCATCGTGCCCTGCCATGCAAATTACTATAACTACGACATGCGGACACGTCCCTCGCAACCTGTCGAGTTGACAGCAACGGTTAGCAATGCGTCATCCTTGAATGACACGCCCAATGGGACGTTAGTTGGTCCTAGCCCTGCTGCCCCTGCCATCAAGTACCTTATCCTAAACCCCACTATCCCCACCTCTTGTTACAGTGAATGCTGCGATGGCAGCGTCAGAGCTAAACCGCAATGAGATACCACAACCCTAGGAAAGAGAAGTCAGGGACAGGACACCATCTCAACGGCGCAATGTAAGGGAGGATATGCGCTGTCGATAAACCAATAAAGTAGCTGCAATCTAAGGTGAGCTGCAGGGGCAGGCCAAACCACTGCTTCCGCTATCCATGACCCTAGTACCATATCCTAGCTTGTCAGTGGCCCTTGCAATGGATGGCAATAGCAAGGCAGCACCACGGCATGGCGAATGACCTGTGGGTTACGAGTATGTGTAGGATGAGCAAGGCTGGTGGCCTGCGCCGCGGGGCTGCTGCAGCGGCCAGCAGCTCGGTTAGGGCCTGCCGCTGCCAGCAGCCGTTCGACGGCCCACCGCATGACGCCGAGCGGTTAATGTAATGACGGAATGCGTACAAGCCTAACTAGGCCCCCCTGCCGTCGAACCTCACATTTTTACGCGACAACGCTACTTGTGCTCAGGCCCAGCGTTCCGTTCTTGCATGATACCATGCGGTTTAACGCTGCTCATCAACCACCCCAACCGCCCAGCCCTCGAGGACAAACTCCTCGCTGGCTCCCGAGGATACTCCTGCCATGAACCCCTCGCGACCACATCGTACACGCAAACAACAGCACCGTTGCGCCGCAAACAAACCACGCTCATTGACGCCACATCACATCATATGCAACGACATACTTATTCTTCTGACTGCTGCAGTCCTGCGGCACTACCCATATAGACACAACACCTGCGTAGCAGTGCCAGTGCACCGACGGAGACCTGCCTCCCTAACCCTCTTGCGCCCCCGCCCCCAGGAACTAGGCAGAATACCAGCAGCTGTTTACCCCTCGCTGCCGCTGCAGCGGATAACTGCAACCCGACTCGGCAATGTTTGTGCATGTGGTTATAGAATCGCTCATCTTGTTAGCACCGGCAAACATCCGGTGCCACTCAGCTGCCCACCGATCAGCAGTCGGCCCCACCGTCGCCCCCCCCCGGCCCCCTCTCATGCACACGTACATACACACGCGCACCTCTCCTTCTCGGCTCATGCTACCGCTCAAGGCGCAAGAAAGCCGCCAGCCAGCAGCAGAAGCTGCGAGCAATGTGCGGCGAAGCGCAGCTGTGGCGCAACCCCGGGAATCTGTTTTGCCGGTCGGCCCCTCTCCATTCCCTACTGGCCGCCCTAGCTACTGGCCGCAATCCGTAACCGTGTTGCCATCCCCGCACACGCACTTCCCGGTCTCCAGATTGCAGACGCCCAAGCGGCTGCACCTTTTTGGGCACGGCCGCGGCTGCTGGGAGCGCGGCACGTACTTGGGCGCCGTGCACGCGGCGCACACCGTGAGCCTAGCCGCCGCCGTCATGCCCATGAGCTCGGGCTGCTTGTCCACGACGGCGCGGGTGGGCGGGACCACGAAGCTGCCGGCGGTGGCGGCCACCGCGCGCACCGTGACAGTGGAGGTGCCGGCGCGCAGGGCCAGGTAGGAGAACGTGACCACGGAGGGACGGGTCTCCTGCGCCGGACACATCGGCATCCACCAGCGGCTCCAAAAGGACCCCCAGGGCACGTCCGACAACTGGCCAGCAGCGCAGGTGCCACCGCCGCCGCCGCCACTGTAGCCCGGCATCATGGCACCTGGCATCACGTAAGAGTACCCCCCCATCTTGGAAACAGCGCCGCCACTGATAGCGTAGCTCGGCTGTACGGCACCCCCGCCGTCGCGGGCGTCGCCGCCGCCAAGGTTGGGGTCCAGCGGCTCCAGCCCCCCCGGCATCATGACGGACAGGGTGACGGCGCCCAGGTCGTCCGGGGTGGTGACCTGCACCGTGAAGGCGACCACGGAGCCCAGCGGCACGGAGGCCAGGCGCTGACCCGTGGGTCCGCCGGTGAGCGGGTCGACCAGCTGCACCGCCGACTCCACGTACAGGCCGCGGTATGTGGGGAAGGTCAGCAGCGCGGCCGGCACGAAGTGCAGCGAGGCGGCCACTGACACCTCGCCGCTGCCGGTCGCCTGGAGGGGGCGGGAGTGGAGGGGCAGGGGAGGAGGGGGAGGGGAGGAGGCAGGAGTGGAGGGGGAGGGGAGGAGGCAGGAGTGGAGGGGGAGGGGAGGAGGCAGGAGTGGAGGGGGAGGGAAGGAGGCAGGAGTGGAGGGGGAGGGGAGGAGGCAGGAGTGGAGGGGGAGGGGAGGAGGGGGAGGCGTAAGGAGCAGGAGAGGACGTGAGCTCACCAGGTTTTAGGGGTGCCCGAACCCCTGCCAGGACTCAGGAGGTCAGCCCTAGAATGATGGAATCCAAAAGGAAGTGGCGACGGGATGGCAGTTGCAGGGTACGCATATCACGGTGGCATAGGACTGGTAGGGACCTGCGGGAACGCACGGCAGCAGCTGATAGCGGGGCGGTGGTTATACCGGTAGTGGCGGCGGGGCGGGGCATACCAGGAAATTCAGCGCTCCAGGGGAGCTGGCGGCGGGTCTGGAGGTGTTGGCTGCCAGCAGCTGGTCCCAGGTGGTGGCGTTGGTGACGGGCCCGGAATTGCCAGGGGTCTTGAATGAGGCCTGCAGGGGGACCGCAGGGTAGGTGGGAGGGGAGCAGCGGTGGAAGTGGGCGTAGCGGGGAGGCGGCATACAACGACACACTGTAAGGCCCAAAGAAAGCAGCCTGCCACGAAGCCGTCCTCCCATGCAATGGCCTCCGCAAACCTCAGCCCTCCGCTCCTACCTTTCCCCGACCCCCAGCCTCCACGCGGGTTTTACTTGCAGCCCCCACAGTCCCAGCACCCTCCCTCGCCCCCCTCGCCGGGCCTCAAACAGTCGTCCTCTACCCCCAGGGTCCCAAACACGCAACCCACGTCCCTTGCCCCGATGATGCACCGGCAACCTCCCTGCCAACTGTCAACCACCCACCCGTAGCACTGTCACACCACCGGCAGCGGCTGTGACGTTTACGTTCGGCTTGCTGCTTCCGCGGACCCTGTCGTACTCGCTGAGCGCCGCCATCGCCAGGCCTTGCTCCATGTACGAGCAGCCGACCGAGAAGATGCCGTACCCGCCCACCGGCGTGGGGTTTGCCACGTAGGCTGCCAGTTTGGGCAGCAGCTGGTGGGTGACGCCCGCTCGGAGAAGCAGCAGCAGGCTCATGGCCTGGTCTGTCAGAGAGGAGGCGGAGGAGGCGCCTGAGAGGGGGCCCGGCGGGCGGGGGAGACGACAGCAGGGCGCGGGAGGCGTGCTTGTTATGTAAATTGTGTAAAATGTATTAACCCGGCTGTAGGGACTTTGCCGTACAGATTGTGTAAAATGTACGAACCCGGCTGTAGGGACTTTGCCGTCGAAACGTGTCTTTTTCGTGGATAAGGGATTGGGGAGTGGCGAAGAGAGGAGGCCAGCGAGCCGCTTGCTCGCACCCTGCAGGTCGCAACCCAAGCCTCATCCGTCCCCGTGTCGGCCCGGCAACCCACCACCCGCGCCCACCTTTCCCTGCAGCCACATACGCCGTGCGCCCCTGCACCCTCAGCGCCGACGTGACCTCGTCCACCGTGTCGCTCAGCAGCTGGCGCGAGGGGTTGCTGTCGCCCATGGACTGGAGCACCAGGGCCAGGACCACCCGGGTCTGCAGGGGACGGAAAACACATAGCCGCGGGAGGGAGCAGGGGGCGGCACCTCAGGCCTACCCGCAGTAAGCACTCCAATACTAACTCGAATAGTTGGGTGCGGGCTCCAGGTCTCAGTGCGGCGGCTAGTGCCGGTACCAGTATATGCCCAGCTAAACACAGCGGCACAAAGCCTCGAACCCTCCTCCCGGCTGCTCCCCCCCCAGCCCCACCCCAGTTCTCCAGCATGCATATCAAAACGTCTGTCCTCAACGGTTTATTCGGGCATCCACGGGTCTTCCTCGAGCCCCACCTGCAAGCTCCACGCCCCCCTAGTCGCATCCGACGCCGCCACCATGGTGTCCAGGGAGAGGTCCCCCGCCACCTGGGGGGAGGCGCCCTCAGTGGTGGGGTCCCACTGGGCTCCCAGAACCAGCCTGTAGAGGCCCGGAGGGGGCGAGGCAGGAACAGGGGGCGAGGCAGGAACAGGGGGAGGCAGGAACAGGGGGAGGAAAGGAACGGGAGGGGGCAGTCAAGGAAGGGCGGTGATGCGCCGCGCACACACAAAAACACACGCACACGCACGCGCACACGCGGGGCGTAAAACCCTCAGCACAAGGGCTCTTGCAGCACGCACTAGGCAGGGCCCGGGCCGTACAATACTTTTCACCGTTCACAGCCCCCCCTCCTCCCACCTGGCCCACGCCAGCGTGCTGTAATCGGTGTACGGCAGGGAGGGGGCCGCCCTGCGCGCCTCCGCCGCGTCCGCCACCAGCTGGCGGCCTAGCGCGCCTCGCCACACGGCCAGGGTGCCGGAGGGGGCGGGGCCGTCCAGCGCCGCCCACAGGAAGGCGAGGGTCGCCAGGCTGTCGGGCAGGGGGGCGGCGGGTGAGGCCAGTGCGGCGCGGTGCTGTGCGGCCAGGAATAGGGCCCACGTGTTGAGGTACGTGTCGGTCCTGCGGGAAGGAGGAAAAGAGGAGGAGGAGGAGGCAGCGGGGAGGAGGGGGGAATGGGACACGGGAGGGATGGTAGCGTGGGTGAGTACACCTGGCAAGAGGCAGACGCGCGCCGGTGCAACCGGTACGATGGGTACTCGACGTACGTGCTGTGACGGCGGCTGTCCCGCCCACCCACCCCTAGAACCCCTTGCGGGAACAACCCTAAACCCTAAACGCCGACCTCCCCACCCCGGCCGCCCTCCTCGCCGTCTCCACCGCTCCCATCTCCCCTTACCTGGCGGGCCGCCAAGTGCCCCAGCGGCCGGGGTCCGCCGCCATAAGGCCCCAGTTGGGGTCCGTGAGGGCCACCAGATCGCTGAAGCCGTCCAGCACGGCGGCGCGCTGTTCGGCTTCCGCGGGCTGACCGTAGTACGACAGTACGGCAGGCAGCGTGGCCCAGAGCATGGCTGCGGCCGCGTCTGCGTACATCCTGTTTGGGCCGGGAGTGGGCGGGTGGGGTTTGAGGTGAGGTGAGGGGTCCAGGTGGGCTGCTGCTGGGCTTGCTGGGTGCGGCCGTGTGGGCCGTGGTGCGACTGCGGGGGGGCCGCGGGGCGGTTCAGGAACCCCAAGGCTGGTCGGAAGGGCATGCGGTGTGGGCTCACGGATTAGAGGCCACCAGACCACCATCCTGACTGCCGTCCTGGCACTGCTGACGCTGCTGCAGCAGCGCCAGGCGGTGTCAACAGCACCAGCAGCCTCAACAGCGCCAACAGTCAGCAGCTGCCGCTCGACGCACTCACCTGTCGGGCTCTGTCCGCAGCAGGTTGCCGTACATGCTGGCGATGGCTGGGTAGTAGCCCACACCGGCGGTCAGCGTGAGGTTGCCTGCGAGGGAGGGGGGGAGGGTTCAAGGGAGACCCGTGGATGCCCGAAAAAAAGGGGGGAGGGAGGGGAGGGGTGAGTAGCTGGTGCTCGAGGTGGTGCGTGTGGGTGCGTGTGGGTGCCAGCAGCAGCACCAAGGCCGGTCGCGCGATTCTTAACGCCTACCCCACGCATACCCATGAGTCACGCTTCATGGTGCTGCGGCTCGACCCCGGGGGTGCACTGCCATCGTCATTGCCGCAGCGCCGCCATCGCCATGCAGGAATGTGTGCATTGCCCCACGATGCACTGCCATGACCAATCCGTAACCCATACCCCACCATTCCCCACCATCCCCCGGCCAGCCCTGAGTCCCCTTCCCCCCTGGAGTGCTCACCGCTTCCCGGTACGGCTGCCGGCAGTTCCAGCCCCTCCTGCCACTGCAAGTTGCCGGTCCCCTGCTCGGGGCTCGCGGCCAGCACGAACGAGGTGGCCACCCACACGTCGCCTTGCTGACCTGCGGCGTGGGGATATAAGGGCAGCGAGGGTGCCCGGTATGCCGGTGAACCGACGAACCAGGGGGAAACCAGTTGCGGGCGGGGTGATCCGGGGGGGGCGAACCACAAGGCGTTGGCGCCGCTGTGACGTCCGTCAAATAGGCGACGGACGTGGGTAGGTAGGTGAGGGTGGCTACAATACCCCACACTCCACGCGGACACTCCACCTGACCCACCCAAAGAAGCAGCCCCCTCCCCCGCCTTGTCGCTGCAGTGTCCGGATGCCTCCTGCCTCGCAGCGTCGACCTCCCCCCAAGCCCCCGACCTCCGACTTCAGTTTCCCCAACCAAGTTCTCCAAACGACTGTCCTAAACGGGTTTTTCTTTCGTACACGGGTTTTCCTTGCACCCCCCCCCCGGACCCGCCGCCCAACATGTCCATCCCCTACCACCCCCTCCTCCCGCACCCACCCAGCACGGGTATCTCCAGCTGCAGCCCGTCCTGGCCGCCACCCGGCTGGCCGTCACTGGCGCTGAAGGTGAGGTTGGCGGTGCCGATGGCGGCGGCACTGAAGGAGAAGCGAACCTGGGGAGGGAGGGAGAGGGTCAGTGCACGGGGCGCCAGGGCTTTCAGGGTGGGAGGGTCTGTCGCGGGGGCCCAACAGATAGCTTTTGAGACCAAACAAGCAAGCAGGCAGGCAAGCGAGCGAGCAGGAAACCAGCGGCGAAGGCGCACCTCCTTCTGGAGGCCAGTGTTGGGTATGAACCAGGTGGTCTTGGAGGGGCCGCCCTTGGTGGTGAGGGGGCAGCTCGCGGCGCCTCCACACTGCGGCGCGGCGGCGAGGGCGAGGGGAGGGGGAGGGGGCGAGGGGCAGCTGGTCAAGGGAGCTGAACCAAGGAAGTAGGCTCCCCAGGTCATGTAGGAAGACGAGTGGGAGCCCGGGCGAGCGCCGCCCGGATCGCAACACCGAGGGAGGGGAGCCCGGCCCCAGCCCCCAGCCCAGCCTCGCCCCCCAGCTTCCTCACCGCCACCCTACCTCCATCGCCAAGGTCACTGTTATCGTTGCTGGCGCCGAGCCCACCGTGACCACCACGCCCGCCTCGAAGGTGTCGCCCACGCGCACGAACCTCGGCACGCTGGGGGTCAGAGACAGCCGCCGCCGCACCGCCACCTTGCCCTCGCCGGAGCCGTACCGGGCGGTGGAGCCGGAGGCGGCAAAGGCCCTGCGGGGGTGACGTGGCCGTGGTGGTGATGGTGGTGGTGTTTTTGGTGATGCTGGTGGCTTCCTGGTCGGAGCTTGGCACGTCAGCCCTAGCAGCCGTGGTGGTGTGGTCCCACTCCCCTCACGCCATAATCGAACACCCCCCCAGCGCCTTCTCGCCACCCGCACCCCTCAGGTATCAGCCCTACTAGCACCCCTGCCCCTGTCTTCCCCAACCTGGGACAGCATCAACCTCCTCTCATGCTACGAGCGGCATAATCGTAATGCTCCTTCTCCGATGTCAGTTCACCGATTTCCCCCTCTCCCCACCGGATTACGAAGGTGCCCAGGTTGGGGGGCGCGGTGAAGTCCACGGTGGCCAGTCCGTCAGCGCCGGTGGTGGCTGTGGCGAACAGCGGCGTCACCAGGAAGTCCGCGGAGGAGCGGGGCGGCACAGACACTCCGGAGCGGCTGCTGGCCCCGGCGGCTGCGGGGGTGGCAGTGGCAGAGGCATCAGCAGAGGTAATAGAAGTAGAAGTAGAAGTAGCAGTAGCAGAGGCAGTAGCATGCGTTTGGAGAGGTTGGCGCAGGATTGGGGGAGTTGAGGGGGAAAGGGAGGCGGGGCATGCGAGGGCGGGCGAGAGCACGGGGCGGCATGGGGGTTGGCGAGAAGACCCGGTTACACGACTGCAGGGGGGGAGGCGGGTGACGCGAGGAAGGCGACTCACCCTTGGCCTGGGTGTTTGGCGGCACGGCCTGCAGCAGCGGGCCCGCCGCCCCGCCGGCGCTGTCCGCCGCGTTGAACGCCACGGCGGATTCCGCAACCGCCATCACGGCGGCGCTCTTGGTGACTGCGGCTGCGGTAGTTGGTAGTTGGGTTGTTGATAGTTGGGGAGTTGAGTGGGTCACCTGTTGGTAGCTTAGTTGGGGTCCTCGAGGGGACGCGCCCTGGATAGCTGGGTACCTCCCCACCGCCCCGCCCCGCCCCCTATCCCACCGCCCACACACCCACCAACAACCAACAACCAGCCCCCGCAGCGCGTAGCCCCGATCCCTTCCAACAACCTTCCAACAACCAGCCCGATTCCAACAACCTTCCAACAACCAGCCCGATTCCAACAACCTTCCAACAACCAGCCCGATTCCAACAACCTTCCAACAACCAGCCCGATTCCAACAACCTTACAACAACCAGCCCGATTCCAACACCCAGCCCAGCCCCCGCAGCGCGTAGCCCCGATCCCCCTTCCCAAGCTGGAGACGTACTTACATCCCCACATGCCGGCCGAGGGCAAGAAATCGGGCGGGCCGAACCCTATGGACTGGGGGTCGGAGGCATGAGAGCACAGGGCAGACGGGGGCACGGGGGGGGGGTGGCGGCGAGTGAGTTGGCAAGGAGTGGACGGTTGCGGTGGGTGCTGGGACGGGCTGGTAGCACAACGAGTAGGATACACAGCTTCCGCCGCCCGCTCGTCGGTAATTTCCGCGCATCCGCATCCGCACCATTGGCATCAGGGTGATGGGTGAGGAGAAGCGCGCGCGGTACTCCGTGTCGTTGCAGTCGACGGGCTGCCCCTGGAGCGGCCCCCAGTGGCCGCCCGGCTTGGCCACGAAGGTGTCAGCTGGCAGCCAGGGGTCCTGCTGCGTGAGTCTGCATGCGGGCGGGGTGGGGTTATAAAAGAAGACCGGTTACTCGACATGGGAAGACAGGGTGGGGGGGGGAAAGACCCGGTTGCACGACAAGGGGACGTAGGGCAGAAACTAGCCGGCGAATAGTCAGGGAGGGATGGGGGGTGCGAGAGGACGTGTGTGGATGGGCAGTGCTGCATGTGTTGGGTAGGTATGTTCGCGGGCGGCTGCTGCCCTCACGATAATTCCCCCACGGGACCCCTCAGGGTGCCGGTGCACGAAGGCAGACGGCGCCACCACCTGAAACCTGCCACGCGGACGCTCCCCTCCCTCCCCCCTCTCTCCCCACAAACCCCGGCTCACCGCGCCATGAGCTTGTCGTACACGGCCCGCACGGATCCCGGCACCAGGCGGTGCACGTCCATGCCGTACACCTGCATGTCGGACGCCAGGCGCAGCACCATCTCCTGCTCCGGGTGCGGCAGGTCGTACGGCATCAGGTCCAGGAAGGCCTTATCCACCGCGTACACCGTCACCTCCACCGAGCCGGCGGGTGTGAAGAAGGGACCGGCGCCCGTGGTGACGCTGACTGTGACCTGCGGGTCATGTCGCGTGGTGCGGCGCGTGATGTGTTTTGGTGGGGGAGGATTTGATAAGAGAATCCGTGAATCCGTGGGGGGGAGAGGGTTGCAAAGAAAACCCGTGTACGAAAGGAGAACCGTGGAGAGGGGAGGCGAGGACAGGGGAGGGGGAGGCAGCAACGGTGCAGGCGATTGTCCACCAAAATACCCGACCCCCACTCCACCCCTCCCCACCCCTCGAAACCCACCGACGCCTTCACTCCCGGCTCCACCGTCACCAGCTCCTCTCCGTCCGTGTCCTGCACGCTGCTACCGCCGGCGCCGCCTCCTGAGGCGGCTACTGCCACGGTGACCTGCAGCGCGTTGGGCGGCCGCACGTCCAGGTCCAGCCTCATGGTATGGGTGTGCGGCGCGAGCGGGTCGAACAGGCGACTGGTGGGCAGCTGGCGGTCGCGGAAGAAGACGTAGTCGCCCGGCAGCAGCCGCGGCACGTCTATCACGGCCGCCACCGCGCAGCCGCCGGTGCACTCGGAGCCCAGGGGGCCGAGGCTCAGCTGCGCCAGGCCGCCGGCGGGAAGCTGCATGGGAGCGGGGGAGCAGGGCAGGGAGGGGGGGAGCAGGGCAAGGAGGGGGGCAGCAGGGCAGGGAGGGGGCAGCAGGGCAGGGAGGGGGCAGCAGGGCAGGGAGGGGCGCGCGCAGGTGTCAGCGTGGCGTGCATTGAGGGCCTCGCGGCCCGCCAGGAGTGTCAGAAGATGTGTGACCCCCGACCTCCGACCCCGACCCCCCGACCCCGACCCCAGGCCTCCGTCCTCACCGAGCTGACCACCTTGGACCTGACCTCATTCTCGTTGCCCCACACCAGCAGGACCTTGGCGAAGGGCCAGGGGTTCTGGAACGACAGCGCGGCGGATTCGCCGGGAGCGTACGACGGCCTGTACGGCACAAAAACACAACCGGATTGGAGTTGTTCGCCAGCGCGTGTGCGGCGTACTGACAGCTTCACAGCCGGGACAGAGTGCCCTCCCTCAGGCCCCAGTCAAGCCTCTCCATACCTCCCCGCCGCTGCTGGCCCACCCGCCCCCGCCCCGCCGCCCGGCCTCACTTGTCCGCTGAAAGCGACGGCGAGTCGTGGGCGCTCCAGGGAGAGGCCGCCCACTCGCTGGCGTTACGCCCCAGCGTCTGATTGGCGCACACCTTCTGGGTCGCTCCGCCGCCGCCGCCGCCGCCGGCGGGGACATTGGCGCACGCCTCCAGAACGAAGTGCCCCATGCAGGGCAACGAGAGTTGGCAGAGGGAGGAGAAAGGGGAGCCGCTGGTGGTGGCGCAGCTGGCGCGGTTGATGCACGAGGAGCCGTCCGGGACCGGGCGCAGGGTGACCGCCACCGGCACGCCGTGGGTGGGCTGGCCGTCGGTGTTGGAGGTGAGGGTGGCCGCCACCGCGAAGGCGATGCCGGGGGTGTCGGTCTGCAGGGACAGCTGCAGAGCCAGGCGGGCGGGGCCATCCGCCAGCCTGACGCGGAGGGAGGGCGGCCGAGGAGGTGACGGGGATTGGTTAGGGTGAGGTCGCTTGAGGAGGTTCGGGAGGGTGCGGGCGGCTGGCCGTCCGGGGCGGGAGGGGGTCTGCAAAGCAGTGTGAGGCAGCACCAATCCACTCCACCATCACGCGACCGCGAATAGGGGCCATTGTGCCCTTCGCCGCGCCCTCCCTGGACTCGAGACCGCCCCACCCCGCTACGCCGCCACTCACAGGACGCTGGAGGACCGGGTGATGCGCTCGCGCGTGGGCCCGATCCACTCCACGTCGACCGACAACGTATCGTACGCTGTCGTACGGTTCGCCTCCGGCAGCCCGCCCAGGTCGATGTTGGCGACTGCGAAGCCGTACACGTCCGTCACCAGCTTGATCACCCCGGCCGCCTTGGAGTGGCGCCACGTGACGCTGATGGCGGCGCCGCCCACGGAGGCGCCGATGTAGCTCACGGCGGTTACGGCAACCGCCACCGAGCTGGTGGGCAGGGCCCAGGGAGCCGTCTCGACCTGCAAGGCCACGTGTGCGACGTTGGCTTGCTGCCACCTGCCACCTACACACCGCACCACATAAGGCCCTACCAGACAAACCCGCATTGCCCCGCGATATGCCCGCAAAACGTATTCGCTGTGGCGCCCTAAATGTAAGCTGCTTCCCACTCAATATGAAAGCGTACCCGTACCCGTACCCGTACGATTGCGTACGACAGAGGGCACCAGCTCGACGCGCCCTTCGCTAGGCGCACCTTCAAGTCGGCGGTGGGGGGCCGTGGGTCCGCCACCGTGACCGTCAGGGAAGCCACCTGGGGCCAGTTCTCGTAGTCCAGGAGGAGAGGCGGCGCGCTCTCCAGGTTGCTGGCCTTCGGCGGCGGCCGGTTCCCCGGCAGCGGCGGCTTCGGCGGCGGCGGCGGCGGCGAAGAGCCGAAGTCGAGCTCGATGATTGGCGGCGGCGCGTCGTCGTAAGTGTACCATTCCGCCGGTATGGAGGGCGCGCGGTAGATGGGGATGATGGTGTTGGGCCGCGGGGGCTTGGGGTCGGAGCCGGCGCCTTCGTTGAAGGGCGGCGGCGGGGAGGACTTGGGCGTGGAGGGCGGCGGCGGAGGAGGAGAGGACGGTGAAGACGGAGGTGGCGGCGGCGCTCGCTCGCCGTCGGCCTGCTGCAGCAGTGTCCTGCGGCGGCTGTCGGGCCCGTTCCCGGCCTCCGTCACCGCCCCCACGGCCGCCGTCATCTCCTTAGCCCCTGCCTCCGCAGCCTCCAAGTCGACGGTCTCCACTTCCGCAGCTTCCACCTTCGTCGCTGTGGCCACCGCTGCGCCGGAATGGCGGGTGCTGCAGTTGCCATCTTGTGTCAGGTCGGGCGCCTTGCCTGCCAGGACCGCCGTGCCGGCGTCGCTGGCAGCAGCTGCTGCGCCAGCAGCAGCCGACGCCGCCGCCGCCGCCTCTCCGTCGGCGCCCAATGCCGCACCAATGCCCGGCGCGGACGCCACCTGGTGCACCATCGGCTCAGGATGAATCAGCCCGTCGCTGCTGCCGAAGCCCATGTGGGCGTCCCCGGAGTTGTCGACCCGTGCGACCCGTGGGTCAATCGCAAGCAGCCGGCGCCCGGAGCCGCCCTGCGGCGGCTGCACTCGCAACACTACGGTGTACGTCTGCAAGCGGGCGTTCTTCGGCACACTGATCTCGCCGTGCACCGTACCGGACGTGTCGTTGACCTGTTGGCGGTTGGGGTGCATTCGTGGCGGTCAAGGTCCGTCGGTGGAATGAATGGGCAGGCGGTTGGTGGGGAGCACGTGGCCGTTGACAAGTGCATGTGGAAAAAGGGGGCCAACGGACCCACCAGCACGAACGTCTTTGACAGCGCCGCCGCCGCCGCTGCAGCAGCGTCATCCTCCGACGCTGTTGACGCCGATGCTGCCGATGCTGCCGATGCTGACGATGCTGACGATGCTGACGATGACGACGATGACGACGATGCTGACGTGGCCCCGGAGTACCCCGACACGGTGCCTGCGGAGGCGGTGGTGGTGATGGGCACCCAGGGCGGCTGCACCTCCAGCACCGCCACGCTCTCGGGGGGCAGCTCCAGGGAGCCCTCCAGGACCAGCTGCGTGAAGCCTGAGGCGGGCGGGAGAAGGCGGTGCAGCGGGCGGCGGCATGAGAGGAGACCCGTGGGTCGGCACGAAGCATGAAAACCGTTTAGGCAACGTTTGGTACACACGTTTGGAATGGCATGCAGCGGGTGGGGGTGGGGGCGAGATAGAGGAGGGGCGGTTGCGGCTTGCGGGAGAATGTAAAGCGGGACAAGGGGTGGGCCCCAGAGGGTCCGAGTGCGGCCCAGGTGGCGTCGCCCGTCCCCCCAGCTCCAGCTAACCCCACACCCACGCAGACAGCGACGACCCACGCCGTCGCGGCCCCGGCATGCCGGCGTCCACCCACCCACCTACCCACCCACCCGTGGCATCCACGGGTCTTCCTCGAAACCCACCCACCCGTGATCTTGAGTGTGTCCCCCGGCACCACCACCAGCCGGTCAGCAACCAGGCTGGCCACGTAGGGCTGCTGCCCCGCCGCCCCCCCCGTCCGCACCCAGCCCGCGCTGGGCAGCGCGGCCACCTTGTCCCCGGCGGTGACGTAGACGGCCAGGGAGGACCCCGGCACCTGGGACGCGGAGGGGGAGGTGTATGTGTGTTGAGCAGGGGCAAGAATACCCGGTTCCACGAAGGACAGAGACTAGCCGGCACGCGTTCGAGTATGCATAAGGTGGGGGAGAGAGCGATGCGGTGGTGGTGGTGGTGTAGGTAGTGGTGGCGGCCCAAGAAATGAAGTGGCGGGAGGGCGAAGTAGGAATGGAAGCGGTGGCGGGGTTAGGGGGAGAACGCACAGCCCTCCCACCGAATACGGTTCCAGCCAGCCGCACCTGACTCGCGCTGACGGTGACGTTGCAGAGGCCGTCGACGTCGGTGCTGCAGCGCGCCATCACGCCGGGTGCGGCCTGAAGGGGGAGGGAGGGTTTGGGTGGCGGAGAGGGGGCATGATAGGGGCGGGTCGCTCCATCGCTGCGCCGTCTGAATGCGGGCGCAGCCGCAGGGGCGCATGGATTCCAGATGGATTTTTGAGAGCCGGGGAAGCTAGGCAGGCATTCAGGCAGGCATTTAGGCAGGCATTTAGGCAGGCATTTAGGCAGGCATTTAGGCAGGCATTTAGGCAGGCATTTAGGCAGGCATTTAGGCAGGCATTTAGGCAGGCATTTAGGCAGGCATTTAGGCAGGCATTTAGGCAGGCAGGCAGGCAGGCAGGCAGGCAGGCACCGCACTCACCCTCATGTCGCTGCTCGCGTACACTGCCACCTGCGCACCCGCCACCGGGCCCCCGCCCAGCGCCGCGTCCAGCACCCACACCGCCAGGGTGGCCCCGCTCTGTACGGCGGACACGGACAGGCTGCTGTTGAGCAGCACCTGCACGTTGGCGCTGGAGGGCTGCCGGCGGTAGCTGGTGACCTGGAGGCGGCGGCAGGAGGGAGGGAGGGAGGGAGGGGGCGAGCGGTTGGGGGGTCAGTACGTTGTGTGCGTGGGGTTGTGAGGGGGCGGGTGATGTGGGTCCGCGAGGGGAGGCGCCAGTAAGACCTGCCTTCCGGTCTACCCCAATACACACCCAACCGAAGTTTCTATGACTACCTTCCCCCTTCCCTGACTCTCCGAGGTAGCAAACGCAGCCAGCACAGCGCAGTATCGGCAGGCACCGCCGCCGGGCGGCATGCGAGTTTGCCCTCCCTCCCCCTCAATTCCACTCCCAAAACTCCACTTTAAAAGCTGTACGTCCCCTCCCTCACCGGGTTGCAACACGAATGCACCACTCGGACCCGGCTGGGCGCCGAGTCCGGCCCGGCGGCGGCGGCGGCCGCCAGCGGCAGCCGCACCTCCTGCCACTCGCCGTCGCCGCTGGTGAGGTGGTGGGCCACGGTGACCTCCCTCGCCGCCGGTCCCAGCACAGTCCGCAGGTCGACGTCGTACAGCCGCTGCTGCAGGATCTGCAACAGCTGCGCAACGGAGGCGTCGCTGCTGAGGTCCGGCGTCCACACAGCCACGCTGCTGAACTCGGGGGCATACGACGCGGCGGCGGAGCCGCCGTCCGGCGGCGGTGGGTGTACGAGGTACGGCCACTCGCTCAGCGGCTCGGAGCCGGCCTCCAGTACGAACAGCGCGCCGGGACCACGTGGTGCCTCGAACCGGTACGGCACGTACGCCATCCTGAACATGGTTGAGGAGGCCTGCGGGGCGGGGGGGGTTTGGGTCGTACTGGGTCGTACTGCCCGTACGTAATAGTGTCCAAGTCTACCTCCCTACGCGCTCGCCCGCTCCCTCGCTCCTCCCTCCGACCCACCTGCAGCGGCTGGCCGTAGCCGTCCTGCACGGCGATATTGGCAGTAGCCGACACCCGGTACAGCCCTCCTGGCTGCAGGGAGGCCACCTCCAGCCGAGCCATGCCCCGGGACGGCAGCGACAGCGTGAACGGCTGGTCCTCGCATGGGGCGGCGGCGGGGGGCTGCGGCCGGGAGGGGGACGAGGGCAGGCGGCACACCCGCAGGCTGCCCGCCAGGGCCTCAGGCGGGGTGCCGGCGGAGAGGCCGTGTGGCAGCCAGATGTCCAGCCGCCGGTACCTGCGCGCGGGGGGAGGGGGGATAGAAATCGGTTACGCGACACGGATAGTATAGCTGGCTCATGGCCTTCCGACACCTATTTTTGGCGCATGCTGGAGCACTGGGGGGCCGGTGGGTGCGGACGTAAGGACGCGCGCAGGCGTGGGGATTGCATGGGTGGGTGGGTGGGTGGGTGGGTGGGTGGGTTGGCTGGGACGTCCAGGAGGGGTGGAAGGGAGAGGGGGCGAAGCCGCCACAGCGGCGCGGCTATGACCCTCGGGGGTTGCTGCGCCCGGGTCCGTTCCCGCGCCCCCCCCTGCGCTCCACTTCTGTATGGCCTCTCCTCATCCGTTGCATCCACTTCTTCTTACGGCTATCCTACGGTTTTCCGACCAGCACATCCTCCAGCCGCCTTTTCCATTTATCGCCTAGTCGCTTTTTTAGCGCCATACTTGGCTACAGTCAACGTTGCTTATTCCTACATCTCAGCCGCGCCTCCGCTCCCGCTCTTTGACGCGCCACTGGACCATCACCTTCGCCGCCCTCGGTTTGTCGGCCGTGGATTAGCTGATTCTCTTCTCAAAACCCCCCCCAATGACCAAAGGCTGCAAAACCCACAGCGCGCTAGGTCAGAGCCGGTGGCTGCGTGCATGCGGAGTACGTCTCGCCCGCCGCACCTCTGTCCGAACACCGACGCGTCCTGCTCCACGTACTCGTTGAAGGGCAGGCGGAAGGGCCGCAGCCCCCCGAAAGAGACGCTCAGGTCGGCGCCCAGCGGCCCGGCCAGCCCCTGGTAACGGGTGCCGCGGGGTAGCCTCAGCACGTAGCTGCGGGGGAACGGGGGGACGCGCCAGGTGGGAGGAACGGGGTCAGACGTCCTGCAGTGGCATTGACCTGGACCCAGAAGCGAATTGCAATGGTCCAACGTCCTTTCGAAACATCTGGCCGCCCGCAGCCATGGTGTGTAGCCTCCCGAGTCCAGCCCCGTCGTCGCCTCGTCCCAATCCCCGCCCGCCCGCCCGACCCTCCCACCCCACCCTGTGTTCGCCTTGGGGCCGCCGCGTGGCCGGACCTCCGCGCACATGGTGTCGACGTTGCCGTCAGACGGCGCAGGGGCCTTATGTGGGAGCAGGGGGACACCAGGGGACGGGGCCAGCGCCGACAGGGCGAGCAACATGGCTCAGTCGACGTGCCTTTCCCAGCCGCCGCGAGGGCCGCGGGGTTGGGAGGACATGGAGGTACTCCCGCCGCACCCACGAGGCACGACCCAGTTCAGGGCAGCAGCGTACGGCACCCGCACGACCCAGTTCAGGGCAGCAGCGTACGGCACCCGCACGACCCAGTTCAGCGCAACAGCGTACGGCACCCGCACGGCCCAGTTCAGGGCAGCAGCGTACGGCACCCGCACGACCCAGTTCAGCGCAACAGCGTACGGCACCCGCACGACCCAGTTCAGGGCAGCAGCGTACGGCACCCGCACGACCCAGTTCAGCGCAACAGCGTACGGCACCCGCACGGCCCAGTTCAGCGCAACAGCGTACGGCACCCGCACGGCCCAGTTCAGGACAGCAGCGTACGGCACCCGCACGATCCAGTTCAGGGCAGCAGCGTACGGCGCCCGCACGACCCAGTTCAGGGCAGCGGCGTACGGCACCCGCACGGCCCAGTTCAGGGCAGCGGCGTACGGCACCCGCACGGCCCAGTTCAGGGCAGCAGCGTACGGCACCCGCAGCCACCCACCTCGCTCGCCGCCCAGGGCGCTGCGCTCTGGCACGGCCCCACGTCCACATCCAGTGCCCGGCTGGTGATGATCGAGCGGCGGGACTCGGACATCTGCAGCGGGGGGAGACGGGGGGTGAGGGGCGGGTTTCGACGATTTCGGAGCCGCTGCGAAAAAGACGGCCACGGGCTCAGGTGCTGCGCTGGGGACGTGGGGGACGGCGGCGGCAGCAAGCAGCCCCTGGGTTGTCCGCGAGGCACCTGGCAGGGTACTGGGTGGCATCAAGGAGTGCGGCCGTGTGCCGGCGGGAGCCCCAGCCGGCAGCCATACCTGCAGCTCCCTCCGCAGCATGTTGAGGTTGACGGGGTAGCTGAAGCTGAGCAGCAGCCGACCTATGAGCAAGGAATTGGCGTCAAGGGTCGGGGTTGCTGGTTGCTGGTCAGGCCTAATCATAAAATACAACCGATGCTTCTTCCCCTTCTGGCCCTGCTACCAGCGAACGTTTTCCCCTCCTGGCTCTCCCTGCCACCTCCGTACCGTCTGGCGGCACCTCCGGCAGGATGTCTGACGCGGTGCCCACCGTCCCGTCCCAGTTCCCGTCCGTCAAGTTGGTCGCCCCCTTAGACAGCACCCCCGACAGGCTCATGCTGAGCGGCCGGCTGACCAGCCGCCGAGAGGACGGCACGTTGCCCAGCTCCAGGGGGGCACCTGGGGGAGCAGGTGGCCGCCGGAGGGAGGGTATTAAAGGCTGGGGAAAGCGGGGCCCCCAGGGAGATGGCCTCCGGACCGGGCCGGGCCTTTCTTGGTTCGAGCCCCCAGCCCCCGGCCATACTCCTGCGCTGTGACAAAACAGCCGTGGGCTGTGTCCCTCCCTCCCCCGCCCCACGGCTGCAGCTCCCAGCTGCGGCTGCGGCGAAAAGACTGACGCCACGTCCGCCCCGCCTTAAGCCACCCTTCCTCTTCCTTCCTCTCCGCCTTGCCGCCCCGCCTAGCTTTGGTGTCCCGCCCGCCCGCACCGTCATAGCTGGTCAGGCTGGCGTTCCACTGCAGGGTGCAGTCCAGGTCCGTGGGCCAATCCACGTCTGGGTCGAAACGGAATATGGTGGTCGTGACCCACCGTACCTTGCCGGGCATGCCGCAAGATAAGCTGAACGGAACCTGCGGCGTGGCAGGGAGGCGAGGAAGGAGGGGGCGGCAGCTCAGGCCGGTGCCGGCGCTCCAGGAGGGCCTGCGGCCACGCCGGCCGCTGGCCGCATGCGACTCCACCCTCCCGCCGCAACAACGTTAACGAAACGGCAGCGAGGTCGGGGAATCCATAGTCCCCCCGTCCCGACAGCGCCAAAACCAACTGTACGATGTGCACGAGGCGGCCTCCGTACATATGTTGTCCGACCGCGCGGCATACGGGGCCACAAGGGTTCCCCGCCACCGCAATGCTACTCGCTTTGCCAGCTTCGCAGCCCGCCTACGCTGCCGCTGCCGCTGACGCCACCGGCGGCTCCACACCCTCCCTCCCTCCCTAGCGGCCTCCGCGTTCTTCCGGGGCGACCACGTCAGCACTCCTTCCCCCATGTTTCCGCTGAGCCACCCTCAGTCCGCGTCCCCCTAGGGCCCCCAGCCGCAGCCATAGCGGCGGTGGGGCAACCCACGCCAAGAGCACCCCGCGCACTGCGGCGTGGGGCGGTTTGCTGCAGCAGGCGTGGATCCCGCTGCCAGCAAAATCCCCATTTGGGTCAAGCCGTCCATTGCTCTGGACAGCTGCCCGTGCCTCTATCCTCTCGGCTCGGGCACAACCAGCATAAAAACGGGGCACCGAGGGGGGAGGGCACGGCAGCACATGCGCGCTCGGCCACCAGCGTGTCCAGCCCGCGCCCACCATGGACCGGTCAGCCTTGTCTCTTCCAAAGTCCGAGCCCAAAGCGATTACAGGCCGCGAGAACACCGCCTGCGGTGGGCACGACGCGCCAGTTCGGCGTGGGTGCGGGCGCGGGTTGGCGGAAGTTTGTAACCCGGGGAAAGGAGAGTCGGCGCCGTCGGCCTAGAAAGTCGCGGGCGTGAGGTGGACAGCTACCAGCTGGCAGCTCTGAGTCGATAAAGTAACATATGTGGCAGGCTAACCGAGCGGGAGCTCGCCATGTGCGCCCTTCAACTGCCGCTTGTAGAGCGGCTTGCGCTGCTGCCCCAGCTACACGGTCCAGTTCATAGCTAAAGGCGTGCGAGTTATTTACACAATGATGAGCGCAGATATGTGTCGTCGCGGTACTCGCACCGTTATAGCTTGTCGGCCATCCATTGTCGTCTTAGACTTCGCCGCTGCCGAGGCGATGTCAGTTGGGGCTGATAGCAAAATCTTCAACGGCAGCTGCTCTTGCAGAAATGCACGCCCAGCCACCTCAGCGAGCGCCATATTCCCGCCGGTTTGAAACATGAAGACGGCCAGAGCAATGCACGAAATGAAACTGATGATGACCATGCCTGCATTATTTATTGCAGATTTGAGCGAAGTACACTGCTTATTGGTAGACTGGCAGGATGAACAAAGGAAACGTTGTGCGGTGGGCTACCTGTCAGGGGCCTGTCTTTAAGCACCGCCCGGAGAACGAGTGCCACGTGAGGTTCTGGATTCCGAGGGGGGTGGTCCGGCGCTTCCTCGTTGCCCGTGGCAGCTGCTCTATCGCGCAGTTTTGTACTCTTAGTTAAAGCGCATCGGTCCAGCCGCAGGCTAGCCGTCAAGTTACTCATACCAATGTCATAAAATCCGTGTTAGAAACAATGCCATAGAACATTTAGGCTACTCCAAAACGGCAGCACGTCTTGCAGTTGAAACCGCCCGTCGGAAAGGGTGGTAGAAAACGAGCTACAACGACTTAAAGCATGCGAAGGTTGTCCTGGCGCGATGACAGTTGCCTCTGAAACCTTAAGTGGGTCTGTGGCGTTTCTCTTAAACAGAATCGTACCTGCCGTACCGCAGAAGGACCTTGCATGAAGCCAATGTAGGTGACAGCCATGGTGATCATGGTCAGGTAGGATCCTTGTTGGTCCCTCTCAATTGCGCTTGCACATTGATTTCTGACCAAGAGTATTGAACAATTCCGTTAACAAAGACCAGCATTTTTAGCTTGTCACACAAGGTAGATTGATAACACAACATGGCAACATCGTCCACAGACAAGCATGAACGAATGCGTGCGCGAGTTCGAGAGGCTTTCGTGCTGTTTGAGCACAAGGAGGGGAGCCGGCTTGTAGATTTTAAGGATGTCCCTGTGGCCATCCGCTCATGCGGCGTCAACCCCACATCTGTTCAACTAAACTTGATACTTGATCAGCTGGCTGCGCTCAACGCGGAGTCGGAGGCGACTGGGCTGGTCGGCATGGAGAACTTTGAGATAGTCGTGTCCAATTTCCTGATTCAGCAGGAAGCGAGCCTCTTTAGGGATGATTACCATACACTCTTGCGAGCGTTTCGCGCCTTTGATCCAGAGGGCCGCGGCCACATTGATGCGGAGACACTTCGAACGCTGCTCAGCGCGCGTGGCGAAGTGATGACGGAGGACGAGTTGAACAAGATGATGCTAGTGGCAGCGGATGAGCAAGGACGCATATTCTACGAGGACTACGCGCAGGTGCGCAATATGGCCTCAGCGGCAAGAGGGCTGCCGCGGCAAGCAAGCAGGACACGGACGGGTGGAACGGAATCCTTTAGATAGGCCCGGGAGCCACACCAGGCCTGTCGGGGTCAACAAGGAGCCCGCTTGGGAACCAGCACTGGCGGGGGCTCGTGCTCTATGAACCGGACAGCGGTGTCTCTCACCGGGTTGCCTCCTGTGGGCACTGCAGCCTCAGAAGCCGAGTAGGGGGACGACTCCCCAGGACCTTAAGCTGGATCCACGGCCCGGTGGCCAGTAGTGGTGGTACCAGCGGGACCCGTCGTGCATGGGCCGAGTGAACGCGCGCAATGCCACTGCTTGACGCCCAACGCCATCCCTAGGGCCAGCCCCACTCGCCCGCAATCCCGCCACTGCCCCTGCATTCCTGTTGCTGGTGGGTCACACAAGCCGTGCCGCCCTGGATCCTCTCGTCTTGCAGAGGCTCACCAACGATGGGCGCAAAATCTAAAGGGACGCGAGCCTGCGCGATGCGGCGTCCATGTCTGGACCGAGCAGCCAGCCATGGGCCCTGCTTGAGCCTGGTTCCATGCCTTGAGGGTGTCGTGCGCGGTCGCTGCCAGCGCAGTAAACCCTATGGCCCTGGGCGCCCTCGCCGCTGCGCGCGCGGATATGCCATGGGAGCTGCTTCGGCAAGCACTAGCTGGGCGGCCAGGGTCGGAGCATAACATGTCATCATTTTTCACACGCGGACCGAACAGGGCTTGCTTTGGTGGAAGGGTCCAGCGCGCGCTGCGAAGAGGGGCCATGCGTTGTGTCGCATGCTGGTGGTTGGAAGCTGCCGCGTGGCAGCCCGCCACCGGCATGCAGTGCAGCCATCCGGGGGAAGCTGTGCTGTTGTTGTGGGGCGGGGCAAGGAGGCTGCAAGAGGCCATGTGTGGACTGACAGCGGGGCGCGCGTAGAGCTGCATCGGTGGCCGCCTTCGTTGGGGATGGACTTGCGGCCTGGCAGGTAGGGGTGGGTTGTGCTCACTGGCGGGGGGAGGCCGACATGCTTGGCGCTGGAAGGCGCTGCATCTTTGAGGCGAGAGCATGTATGGACATGGCGCGCGCCGCGCGGGGCTCTGCGGGTGGGAAGCGTCAGCGGGACCGGGGCTTGGGTCGGTGTGCTGGCCGCGGGGGTGGCCCCCAAGGTGAGCCAAACACCATGGTATGTTGTTGCGCGCCAACTAGTGTATAAGCAGTTGGTCTGTTGTCACCGTTCCTGTGGCTGGGTGCTGGCTAGGTCTATGCGGTGCGCATTGGGACCTGCCCGTTTAGGAATTAGGGGCGGCAACCATGAATTGTCAAAACTCGCAGTGCAGGTATAAGCTTGGTTTCGAAGTAGAGGTTTGCCTGGATGAGGTGTTTTTCGGTCCGTGACTAGGTGGGTGCACACACGGCCCCCGGGTAGGACGTGGACCGCCCCGGGGAGGGTGCGTCCATGCGTGCATGAGGGGGTGATGGGGCTTGGGGGATGAGTGGAGGTGGTTAATTTCATTGGCCTGTCTCCGGAACCCACTGCAAGAGTCGGAAAGAAGGGACAGCACCAGTAATTGTCCAACGTTAACTCGGCATTACATGATGCCAACAGTGCGACAGTATTGGAAGGGGTTTATCTTTATTACCTGCCCACGCCGCCCGTTGGCAACGCGTATCAGAATATATGGCCCGCAGAATAAAAAATACCAGTCCTGATGTGTAGTATCGGTGCCGCAAAATATGCAAACCAGCAGAGGAAAACCCTGATACAACCCTACGCGCCCAGTCTCTGCATGATTTGAGGGGCGCTACGAAGTGTAGCGTCACCCCTAACCACTGCGTTATGATGACGTCATCAGGCACACACGCATCCCTGGGCCCTATCCAGGCGCTGTGGGCCAGGTAGCGAGAGCAGGTTGGCGAAGCACGCGACAAGGAGCTCCGAAGCCACACGCGCTCCTTACCAATCCCACCAGACGAAAATTTATCAGTTACGGTTCTTTCATATGGGATAAAATCCTAGCTGAGTTCCGGGATTTATTATAAGACTGCGGCAGTGTCTGAAAGACGAAGCGGCCGGGCGAACGAGCCCGCCACAGCGCGGCCGCCGCCGGCCCGCGCCAAGGACGTTTCAACACCCCTCTTCCGCCGCCTCCAAGGTAACAATCTGGTAATCGGCACCGCCGATAAATAAGACGAATCACCCCCAACGACAGAGGCTGCATCGTTCAGGCCGGATCTGGCCGGATACACAACACAAACACGTCTGACATCGCACCTAAGCTATTTAAGGCACTATCCCGAAGACACACTATTCGTAGGAGCAAATGCTTCGGCCGTTCGGACGCAACCACCACCACCCATTCCCACCACGCAGCCGGGCCTCCGGAGAATGCAACCAAACAAACTTCGGGAAAATCATCGCTTCACGCGGCGACCCAACCGCACAGCGGCACCCAGGACATGTGTCGGATGCACGTGCGTGTCGCAACCACAGACGTCCGTGGCTTCTCGAGGCTCAGCTATGACCAACAAACCACCACCCGAGGCTCAGCTATGACAAACAAACCACCACCCAAGGGGACGACAGGGTACGACAACAAGTCGCGGTGTGTGCCTTGTGGTCCCCGGGCTTGAGCATTGTGGGGGAAAGATGAAGCATCAACAGCAACCTTCTGGTCTGGGGCCCACTGTAACAGTTACTTCTAATACAGCAACAGTACGAGAATGTTAATCGTACAAAGAATTCGACCCACTCCCGGGTCATGCACGGTGACTCTACACCACGAGCCATCCGTCTCACACGGCGCTCCTCACTCCCCACCGCCGCCTCCCCCCTGGAGCAGCAGCAGTCGCAGCTTACCCCTGCTGTCGGCTTCGGCTCAAGGCCTGCGCGGCAGCACCTGGCCCGTGGCCGCCATCCCCCCGATGTACGGCAGGGAGTTGTTGTAGTACGTGAAGACGGTGCGGTTGACGAACGCCAACAGCTCCACCTGGTCTATCTGCTGTACGGGCCTCGCAGATGTGGACGAGCCCGGCGCCAGGGCCAGTTGCATCTTGCGCAGGTTGTCGTACAGGGTCTCGTTGAGGGTGGCGCTGAAGTTGCCCCAGGTGGCTGGGTCCACGCGGGCGGCGTAGTTGGTGCGGTTCAGCAGCAGGTCAATCCTGGTGGGGAGGGGCGGGGAGGGTATGCAAGGAAACCCGTGGAGCGGGGAGGGGCGGGGAAGGCGTCGGTGAGGCAGGCGGGTCGGCACGACGGTGATAAGGCCCGGCACGGGAAACCCGGACGTCGAGAGACGACGCTTCAGGAAGAAGGCGGTTCCCCTCAGGGTTGGCTGGCAGGCACGCGCCCTCCCTCCCACACTCACCTGGTCGACAGGTCGATGAGCGCGTCCTCGTAGTGCATGATGGCGCGACCCTGCTGAATGCAAGGCGCGAAGGCGCCCGCGGAGAACAGCGCCGCTGAGAGCAGCCCCGTGATGAGCATCGTGACCACCCACCCCACGAAGAACTGCAGCGCCAGCCGCCAGTGGAGGCCCGAGGAGCCCTCCATGAGGCCCATGCCCGCGGTGGCTCCAACCTGAGGTCCAGGCGGCGGCGGGGCAGCAAGAACTGAACCCATCGTGTGTGGTCCTTACGTGTGTTTTGAAACGAGGGGAACCACCCCTGGAGTTACATGTGGTTTGGAACGAGGGGAACCAACCCTGGAGTATACCGGTCCAGTGTTTTGAAACGAGGGGAACCACCCCTGGAGTGAACCGGTGTAGTGGGCAGGACACGGGGAAAGGGGCCGCCTGGTGGTGCGGGTGTGGTGACACGGCCTGGTGGCCCCAGGGCGGCTTGGCGCAGGAGCCGTGTGTGAACGGCCTGGTTGCATCACGGGACCGACGGACGGACGGCCAGGTCTGAATGGTTGTGCGCCAACTTGCCGCTTAGCCTATTAGTTCGCTTGTGGACTACGCGAACTAGGGTGGACTGCCGGACCGCTCCGTTGGCGCCCGCCCGCGGCCCCGGCCCCCCCACACACGTATCCGTGTCGCGTGACCGGTCTTTATGCCACCCCCCCCACACACACACTCACTCACTTTTTTCTCGCATCCACGGGTCTTCCTCGAAACCCACACACTCACTCACACGGGCGGGCGGCGGGCCCTCCCACTCACCTGGCAGTGAGTCGTAGAGATGGGCAGGCCGTACTTGGACGCCACTGCCACCACCATCGCCGTGGACAGCTCAATGCAGAAGCCGCGGGAGGGGGTGATGACGGAGAAACGGATGCCGATGGCGCGGATGATGTTGTAGCCTGGGAAGCCAGGGGAGGGGGAAGGGAGAAGGGAGGGGGAGGCCGTTTGGACGTCGTGTGTTTCGACACACGGCGGCGGCCGTACGGCACCACCGGCTCCGCTGCCATGTTGAAAGGGGCCGCCACGGCCGCAGGACCCACCGGCCTCGCGAGGCAGCCTCGCCCCACCCCGAGCACCAAGTTCTGCAGCATGCATCTCGAAACGTCTGTCCTAAACGGTTCTCCTTCGTACACGGGCTTTCCTTGCAACCCCGAGCACCTACATCGCTGCACTTGTCTGTAGGCTACTCCAGCCCGAGCCCCGAGGTGCTGATGCCGCACGCAGGCCGTCACGCCGTCCCTCCTTGCCTGCCTCCGCGCGCGCAATGAATACGCGCAAGCAAAGCCCCCCTCCCCACCCCGGTACGACGAACGCCGTGACCGCACCCACCGTATGTAGCCAGTCCCACCACGATACCCGCGCCGCCCAGCACGAGGATCCACACCGGGAGATCGGCCATGTAGTCGATCTAAGGGGCGGGGCAGGGCCAGGGCGAGGGGGCCCGTGGGTTCCATCTTCCATGGGACGAGATTGGGTATGAGCGCTGCTGCCGCCGGCGGTGACGCCCGGATCCACCGCCCCGAGTCCTCCGTACCGTCCGTCCAGCCCAGCCGCCGCCCAGCCCTAAAACCAAAAGCTCATGGATGCGGGCACGGCGGCCCTTGTTGCAGTCGCCGTCACAGCCTCGACCCAGGGGTCTGCCTGGAAACGCCCTTGCGCGCTACGTGCGGTTGTGCAGTTGGGCTTGTGGACACTTGGGCTTGTGATCCCACTCCGCAAGCCCTGACTGCGTCAAGACACCCCGTCATGGGCTTGCTCCGTGGCACAAAGCCGCGAACACTTCTAGCGTACGTGTGTGTGAATGAGAGTGCTTGCGAAAGCTGCCCGCCGCCCGCTCGGCCCTCATCCAGCCCCGCCTCACCCGCTGGTAGCGGTAGATGTACCAGATGGCGGTGAAGGGTCCCACGGAGTTGGCCACATCGTTGGCGCCGTGGCTGAATGAGTCGCAGATGGCGGTCACCACCTGGGGACGGAGCGGGGCGGAGCGGGGCGGAGCGGGGCGGAGCGGAGCGGGGCGGAGACGCGTCTTTGACAAGTGAAAAGGGGAAACCGGCGCGGGGCGTGCTCAGAGGGCAGGGAGGAGCCCGTGGCGCCCGGTGACTGGGCGGGGACGATGATGCTAGTGGCTGTGAGGCGTCCTGCTCAGCAGCAGTACGCTGCTGATTATTTTATTTCGTCTTATTTCGTCACTTATTTATTTATTTTCGCGCACCTGCAAGTACTTGAAGGCGTCCTCGGTGGCGGGGTCGAACACCTCGGCGTGAGCGTGTATGCGCTGACTCACGGGGTCCGCCACAACGGCCTCGTGCACGTTGTTGTTGGTGCCGCGAAGAACGATGGCCTGGGCGGAGGGCGGAGAGGGAGGGGAGGGTTTCGAGGAAGACCCGTGGGGAGGGTTTCAAGGAACCCCAGGAGGCGGGCATGCAGGCCAGGGGAAGCCCAGGCGGGCATGCAGGCAGGGGCGAGCCGTGGGCAGCCGCACCTTCAGCTGGTCAAAGGTGTTTTGCCAGTGCACGTTGCCCCCGTGATCCGCCTGACCCGCGGCTGCAGCCGCAGAGGCATCGTCGTGGAGCTCCGTGGCGCCGTCCGTGGCCGTGTCCTTCGTGCGCATTTCGACCTCCGGCGCCGAGGACTTGCGCCCCCACTCCAGGGACTCCGCGATCGGCCCCGGCTGCGCCAGCTGCTGTCGCGATCCGGCGGCGTACGACATCGTCGGGCCGCCGTACGTGTTGCCGGTGCCATGTTGTTGCTGGCCCATGTCGTTCTGGCCGGCCTGGTAGTTGTTCGCATGGGGGGGCTGCTGCCACTGAACCCACCGCTGTTGTCGATGTTGCTGCTGCTGCTGTTGTTGTTGTTGTTGCTGCTGCTGCCACTGCTGTTGTTGGGACTGCTGGCCCCCCTGCCACTGCTGCTGTTGGTGCTGTTGCGCCCCCTGCCACTGCTGCTGCCCCGCCTGCCCCCACTGCTGCTGGTTCCATCCCTGCTGCTGCGCCTGCCAGTACTCCTGTTGCCGCCACTGCTGCTGCTGTTCCCACGTCAGTTGTTGCGCAGGATCCAATTGCTGCTGGTTCCACCCCTGCTGCTGCTGGTTCCACCCCTGCTGCTGCTGGTTCCACCCCTGCTGCTGCTGGTTCCACCCCTGCTGCTGCTGTTGCTGCTGCTGCCACTGCTGCTGCACCTCCGGGGTGTGTGGCTGGGCAGCCGCATGTACTGCACTGCCGGTGCTGCCTCCCGCACCCCCTCCTATTTGTGACGGCGCGGGCGGCCCGCCTCCAGCCGGCGCCGCTGACAACGGGTCATCCATTGTCGGTGCTGCTTCAGCACCACTGCCTTCCCGTTGCTCCCCCTCCTGCTCCTGCTCCTGCTCCTGCTGCTGTCGCACCGACGTGCGTGCAGCCAGCTCCTCCACCTCCACCACCCCTCCTCCACCGCCATCCGTCGCCTTGCCGGACGCGGTAGTGCCGTTATCCTGGGGAGCGGGCGGCGGTGGCGGCGGCAAGACGCCTGGGGGCGGCGCCAGCTGCCGCGAGCCTTGACGCTCGGGACCGCCAGCGGCCGGCCCGCCGCTGGCGGCGGCGGCGGCGGCCGGAGTACGACTGAACGACCCGTACGGCGAGCGGGGCGCGCCGGCGGGGGACGCCGCGGGCCCTGATGGCCGCCCTCCCTGTGCCACCAGGCATGGCGCCAAGAGACGTGTTGGGCAGGGACACTAAAATATTAAAATACTTCATTTCTTGAGCGGAAAGGGATGCACACGGGATAATGGACCTGACGCAGACGAACAGCTGTCCCGCTGGGCCCCGTACGCTCTCTTCCCCGGCCCCGTGGATACCCCTGACGTACGACGTGAGATGCAGCAAACGGGTAAAGTGCTGCTCAGCCGCTCCGGGCAGTCCCCTTCTGCCGGCCCCCTGCCGCCGCACCTGTTGCTGTCGGTGAACAGATGGCGACTTGTAGTCAACGAAGGGGCTGGCGAAGCCGGGAGCGGTGTGCGAGGGGCTCAAGGCCGCAGCGGCCGCAGCCGCCGGCGCTCCATTGCCAGTGGCCCTGGCGCCGCTGCCGCCCCCCTGGCTGCGGGTGCTCTGACTGGGCGGCCGCTGGAAGCCGCCGCCGTTGCCGGGGCTGTGGTTACTGCCGCTGATGCGGGCGGTGTTCATGCGGCTAGGGCGCTCCGAGACCTTGATGTGGCTCTCCAGCTCGGACAGCTGCAGCCGTCGCCTGGTGTGTGGTAGCGGCAGCGTGAGTGCCGGGTGGCGGCGGGGTGGTGATGAGGTCATGGGCAGGCTTCTAAGCGAACAAACACAGCACCGGCAAGGAGGTCGCATCACAGCCACAAGCCCGCACCCGCCCCCTGCCGCAAACCTCTTCCAGCCCCCGAGCTCCAGTCGTACCCCAAGCCCCACCTGGTTTCCATGTCCAGTCGTACCCCAAGCCCCACCTGGTTTCCATGTCCAGTCGTACCCCAAGCCCCACCTGGTTTCCATGTCCAGTCGTACCCCAAGCCCCACCTGGTTTCCATGTCCAGTCGTACCCCAAGCCCCACCTGGTTTCCATGTCCTTGTACACGTATTGTCGTACAAGCGGCATGCCGATGAGCACCGTCAGCAGCGTGCAGCCGCCGGCGATGCAGGCGCTGATCCAAGCGCACTTGTTGGACGACCAATCGATCTCCTTGTTGGCGCCCTGGGTGGTGGGGGGTTTCGAGGAAGACCCGTGAATGCAAGGAAAACCGTTTAGAGCAGGCGTTGGGGGGTTGGGGGTGGAGGAAGCATCGAGGGGCGGGGAGGAGGCCCCCTGGAGTTCCGGAGCGATGGGTCGGGTCGCGCTTCGATTATTATACGGTTGGAAACGGTTGTTCCGGACGCGCACCTTGTAGATCACAAAGTATGAGTTGATGAAGACCGTGAACATGACTAGCACCGGCAGCACCTGCGGATGGAGCGCGGGGATTGGGCGGGCAGAGGAGTCACACGGGCCTTGCGGCTGCTCCTGCTCGCTCCGGAACCCATTCGACAGCAAGGGTTCCGGAGCCCTGGCCGGTGGTTGGCTCCGAACAGCTCACCGCCAATGTCCTCGGCGCCGCAAACTCACAGACGCATCCCCGAGCGAGGTGACACGTTACAGATAATGCACGCGCTGGCCCCCGCGGCTGCAGCCCGCCCCGCCAGTCGTTTCGCCGGCTCCTCCTATGTTATTTGCACGGATGCAGAGCACGGGGGGCTACTTCGGCCCCCCCCGCTCGGGCACGTACCCAGAACGTGATCTCCAGGCTGTTTTCTCGGCGCAGGATGGTCGTACGTACCACGAAGAACAGCAACGAGGACGCCAGGGCTGACAGCAGGGGCGAGATGAACCAGGACACGATGATGGGGACCTGGGGCGGCAGGGGGGTGCGTGTGGGCACGAGCGCGCTGCTGCAGGAGATGACCCTAAGTCCCGAAGTAAGCATTGGAAATGACGTGTTTTGACGGTTTCAGCGGCGGCTTAGTCAGCCGCGCCGCTGTTGCGTGTGGCTGTCGCATCCGCGCCCTGCCAACTACCGCTACCCACCATGCCCTTCATGTACGGAAAGCTGTCCTGCGGCTCCAGCCACACCACGGCACTCGGCCCGCCGTACACGAAGGCGAAGCCCATGACCGCCCCAGCTGCAGAGGGGGTAGGGTTGTCGGGGGGCGCGGGGAAGGCGGCGGGCGCCAGTGGGTTGCAGGTGGCGGAGGAGGGAGTGGGCAAGGGAGGGCGCACAGGTGAGTTTTTGTGGTTGAGTTAGGGTCTTGGTTGGTTGAGTTACATTGTAACCCTCGACCCACTTCCCACCCACCCGCGCACACACTCACCAATAGCGTGGGTCGTCGAGACGGGTAGCTCCAGGTAGGTCGCCACGATGAGCCACGTGCCCGAAGAAACCATCGCACACAGCATGCCGTACATGTACATCTCGGGCTCTCGGTCAAACGACACCTGCGTGGTGGTTTCGGGGCATCACTCGCCCGCGTGCGGCGCGGCGCCTCCCATCTACCTCATCCGCCGCCCTCGGACATCAGCCGGCCCCGGCTCGGCTCCGGACCCCCATAAGGCTCGCTCCCGCCGGCGCTGTCTCGTTGCCCAAAAACACACAACGCACCAGCTTTGCGATCCCAGATGCCACCGTCCGTGTCACTTCGCCGCCCAGCAGCACGCTCCCCCCGAACTCGCAGACCGAGGCGATGAGGAGCGCCTGTCGCATGGTGAGGGTCCGGGCTGCCACACTGCTGCCGAAGGCATTGGCGACATCGTTGGCACCTGGCGAGCGGAGGGCGGAGAGGTGAGAGGTGAGAAGGCGCGTGCAGGGTCAGAAGCGCGAGAGACGCTACCGGGCGAGACATTTCGGTAGTAGTGCCAACCTGGTGTGTACCGCACGGACACTCGCAGTGTCCCTTGGGTCGCGTAGCAGAAGCAGTTACGAATTAGATTGCGTCCTAAGGGCTGTTGTTGCTGAATCCAAGCCGGAGCGTTTGATTACTGACGTGACGGCTGTGGAGGCCCCGACGTCTATCTAAAGGGATGGCAAGAGCCCCAACGGCGGGCTCGCCGCCTTGGATATTTACGGGCCTCTGGAGCTGCTCTTCATGCTGTATATGGATATACCCACCGATGCCGTATGCCTGCGGATGGCAGGGGCGACCACACGTTAATGTAGTTCGGAGCCCGGTGGGCGGAGTCGATTATGTTTACCGTAAAGAAAGCCGCCAGGCATCCCGTGACGACGATCCATGTGTAGTCGCTCCACATTGAAGCCCTTCTTCAGGGCGTCGCCGTTCGGTGGGGTTCCAACCGCGACCGTGACCGCGACGGCGACGACCCAGCGCAACCAAGCGCCGAGTCAGCGTAAAATGAGTCAATGGGAAGCGCAAAAGTGTTGGATGTGAGCCGGGTCGTCCCTGAAGGCAGACAGCCTAAGCATCCTAAGATGGTTTCGTCAGTACTTTTCCCTGCATTGTATCCTACTATTCAATCATTAAGGCGCTCAGATATATGGTGGAACTATGTTCTTGCAGCAACAATCAGAGGAAGTCGTGCATGGAATAATAAGTTATGCTTTGAATGTACGGCGATACCTTTTGTTCCTAACACTGTCATAAGCACCCGAATGAAATGCAGAGCGTGATCAGCTGCTCAATGTTAACGTCCCTGGTGACTGCAGCCTTTTCCCCCTTACCCTCGCTAATATTCCGTTGTATCGGCTACGGCAGGTGTGGGTGGACCAGTTGTCGCGTACTTGCATCGTGGTGCTCCAATATCAGATTAATGCACGACGTGTTTTCAATTTTAATAACAGACTGGAAGCACAAGATGGGCCCGAAATCACGGATGCCTGTTTCCCAGCTCGCTATGTGCCTGCATTCGTGGCTGACCAGGCATCTGTGCACTACTCGATGATTGATTCCATAGAATGCAAGCGTATAGTGAAGTGGATTCACTCGTTTGCTGCTGTCATGCAGGAGTTGAAGGTGCTTCACAGTCGAACGATGTCATCGATGCCCCGGACTGCATATTGCAAATCAGATAGGTTGTCGAAACTCGTGGTAGTGATTATGTTAATGGCTTGTTAGGTGGTTTTCCAGGTCAGGTGTGACCGTTTGGAACTACTGTTGCTTAGTTGCAATCAACGTGCAAAAGCAACGCAGTGTCTCTCATAATATAGCAGCATGTTTATGCGTAGAATGAGGTTGGTTGAAGTAGCACAGCATAGCGGCCAGAAAGTTCGAGGAGCCTAAGGACGTCGGGAGGCTGGGAACCCGCACCGCTGATCAGCGCCTTCACAGACTAATAAATCAACATATCTTCGTAGCTCGGCTACTTAACGGGTCTGCTGCAGCGATGGACTTGCTTGGGCTCGCTGTGGCAATCTTTTCATTTGCGGCATGCTTCGCCGTGGGTTGGTGGTTCCTAAACCGAAGTCTATATAACCATTTAGAGGAGCGGGATTTCCATGTTCAGGTGCGATCCCACGCAGTTGCCAAGCGACAGCTAGCGTAATTCCCGCTGAATAGCGCGTTTCCTTACCGGCAGGCGTTGTGGTCAATCGTGTTTGCCATTTCATGCAACTTCATCGTCCTGGTTCTCTTCGAGATCGTGAACATCATGGACCCGGGGTACGTCTCCACGCGCCTTTCCACCTTGCCCTGACTGGTTGCGTCATGACGAGTGCCCTAATCAGTTCCTAGCCTCATTGGCGGACACCCAATGGGGTCACGTGCCCACGTGCAAGTCATTGCAGTCGCTGAAACCCTGAGCACGCAGCCCGGCTGCAGTCGTCGCCAGCGTCCCTGTGTCAGCTCCCCGCCGTCGCCTCTTGACTCCCCCTCCCCCGCCGAAGCAGGCTCCGACTGATCTCCTGGTACCTCAACGTGTGGGGGATGCTGCTGCTGCTGCTCGGCGTGTTGCCGTACTATCACAGCTACCGCCTGCTGGCCAGCGCGGGTGGGTGCTCCAGGGGGGGCTCGAACGGGTTTGGTGCTCCACGGCCAGCCGGAAGCCCCTCCTTCCCAGGCCCTAGCGCGCCCTCATTGGTTGCTGCAGCTCCCTAGAGTTCGGCCCCCAGCTGGCTGGCGGCATAAGCCCCAGCTGGCTGGCGGCATAAGCCCCGTGAGGCATGCGGGGCTTAGGGGGTCGGTATGGTGCCTGGGAGGGCGGTTGGGGTCGGTGGTTGTCGTCCCGCACCCCCGCCTTGCTCGCCACCCTCCACAACCCGCGCACTCCATGCCTCCCCTCCATGTCTACCTCCTACTGCTACGCCGCCCCCGAACCCACCCAGCTCGCCTCCTGTGTCGTGTAACCGGGTCTTCTAGCCACCCCCCCACACACATACCTTATCCCAACCCCCCCATCCTCCCATACACACACACACACACACACACACACACACACATACACCCCAGGCACGCTGCGGCGCGGCCAGGTGACCGTTGTCGCGACGCTGTTCTGGTGCGGCTTCATGTACTGCTTTTGGCGGTTGGGCAACTACCTGCCGGGCGTGCCGCCCGCCGCCACTGAGGGCATCTTCAGCATGAAGCAAGCCATCAGCCGAGTGGGCGTCATGGGCACCTGGATGATTGCCGTACTCTCCGGCTACGCTGCCGTGAGCTTTCCGTACTCGTACCTATCGTTGTTCGTACGACCGGTGGAGGCGTTTGAGATCGTGGCGATGGAGGAGCAGTCCCGCCAGGTGGGGGGAGGAGGGGGGGGTTGGGACAGGGCGTACGGCAGGGCATGGGGCCGGGGCAGCGAAGAGTGCTGGGTTTGGAAGTGACAGGCTGTGGGCTGCTGGACGAGCGGCTGGGGTTTGGGAGGTGGGGGGAAGACGCCAAGTTATTGCTGCGGTATTCGGCCAAGGGAAACGGGGCTGAGGGTAGGGCCAGAGGTTAGGGGCTGCTCTACTGGGGGCGCCGCTCATCGCCTGCCCGCGCCCGCTGCTGCTGCTATGCTGCTGCTATGCTCCTGCTGCTGCTGCTATGCTGCTGCTATGCTCCTGCTGCTGCTGCTATGCTCCTGCTGCTGCTGCTATGCTCCTGCTGCTGCTGCTATGCTCCTGCTGCTGCTGCTATGCTGCTGCTGCTATGCTCCTGCTGCTATGCCGCCGCCGCTGCAGGCCCAGACCATGTGCGAGGAGAAGCGGCGCCGCATCGACCTGGCGCGGCAGGAGATGGAGCGCATGTCTGAGGGGCGCAAGGGGCTGGCGCTGGGGCTGGGGCTGGGCGGCGGGGGCGGGGGCCGCAACGGCAGCGCCAGCAGCTCCGCCCTGGCTAGCGCCGCCGGGGCCAGGTCGACGTTGAGCTCCCGGCTGGGCAGTGTGATGGGGGGCCTTATGTCTTGGGGGCACCCGACCACGCCGGCGGACACGATACGGGCGCTGGAGTCGGAGGTGCTGTCGCTGGATAGCCTGTACAAGTGAGGGGGAGGGCAGGGGCAGCTCCAGGGAGGGCAGGGGCAGCTCCAGAGGAGGGCAGGGGCAGCTCCAGGGGAGGGGCAGGGGGCAGCTCCAGGGAGGGCAGGGGAGCTCCAGGGAGGGCAGGGGCAGCTCCAGGGGAGGGCAGGGGCAGCTCCAGGGGAGGGCAGGGGCAGCTCCAGGGAGGGCAGGGGCAGCTCCAGGGGAGGGCAGGGGCAGCTCCAGGGAGGGCAGGGGCAGCTCCAGGGAGGGCAGGGCAGCTCCAGGGGAGGGCAGGGGCAGCTCCAGGGGAGGGCAGGGGCAGCTCCAGGGAGGGCAGGGGCAGCTCCAGGGAGGGCAGGGGCAGCTCCAGGGGAGGGCAGGGGCAGCTCCAGGGGAGGGCAGGGGCAGCTCCAGGGGAGGGCAGGGGGCAGCTCCAGGGGAGGGCAGGGGCGGACGCCGGAGTCCGGGGCTGAGGGCGGACGCCGTAAGGCAGGGGGGCGGGGTGTACAGGGGACAAGGGGGCGCCCCTGGCCACATACCCCAACTCCTCCCCCCGGCCCCCTCCTTCCCCCTCCCGCCCCCTCCCCCTCTCAGGACGCTCGCTGTGGAGCTGGCGGAGTTGCGGTCGGAGCGAGCTCGCGCTCTGGAGAGCCGCACCCTGGCGGGGCACTGCAAGAACGCACTGGGGTACGCCATGTCGGCGTACTGCGTGTACAAGTGAGCGGGGGGCGAGGGTTGCGAGGAAGACCCGAGGGGGGTGAAGACCTCGTGGCGCGACGTAGGGGACGGGGGACAGGAAAGGGGAAGGGAAGGGGAGGAGGAGGGGGAAGGGGGAGGGGGAGGGAGCCATACACAGGCGCAGGGAGGAGGGGCGATGGCGGAATGGAAGGTGGTGCGGGCTATGGCGGAGAGAAGAGGGGGGAGGAGGGGGGCAGCAGGCGGCGTCTAGGTCAGTAGGGACGACCTCGGGCGCGTCTGGAACCTCTCGCTGCCCCTCCCTCTCCGCTCACCTCTGACCCCCCCCGGCCTTCACCCCCTCACCCCCACACCCTCACACCCCACACCCTCACCCCCTGCACCAGCTACACTTCCCATGTCGAGTAACCGGTTCGTTTCTGTAACCCCATCCCCTCACCCCCTATCCCGTTGCGTAAAACGGTCTTTATACACTCACCCGCTCACCCACTCACCCCCCTAGGATGTACACCAGCCTCAAGGCGCTCATCTTCGGAGAGGACCTCGTGAGCGACACGGTGGGCTCGCTGCTCAGCTTCGCGCTGCGGCGGGTGTCCCACGGGTCGATCAACGTGGACGTCAAGATGCTGTCGCAGGTGCGGCCGGGGGGGCTGCAGGGAGGGCGACAGGCGGTGCCACTGAGCCTTGGAGGACGCGGCGGAACGCCATCGTGGGGCGTTGGGGGTTCCTTATTTCCTTGCGTGGTTTCGAGGGGAGCGAGGGTTATGAGAGGAAACCTGGAGGTCGGCAGCTGACGACCGCCCCCCTCCATTGTCGGCAGCTGACGACCCCCCCCCTCCATTGTCGGCAGCTGACGACCGCGCCCCCCCATTGTCGGCAGCTGACGACCGCCCCCCTCCATTGTCGGCAGCTGACGACCGCCCCTCTCCATAGTCCATACCCCCCCCTCCGTCGCCTATGTCGTGTAACCCTTTCCCGCCTCCCCGCCGTTCTCCCCGTTTCCTCTTACACGGGCTTTCCTCTTACTCCTCCCCGGCCGTAACCGGTCTTTATGCCCCCCGCCCCCCGGCCGTGGATTCGCGGGTACAACCCTCCCCCCCACTACAATCTCATGTCGAGCCAACGGTTCTTTTATGTACACCCCCCTTTCGAACCCCCCCCCGCAGTACCTCACGCTGGCCTTCATCGGCGGCATCAGCGCCATGTCCCTCCGGGGCTTCCTCAAGAACCTGAGGAAGGTGAGGCCGGGCCGTGACAGTGATAGGGATGCGGGGGGGTGTATAAAAACCGGTTTACGCAACGGGGGGGAATATGCTAGTGTAACCGTACCTGGGGAGTCGGCGCTGATGCAGGAGGGGCGGCAAGGGCAGGGTAAGATAGGGTAGCGAGAGCCCTCGGGAGCTCACCTCGGGGGCCGGGAGGACGAGCGTCAATCGGCAGGGCTCAGAGCTGGACTCCAGCTGTCCACCAGCCGTCACCGCCACTGCAATACACGCTACCCAACCCGGTCACTCGCATGATCCCCCACACAACCACACCACCACCCACCACCAACAACACCAACAACACCGCCGCCACCAACAACAACAACGCCCACCACCAACGCCCACCACCAACACCACCAACAACCACACCACCAACACCCTCTCCCCGCCCCCCAGCTGCTCTCCTTCGTGCGAGGTGCCGGCACCGCGAGCAGCCTGGTGCTGCTGCTGACGGAGGTGACTGGCTTCTACGCGGTGTCGTCGCTGCTGCTCATCCGGAAAAACGTGCCGCTGGCGTACCGGGGGGGATGGACCAGGCCATGGGCGGCCAGCTGGACTTCCAGTTCTTCCACAGGTGAGCTTCCACAGGGGCTGGGGGGGCCTGCATGGGCGTGCAAGCGAGGGGGCGCTGAGCGGGATGGAGAAGAGCGGAGGGTTTGGTGCCGTGGAAGCGGTGCGGGAGAGGGAGGGATTTGGAAGGCGGGTAGGGTCCCGAGGTATGGCGGGGGAGCCGTACACTGGCCTGTTGCCTGACCCCCGGCACCGGTGGGCTGTGGGGCGCGGCTCACTCTGCTGCAGCTGCCCTGCAGCCTCCGAGTGGGGTGGGTGAAGCTTCTGGGGTGGGTGAAGCTTCTGGGTAGGTGGTCGGGACGGCAAGCCTCACGCAAACATCACCTCCTCAACTCCGCCCCCAACCACCACCATCACCTCGCCCCACCACCCCTACCACCCCCACCACCACCCCCACCGCCTCGACCCACCGACCCGCAGGTGGTTTAACGGGCTGTTCCTGGCCAGTGCCCTCCTGACGTTGCTACTGCTGTACGGGCAGTACCAGGCGCACCGGTACGAGCCGCTGGAGCTGCTGCCAACCA
The DNA here is from genome assembly GCA_003116995.1 of Yamagishiella unicocca. Taxonomy (NCBI): domain Eukaryota; kingdom Viridiplantae; phylum Chlorophyta; class Chlorophyceae; order Chlamydomonadales; family Volvocaceae; genus Yamagishiella; species Yamagishiella unicocca. Next base: position 390,136 of record BDSL01000101.1, read on the forward strand.
CCAACTACTACAAGACGCGCAACAGCACGCGGTGAAGCGGCGGCGTGGGCGGATTGGGCAGGAGGGGGGCTGGCAGGGACCTCTGCCGCATCAGTTGCCGAGCAACCGATGCCGTTGCATCAGTTGCCGAGAAACCGTTGACAGGGCAATAAGATAGCGGACAGGTGCCGAGGCGGCGAGCATGTGAGCGTATGATGATTGTTTTGGCGCCCTCTTGAGGCGGACCACTGCAGTGACTGTGATGAAGATATGGTGGTGGGTGTGGGTGTTTGTGTGGTGCGGAGAGCAGTAGCGTACTAACGTAACCGTGCAGTGGTGCTGCCGCGTGTATTTCCATGACGGCCGCAACGCGGCCGAATCGAGTGGATGTTGCCCTTTAAGGGAAGGGATCGGGACTCGGGAGGCGCCTGGTGGCGCTTAGCATTTGGCGTCGGTGCGGACGCAGCATTGCGGAGAACGTGGGTGCTGTTGGCTGTGTGAGCCCGGGGGGTTTGATAAGAGAATCCGCGAATCGGGGGGAGCGTGGGCAGTAAGGTGCCGTGTACGCCATAAGCAGGTGGCGTAAATGTGGCGTCCGAGAGGGTTGGTGATGGGCGCAGGAGGGTGGTGGTGGCTGTGGCTGCTGGGATCGGATGACGCTGCCGAATGAAAAGGGGAACAAAAGAGGTTGGGGCGGTTAAGTTCGGTGCATGGGATTCGGTTGGCCCTCCGGCGCGCCTCTTTGCTGTGCCAGTCTTGTCGCCATACCGCCTCCCCATACTGCCCTCGAGTCGGCCAGCGGCCTTACGAGGCTGCTGAGCCCTGTAAGACTTGCGGTTGTCTGCTAAGCACGCTGCCGCCCATGGCCTGGTGTAGGGCGCCGTGTGGGAGGAGGGTGCCGGCGGAGGATGTGAAACAGCATGTCCTCGTTGGATTCGTGACGAGCAGGGCCAACAAGAACGGACTGAGCGTTGATGCGGCAGGAGCATCGGTGCTGCGCGCGCGCGTCGGCGGCGCAGGTGGGGACATTTCGCAAATGTAATCAGGTGTAATCAAGCCAAGGTTAACGCACCGTTGTCGCGCCCAAGCTGGAATTTCAAGCAGGTGGCACCGAATAAAAGGCGCGCTGAGAATTTATTGCCAGAAGTATCAGCTGTGGCCATATGTGGCTTGCAGCAGCGTCTCACACCCGAAATGATTTGCCTACAAGGGTTGGTTAACGTACGATTTATCAACGACTCCGATGCGCATTTTGACCCATCCTGCCCATATGCTCTCTGCATATCAATTCGTTACTCCATTTTACATCTTAACATCCTAACATTGCACTGCGACTAAGCTATAACACCCAGACTTGCTCGTTTCCGAAGCGACACTCAACCGAAGACCGACAGGCGCACAACTGAACTCAATGCGACGATGCAGAATTCGTCTATTATTCTTTGATCTTGCCCCTCTCCTGTTCTTCTGGGCGCAATCCGCGCGTTGCGAGGTTTTGGCGACTGGGCGCCTTGAAAAGTGTGTCGTTGATGGTATCACCGAGGTGCGATTCCTATTGCTAGGACATTACCTGAAATAAGT